>CM046362.1:4910025-5188706 GCA_025413025.1 Ficus hispida
ATCTTCAGTATCTGTTCTACCGGTGAGATTAAGGTTGGAGACACAAACGCAAACTTGTCAGCGAGGCGTTACTCCTACATAGCTCTCAAATATCTGCATATAAGCATATAGAATTGTTACTATACCTGAGATATAGAAGGATTTCAGATTATAGAAATTTTAGAGATAGAATGTCGTACCTCATGTAGACTAATATACAATTTGCACTGATTTCTTGTAAATTTATGAACTCATAAATATCTTCAAAACTCAGAAAGACAGGCATTTTAAAAGTCATGATGGTGGATGGTATTGGGATCTCAATCTGATTACCATCACGCATGATACTATGTGCATAAAAAGCCAAAGGCCTCATCGCCATGTTCATGTTGTTAAAGTCGAACAAAAGTTGTTGTTGTTGTTGTTGCACACCTTGTTGTACCTCCGTCCGAAGTCGATGGTCTTATTTCGAAGCTTTTTTTGGCGTTTTGTTTTTCCAGCTGTTGGGTCAGGAACGTGACTAGGCCTCGACTCGCCTTGTTCATACTCGTGTCGAGCTCGACTAATGTTTTAGGCCAAGCAACAAACCCATTAATGGCATCCTCCACAGTTGTTGCCTCGTACGTCGGTATAGGTAATTGTGCTTTTTTTAATTTGGCACACTGATTGACACGCGCACGTTCCCTTCCCCCAGTGGTATCCCATGCACCGTATCGGTTGGAAGGCTCTCCATCCATGCTCTTCCAAACGCGACAAGCAACTGTCCACCCTGCACTTCATCGAAAATATAGAGCTTACACTCCTTGCTTTCGACTGCCATGGGTGGCGGATCAGAAACTCCCCCATGTTGTTTTTCTTGAGCAGAGCAACTAGCCTTAAAACTGTTGTGTTGGTCCACGGTTGGTCCATTGGTGGGATCAACCGACGGCGCCACATCTTTGCTCGCACATAGACCACGCACCAATGCCTTTAATTCTTCTATTTCACGTCTCATTGATTGTACTTCATTGTTTCTACTCGAACTTCAATCTAGGTTAAAGTACTGAGACGGCTTACGAACATTGATTGGCCACGGACACGCCCTTTGTGTTCGGGTCTAGATAATGCTTGCGCCAACACATCACTAGTGCCAACTGATTCGAAAGTGCCTTGGCTCTGCTGTGTGTTGTACTCCATCTACAAGATAATTAACATAACTCGTTTATGATTAAGGGTTGTAAGTACATATACTAGTGAGTAAAAATTTATTGGTAGTTTGTAAACTTACTATCAACTCGCTAACTTTTTGACATGCTGGATCTTTGAACTCTCCATCAGGGCCTATCTGTTGCTCAAGCCACAAACTATCTCTTTTTTCCATTTCCCAGTCTTCTTAAACTGTAATTCAACATTGTTAGTATAAATGAGGACATAATGTTCTATAAATATCATATGATTTTGTATGAACACGTTAATTTGACATACCATTTCTTGGTCGAGCTTCCTATATCCGTCTCGGCCTCCTCTTGATGAGTATTCGTTGTTTGTCCTTATTCCGCTTCCACGATCGATAGTTGTTGGAATTGTGATGATGTTCTATACTGAACGAATTTCACCCAATCCTCTTCTTCTATATTAGGGTAGAGTTCAATAACTTTTTGCGGCCGTGTCCAAACACTTTCTTCTGTTAAAGCTCCCTCGACAAACGTCTTGTATAGATCATGCCGGAAATTCCGTGCAGCTTCACCACATGATTTTATACACGAATGCCGAAAGCTTTCATCTACGGTGAAAGAAGTAATGGTTTCTTTCCAAACAATTTCTTTCAATCTGTCTAATTCACGAGATCTCCAATCCTGTATCCATATTGGAATGTGCTCTCGAGCGAGCACACCAATCCAACTCATCAATTCGTCACCGTGCTTTCCTTCGGGTTGTCCTTTCTCGTCAAACGTGACGGAAATTCGTTCACCCCTTTTCCTTGCCATGTGGACACGTTTCATTATAGTTGCCTTTCGCTTGCCATCAACATTGGGCTCCGACGGGTTCATCTTCGTGCTCGTCCTTTTTGGAATGTTCCATTGTATTCGTTTACCTATAGTTATTGGCAAAAAAGTGAAAATCAATAACAATTATGTCATACCAATATAATCGATTCATTTTAAATTTAATTAAGAATCACACAATATATTAACTTTTCACCCAAACGCAAAGGTGCAGAAACTTATTTAGTTGGAAATTCGTCCATAAAAAGGCACTTTAACAACCTGAATTTTTTTAAAAAACCAACGGTCGCTAGGCACCCCCCGGGCGCCCAGGCACACCGAGAGGGCGCCTAGCGCCCCCCACCGAGTGGGGGCCAGGCGCCCCCCATGGTCGCCCAGGCGGTAGGGTCCCCCACGGGCGCCAGGCGCCCTCCACCGAGGGGGCACCAGGCGCGCCCCCACGGGCGCCAGGCGCCCCCACCGAGGGGCACCAGGTGCGCCCGAGGGGGCGCTAGGCGCCCCCCACGGGCTCGCCGGTGCCCCCACGGGTGCCAGGCGTCCGTCGTTTTCTAGACGGTCAT
Source organism: Ficus hispida (assembly GCA_025413025.1). NCBI lineage: Eukaryota > Viridiplantae > Streptophyta > Magnoliopsida > Rosales > Moraceae > Ficus > Ficus hispida. Next base: position 4,912,550 of record CM046362.1, read on the forward strand.
AGGCCGTTTTGATGCATTATTTTTGTATTTTCATGCTAGAAGACTTCATGTAATCTTGCTATAGTTATGCTGTCAATATTGATCAAATTATTTTCTCTTTTCGAAAAGAAAAACTCATTATGGCATTCCGTCGAGCATGTTGTGTGTGAAAAATAAAACATGTTCATAAATGTGTGTAAAGTGTAAAAAGTAACGATCCACAATCATTTTTCTCTGCTACAAAGAGAAATATTAAAAACAAACACACTTATTTGCAACAAGAATTCTTTAACTCCTGAAAGAACCAAATGTGGTTTAGTTTATATACGAAGTCACCTTACTTTTCTCTGAAAAAGACTAGTCACGCACGTACAATGCAAGAAGGAGGCGGCGGCGGCAATGGCGGATTTTAAACGAGAAGTATCGGCGGGTTGGTGAAGTATGTATGGGTACTTGGAAAAATTAGAGAGTGTTAAGAGAAAAATGGAGAAGCGAGAGAAATTTTGAACAGAAATGAAGAGGAAAGTTGTATTTAAGTACTTGGTTTTCGCGCGGAATTCGAAAAATGAAAAGTGAAAATTTTTAAAAATTTGAGCATTACACGACGGGTAAGAAAAAACCGTCGACTAAAAACCGTTCATTACATAGGCGCGCCCGCGCGGCGCGGCACCGCATGAGACGAGCGGGCGCGCGCCTAGTTCGGCCTGATGAGAGGCAGGCGCGCGCGCGCGGCATGGGCGCCGAATGAGACGCGCGGGCGCGCGCCTATCTCGGCCTTTTCCCGCTGAATACACGACGGTCCCGGCAGGGACCGTCGTGAAATCCACAAAGCCCGGTGGATTTCACGACGTCCCTTCCGGACCGTCGTGTATTCACCGGAATACACGAAGGTCCGGGAGGACCGTCGTGAAATCCACGATTCGTGGATTTCACGACGGTCCCTCCCGGGACCGTCGTGTATTCGAGAGAATACACGACGGTCCCTTCCGGGACCGTCGTGTATTCACCGGGAAAAGGCCGAGATAGGCGCGCGCCGCGCGTCTCATTCGGGCGCCCACGCCGCGCGGGCGCGCCTGCGTCAGAATACACGACGGTCCCTTCCGGGACCGTCATGAAATCACCGGGAATACACGACGGTCCCGGGAGGGACCGTCGTGTATTCGCAGAGAATACACGACGGTCCCTTCCGGGACCGTCGTGAAATCCACCAAGCCCGGTGGATTTCACGACAGTCCCGGAAGGGACCGTCGTGTATTCTAACGCAGCAGGCCGAGTTAGGCGCGCGCACCGCGCGTCTCATGCGGGCGCCCACGCCGCGCGGGCGCGCGCCTATCTCGGCCTGCTGCGTGAGAATACACGACGGTCCCTTCCGGGACCGTCGTGAAATCCACCAAGCCCGGTGGATTTCACGACGGTCCGGAAGGGACTGTCGTGTATTCTCCATACCATACACCCAAAATCTGAAACTTCTTTATCTAATAACCCTGTTTTATTTACCAAATTTTCACATATGTACTACTGTTGTGGCTTGGATCGAAATTAATAGTCACGGTATATATATATATATAAAGCAATGAACATAACAAAATAAATATATAATACTACTAGGAATATAATATAAATAAAGTAATGTTTTGTACAAAATAAATGGCATAATGTTCAAGTTTTTTTCTTTTTTCTTTTTGCTTGCTCAACACGGGTCCATTCAATATCCGGTCGAACCAAGTGGGAAACATCATCATCGAGCACGTCAATCTCCTCAACCGGTGGCAATCCCTGTGTGAAAGGAGGAATGTCGGAGCAATCTTCCTCATCTTCTTGACCATGGAGAATTTTTTGCTGCATCGGTACTACTAGGAACAACTCTAAATTGCTGGGATCCGTTGTATAAAATACTTGGATTGCTTGTGATGCCATAATGAATGGATCATTTTTGTATCCCAATCGTCTAAAGTCCACTACTGTGATGCCATCACTGTCGGTCCATACATAATTATTGTCGGCCCATTTGCACTTAAATAGTGCTATATGTAACCCACAGTAATCGAGTTCCCAAATATCTTCAATAAACCCGAAGTAGTTCATAGTTCTATAAACTGGATTCTTGTCCTTTGCAGATGAAATATGCATGGACTTGGCTCGGATACTAACACCACTATTTTGAACAGGATGCTTCTCATCTCTTTCGCGAGTGTAGAATGTATAACCATTGACGAAGTATGATGTATAACGTGTAACAACGGTCGACGGTCCTCTAGCGAGGTTCATTAACTCCTGTGAAAAGCTGTCATTCTGTAAGACATGTCTTCGGAGCCACTGACGAAACGTCCGATTATGTTCATCTTGTAGCAACTTTTCATTTCTTCCTCTTCTTGGATTGCTATCTCTTAATTCCTGTAGGTGAACCTCAATAAAGGGCTCAACTTCAACCCTATTTTGTAAGGTATAGAGACAAGCTTTTTCCCATTCACCTCGATCAACCGAAGATGGAATACCGACAGATAGTCCTTTCCAGTCAATGTTTGTAGTCTTTGGCAACCCAATCGCTTCCGCGGTGGACAAATACTTGGAGCAAAATTCGACGGATTCTTCTGCAATGTAGCTTTCTACTATACATCCTTCTGGCCTATTTCGGTTCTTGACATAACCCTTCAAAACCTTCATGTACCTTTCAAAAGGATACATCCATCTCAAGTAAACCGGTCCACATAGCTTCACTTCCCGGACTAAGTGCACCGTTAGATGAATCATTATGTCAAAAAATGAGGGTGGAAAGTACTTCTCAAGCAAGCACAACGTCTTAACTAACTCTGATTGTAGCAAATCTAGTGTCAATGGATCAATTACCTTAGAGCAAATCGAGTTGAAAAAAGAGCATAATTTGGTAATTGCGAATCTTACATCCTTCGTTAAAACTCCTCGTAATGCCAGCGGTAATAACTGTTGCATCAAGATATGACAATCATGTGTTTTCATTCCAATCAGCCTCAAATCCTTCATAGACACCAACCTTTTGATGTTGGAAGAATACCCGTTGGGCACTTTAACAGAAGACAGCCACTCACAAAGCTTTCTTTTTTCCTGTCTCGATAACGTGTACTTCGCCGGAGGTAAGTAAGTTGCATTCCCTTTTTCGTAGGGATCAAGTTAAGTCTAATCTTCAAGTCCTTAAGATCTAACCGTGCTTTTTCACCGTCTTTGCTCTTATTAGGAATGTCTAGCAACGTGCCCACAATTGATTTACAAACGTTTTTCTCAATATGCATGACATCCAAGCAATGACGAACAAAAAGTGTCCTCCAATATGGAAGTTCGTAGAAGATTGACCGCTTTTTCTAAGGTCCATCAACCACGGGATCGTTGTTACGCCGCTTTCTTTTCCCGAGAACCACTTTCAATTCCTTAACCATCTCATAAACGTCTTCACCCGTCAAAACCCGCGGAGGGGCTCTTTCTTCTGTATTACCATCAAAAGCCTTTTTCTGTTTGCGGTATCGATGATTTTGTGGTAAGAATCTCCTATGACCAAGGTAAACGGTTTTCTTACCATTCTTCAATCGGATGGAAGATGTTTCTTTCATACAAACATGACAGCCGATAGAACTCTTGACTGAATAACCAGATAGATTACCATAAGCAGGAAAGTCATTAATTGTCCACATCAACATTGCACGGAGTGTGAATGTCTCTTGACGGAACGCATCTCTAACCTCGATCCCCTTTTCCCATAAACTCTTTAGATCATCGATTAGTGGTGCTAAGTACACATCAATGTCATTCCCTGGTTGGTGAGGACCTGATATCAATAATGTCAACATCAAGAACTTCCGCTTCATGCTCAACTTCGGGGGGAGATTGTAGTTGACAAGTATGACGGGCCAAGTACTATGCCTACTACTCATATTACCATGTGGGTTCATTCCGTCCGCCGACAAACCAAGACGTAGATTCCGTGGTTCCGAACTAAATTCAGGATGATCAGCATCAAAGGTCTTCCATTGTGGTGCATCTGCTGGATGTCTAAGCATGCCATCTTCAACACGTTTATCATGATGCCAAGTCAAATTCTTGGCATGCTCGGCATTACGGAATAAACGCCGCAGACGTGGTGCCGGAGGAATGTACCATAACACCTTTGCCGGCACACCTTTACTGCAATTCGTTGGATTCTTGCCCTTCTTCCACCTTGACTCCTTACAAATCGGACATTCATCCAAATCCGCGTACGCATCTCGGTAAAGGGCGCAATCATTTGGACATGCATGAATTTTTTCATATTCCATTCCCAAAGTGCTCAACGTCTTCTTAGCTTCGTACATACTAGAGGGTATTTTATTATCAACCGGTAGAACCTCTCTTAGAAATTCTAAAAGAGCTGTGAAACTAGAATTTGTCCACCCTCCCGATGCCTTCATGTTCCATAATTTGACCAATGCGGACAATTTCGTATATTTACTACACCCGTCATACAAGGGCATCTCGACATCATTCACCATTGCTTCAAATAACTCCGGACGATGCACAAACTGTTCTTCCAAATCATTAACCATATCAAACAAATTATCTCCTACCCCTTCCTCAACAATAGGTTCTTTCGCTTTATTCTTCGATGATGGATTAAAACACATTTCACCGTGTAAATACCATGTTTGGTAGGAACAAATAATCCCACGGGCAAGCAAGTGTCTTCTAACTTCATCAACTGAATGGGATCTATGATTTCCACAATCCACACAAGGACATCGAATCTTTTCATTCTTCATGTGAATTTCGGCAAATGATAAAAATTCTTCAACACCATCTCGATATTTTCTTGTCAATCTATTAGCCCACATCCATTTTCGATCCATTTCCAAGAACCCGTCCTAAATCGATATTAAATATATCATACAATTTATTCAATAATCAAGTTTTTGCATTTAAACCCACATTATATATATATATATATATATATATGAAGCTATTGAAAAAATTCAACAAATAATTAATCATTCTTTCAAGAAGAAGAAAAAATATACCATTTTTGACATTTACTAAAAGTCAATAAAAATCGAATAACTAAAAAGAAGAGTAAGTAATAATCACTATACTTACAAAAAACCGTCAAAGTGTGATTCGCAGGAGGAGATGTTGGTTCGTAGTAGAGGAGCCGTGGATTCGCAGGTTTCTGTGATATTTTTCGCGGCTGCGCGATAGTACTGTGAGATAAAATGAGGGCTGCTGGAAAAACAGAATTAATAATACACATTGAAACTTTACACGACGGTTTCTTGGAACCGTCGTGTAAAGTGTGCCCTGGGCACACTTTACACGACGGTTTCTTGGAACCGTCGTGTAAGGTTTCAATGTGTGCACACTTTACACGACGGTTTCTTAGAACCGTCGTGTAAAGCGCGAACCGTCGTGTAAAGCGCGACACTTTACACGACGGTTCTAATAAACCGTCGTGTAAAGTGTTATTCGCACACACTTTACACGACGGTTCCAAGAAACCGTCGTCTAAAGTGTGTGCGAATCACACTTTACACGACTGTTCCAAGAAACCGTCGTGTAAAGTCTACCTATACACGACTGTTCCAAGAAACCGTCGTGTAAAGTGAGATTCGCACACACTTTACACGACGGTTCCAAGAAACCGTCATGTAATGTGTGTGCGAAACACACTTTACACGACGGTTTATTGGACCCGTCGTGTAAAATGCAACTTTACACGACGGTTACAAGAAACCGTCGTGTAAAGTGTGTTTCGCACACACATTACACGACGGTTTCTTGGAACCGTCGTGTAAAGTCAAGTTTACACGACGGTTTCTTGGAACCGTCGTGTAATCTCTGTCGTGTAATCTACATTTTGTAGTAGTGATATTTGCGTTCTTCTTTAAGATTTTGTTAGATAATTAGTGCTGTGAGGGATCTTTTCTAAATTAAAAAAAGAAACCTGAAATTCACTCACCCTACTTTTATTTTATTTTTCTAGCCAAAAGCAGCACATATTATTAAACTCCAACTTGACATCATGTTTTAAACTCATCTTTATTTAATTTACAGTGTCGTCTCTTTTTAGAAATGAATTTACTGTTTAAATAGATTATTTACTTAATAAGTTTACAATTTTCTGCTATTAACCTCAAATATTTTTAAAACCTTAATTTTTTTTCCACTGACAAATCTTGCTATTTTCTTCTTTTAATTTAATGGAGATGGTATTTACGATCGATTATATAAGACATATTGAGAAGCAGTTATTTTGGAAACTGATTGGTTTTCAAACCTATGCCCCAAAATATTTACTACAATTTCCCTTTTTTATATACTGATTATTTTATTTTTGAATGATAACTTTTGTAATGATGTGTTATTTTGGATAAATAAAAGATTTACATGATTAATTTTGAAAAGGAATCTATGATAATAGCATAAATGATATGGTGGATTATCGTAGGTCATCTCTCAAATTATGCTTCATTGATTTGTGTTGGGATGGACAATCATTTTGTGTTAAAAACGGAAAAGATTATATATTGTCTGATGAGTCAATGGTCATTGTTGATTTCGATGATATCTAGTAGATTACCTTTTTGACCTGTGCTGTAGCTTATGCAAAAACATATGAGGTTGACCTTTTGACTATTCAATTGAAGGGCAGAAATCCAAAAGCTCCTACAGCTGAAGCGTTAATTAAAAAACGTCACTTTTGAGTACCTATTTGTGTAAACCAAAACAAAAGATTGATTAACAGAAGCCTTAACCATAACGTCACTTTTGGTCAGTTTAAAATCCAATTTCACCACAAGTCGAAAGTTTATAGGACCTTTTCCTTTCGTGATTGTTGTTCATTATCTTGTCCCAAGTTATCAATCTTCATTAATTTAGTCCAAGAATCTGATACAATCTTATTTACTAGTATATCGACCACAAGCTAGACCATATACGGGAGTACTAATGTAGAATTAATAAGTTAATTAGCATTTTGTTTTCTTCAAACTGCTGTATACATTAAGGAAAATAGCCGGAAAATATTAACTTACAATAGCTTTTTTACGTTACAAATTATTGAGGTTTACTTGTTAAAATATGGGCCGACAATACATATAAATACACTGTGAATATCCAAATAAAATGAAATGTATCCTAGTAAGCTCCTTTTTTTTTTTCCCACTTCTCTCTCTCACCTAATGGGGAGAGTTTTATTATTGGTTTATTGCTATTATTATTATTGTTGTTGTTTTGGTTGTTGTTTTGATATGGAAGCATTCAAAATGAAACAAGTGTAACCAACTGCCTATGTAGACCATTATATTACTGTATAAATTAAGTATTTATTTATTATTATTACTTCAAATACATAGACTTAGATACTAAAAAATTCGTAATAATTTTTTTTTCTTTATAACTTATCATAAAATCTTTAATCACATACTCATCAAATCTTAGGAAAATAAATTTTCATAGGGTCTTACATATCATAAACTTTATATAATATAATATGAAAATATAATAATAATAATAATAATAATAATAATAATAATAATAATTTTTAAAATAGTTTTTTGGAATAAATTACGTAGTGATATCCATACCGCCTTTGCATGTTCATCATCTTCAACCACATATTGTCCGCCATGCATTAAGCTACAGGTTGCTTGTCTACGATATAAATATAATTAATAATGCATTTTCACTCAACAAGTACAAATATAGATCTTGCATTACTTTAGAAAATGAATGACATGTGTAGATGGTTCAATTATGAAATTAAGATGTGGTGATCTAATTATATTCAACTGTGGATGTCTTATTTTCCATTATAAATTTATTATCTTGCTTATCTATGGGCCCCTATGTGTAGTACTTGGTGCACACGATCAACGGGAGGTTAGGGTTGGTAAGACATTCTAACTTGTCTTGAATTAGTCATAGCCTTTAGCTTAACTGAATTTGAGTATGCCTAATGCCATACTCTAACTTAAAGTATTATTCAAATACCAAGTCTATAACTTGCATTCCTTGATTCTAGTCTTATTAATCATGATGCAATGACATGACATAGTAATACATAACATGAATTTAAAATCATGGTATAAATGTAAACTATGACATTTTACGTAGCATACTAGTAAATGTAACGACCCCTCACGAATTGTTACAGTTGACTTCTTATTTAATCATTCATCTCTTATAAAATTACAGAAAATATTAAGCTTAAAATAAAAATCTTTACATAACGGAAAACTTTACTTAATGATTTTAGAAAAACTCTAGAAATCTTTTTTTAAAACTATATCAAAATTAAACTTCATAATTAATATATTTAAAAAAAAAAAACCCAATTCATGAAATAAAATTTAAGTCCATATGAAACATCCAATCAAATAATAATAAACTAAAGTCTTAAAACTTTATTTGAAATAAAAAAATATATAAAGTCCATCTCATGATCATTCATCCCGTTTTCCTATCACACATCGTCCCGCTATCCACTCCAAGCTCTTCCAACACCATAACTTACCCTTGCCTTTATCTGCAACATGAATTAACTTATATAAGCAAGGGCTTTGTAAGACACATAAATCTCACAAATGTAAATAAATATTTTTCTTTTATCATCATAAATATAAACATCATTTTAAAACTTTTTAACTTTTAAAAACCGTCATATATTAAGCCCAGCATTGTACCATCATAGCGCGCTAGTCATATAAAGGTTGAGGTAGCAAATCCCAAACCAACTGTGACAAAAGTCCGCTCACCGGACAACATTATCATCATCATCATCAAGGGTATACAACGTCATTTTAAAACATAAAATTTATGTACATACCATATATATACTTTTCGTGAAAACATCATCATAGGAGAAGTATTATTTAAGAACATTATAAACATTATCATCAACATCAAAACATATACTTCTCAAATCTTTAATTAATGTTGCAGGTGAGAGTTTACTTATATAAACGTCTCACTTAACCTTTACAAATTTTCCGATGGTGACGTGCGATTGAGGTCTCAAGTGCTCGCCTTTAGAATTGTTTATGTCATGAATAATAAATATAATAAAATCAACAAAAGCTCATAATGATTCATTATACACATCCATCATATCATAGAAGCACCTACAAGGCCTATTTCATAATTTAATAACATCAAAACACAATAATTGAATACTTTCATGAAATTACAAAATCTTCACAGAAACTGCCAATTAGACCTTTGTCTTTTCAAAAATGTATAAAAATTCATATAAGACTCCAAATGATCTGAAACTAATTTTAAATAAAAGCAAATATCTAGATATTTATAATGGTACCTAATTCATGAAAATTAAGACCGTTTGTACCCTCAAAAATAGTTTTGAAATTGATTTCTAAACTTTTACCGAAACTGGCAGCCGGACCTCTGTCTATTTGAAAAATCATAAAAATTTACAGATGTCTCCAAATGATAAAACTAATTCGAAATGAAAATAGATATCTATTTCTAACATTATCAAATTTGTTAAAAACCGACACCGTTTGGATTCTCAAAAACAGTTTTGAATTCTAATCATTAAAATTTTACCGAACTTGGCAGTCCGACCTCTGCCTATTTGAAAAATCATAAAAATTCACATATAACTCCAAAGGATATGAAACTGATTTCAAAAGCAAATAGACATCTAGAGATTTCTAACAATATTAAATTTGTTATCTTAGAGTCCATTTGCACCCTTAAAAACCGTTTGGAATTCTTATCTTAGAATCTGGAAAATTTCAGTGCAGTGGTCAAATCTGAAAATATAAAAATTATTACCACAATATACATGATTCACACACACACACACACAAAACAGCCCTAAGACATCTTTCTAACATATAAAATTATTCAATTCCTATACCAATGAAATCATAAATTAAGAAAACAAAAACCCTAATTTCGTCTTGTTCACAAAATCAACCATATCGCCATTTTTTTTTCGATCATCATTCGATAAATATTTCTCATCCTCTTCTCAAACTCACATGAAGACAATCATCAAGAAAATCATTCAATCCCTCAAAGAATCTTAAACTAAAATCAATAACAAAATCATCTTCATCATAAAACTATACCGAAACATACCTTAAATTCCTTTGATTTTGGCTTGAAGAATTTGGAGATTTGACGGATTCTTTTTTTTTTTTTTTTCTGTTTGTGCGTGAGAGAGGGGCAGAGAGAGTAGACAAAGAGAATGGGGAAGAAAGAGAAAGGGAGGCTAGGGATGCAAGAGTGAGCGTTGAAGAAAAATAATTGTAAACTTTGTGAATTTCAATTGGAAATCAATTGAATGTTAATTGGCTGGAATAATAAGATCAAGGCTGTCATTAACATATTTTGGGTAGGAAATTGTCAGATAAAAGAAGGGGAATTGAATGGGAATTAAGAACATTATTTTTTTTTTCCCACGTTTTCCGATTGACATCCCCTCCCTTCATATTCTCCTTCAGATTTCCTATTAAACACATACACATATAATATAATATATATATATATATATGTAAGTTGGCAATCAATAACTTAATATATATATATATATATATATATATATACACACAAAGAAATATATACAATATAAAATAAAATATACTTACACATATAGTGTATGTATATAAACATATAAGATAATCGTATAATGTATATTTATGCTTTATATAACATTCAAAAATAAATGCTACAATTTCTTTATTACGTATATTTTTAAGCCATCACACAAAATTATCAAACCATCATAAAAAAATTCATCAATTTGGCATGAACATTATTCTAACATGTCGAGTCCTCATCGTGTCACCTGAGAAAAATAACTCAACATAATATTAGAATTAAGAAATTGCTATCTCATCATATATCTATATTAATTCAAATGTTAATTTTCTAACTTAAAGTTAGATAACATTTGGGGCGTTGCAGTAAAAGTGTAGCAAGTATGTAAATGTGACATACTTGTGAATCATGGCATAATTATATGTATGGCATATACGTGATTGTGGCATATCATAACAAATCATGATACATATGTAAACATGACAATCACGTAAATCATTGCTTCCATGACATTATCATTATATAAATGTAGGCAAAGGATGCCTAAAGTGGTATGTGCCTAATACATAGTTTGAAAATAATATTATTTTCATACTGTAGGTAAAGTTTATACTTACCTTGCTCATAACAAAAATGCTTCCTTCTAACCTACAGTCTAAAACTCCCTTCCTAAATATATCAAAATTGAGTATTACACTTTTATACTCTTTGGATAAGGTTAATCATAAATTCCCTTTCAAAAAGAATTTAAGATTTAATCTACATAAGCTATGGTTATAAGACTAAGATGTATTTAAAAATCTAAATCATATATTTTTACTTCGAAAAATACCCCATAATTTTATCATTATTACATATATACATTTTTAAAATCCCATCCTTTTTTTTTTTTTGCTCCTTCCTTCCTTCCTTAGCCTAGCAGCGCTGCAGTGCTGCTGCTGCAGCGCCCAGGGACGGCCCTAGGCTGCTGGGGTTGGCAGCCTCCCCTCCCCCAATATTCCCTTATTTTGATTAATTTTTGAAAAATCATATCTTTTAAACCATCGAGAATTTGATAAAACTTTCTTCAAGAACAATGTTCATCTATATGTTATCTAAATTTTTCATGTTATGGCCAAGTCTAATTTTGATCATATATACCTCGTTTTTTCAAAAATCCAAAACTTGACAGTTTTTGACAATTTTCACCAAAAAATCAAAATTTAACTTCCAGAAAATTTTGAAATTGCTACATAAAAGTTCAATATCCCATAGTTCTTTCTAATTTTCCTTAATAGTTTCTATCTAATAGAAACACATTTAGATTTCTAAAACTCTTAACGAACGGATTGAAGTTCAAAATTTTTGATTTAAGTTCGATTTCTAAAATTCTACACTACCCGTAACATAATCATGAACATATTCATATGAATAATTAAAAACTCTATATTATCAAATTACCAATTCTAGAAATTTTGAAAGCATTTTTACTCAAATATTAACCCATAAAAATTTTAAACTAAAGAAAAATAACTAGAATCTTGGTCGGAAAACTACCTCAAAGATTAGAGTTTTTGCCGGAGAACGGAATTAGGATCTCCTTAAGAAGAACTTCTAGAAGGGGTTTGAAGGATTTTTTTTCAATCTCTTAAGAAGCTAGGATAGTGTTTGGGACGTGAGAAAATGGGAAGGAAAATTTTTGAAGGCTAAAGAAAATGTTCTTAAGAAACTTAAGAAAACTTAAGACTATCTAAGAAAATTTCTAGAAAGAGTTTCTAGAGAGTTTTGAGAAACTCTAGAGAAAGGAGAGAATGGATTTTGATGTGTGAGTAATATGGGTGGAGATGATGCCTATTTATAGGCAAAGCTTAATGACAATAGTGTAATTAAACAAGCTTAATCTTGATTAAAAAAGATTTACATCACTTCTATGTCTCCATGTTTTTCTTTTAAGTACATCATAGACTTTTTTGGTGTGTGCAAGAAGAGACAAAGATAAGAAGATTGGGATAAATCTCAACCATTGATCAAGGTATTAATTAATTCCTAGCCTTTGGATCCAAAATTTCTTATTTTCTAATTTAAGAACGGAAGATAATTCCTTGATATTATCTTGAATAGATAATTTTTTAGACTGTTATCTTGACATAATAGTATATTTTCCATCATCTTCCACTAACACAAGTCCCAAAGAATTAATTTTTACTACTTGAAAAACTTATCCTAGAAGGTTTCTTTACTGAAAAAGTAACTCAGTAAAAATTTCATCTGATGCTTATCCACCAAGATTCCATACTGAAAAAATAACTCAGTAGAATTTTATTTGATATTAAAATTTATCCACTAAGTTTCCATACTAAAAAATATAATCTGTCTAAATTTTATTTGTAAAAAGTTAGACAGTCTAATATTTTTCTAAAAAGTTGATATCAAATCTTTAATACTGTATTTTTATATGCAGAAAAATCATGTCTAGAAAACTCTAAGACTATTAATTCTCATCTCACTAGAACTATTGAAATACTATATTTGGTGATTTGATAACTTTTCTACACATATATCAGTTGGTCACTTTTTTACCATTCAAACCTTTTTGAATAATATTATGTAACCTAAGCTTTTTGTATGATAAAATTAATAATTATCACATCATAATAATTCATTTCATAACTTTATTTTATATAAGGAATTTTGATGAATTAAACTATTAATTTATAATAATTCCTTATACAAAATTATGTATTGCAACAAGTAACTTGCTTAATTGGTTAGCAACCGCTAAATATGTCACCACACACCAAGTAACTCACTCAATATTATTAAAATGGGAGAAAAGAAATATAAAGCAGAATTCAAAATAAAACGACTACTTAAGTCATCATTTCCGTTGTTTTTCTTATTATTATTATTATTAAACTTGGAATAAGGGATTCGAACTCAATACTTTTTTTGAAATTATTTGTGAAATTATTGTTAGACTGTATCTGCAACCACCATTATTTTTCTTATGTCTTATGACAATAAAATAAAATAAAATAAAAGTGAAACTTGTAACTTTTTAGTATCATATTGTTGAAAGTAATTAACGGGAGAAATTGATAATGTTTATAACTTCTAATAAAGAGTAAAATATTATAATAGTGTACTTATAATTCTTGTTGAAACTCTGATACAACTTCCAAAGTCCAGTTAAATGAAAAGGTAAATTTTGTAATTTTGATGAGAAGTTATTCTATAGGGTCAAACTCGTTAAAACTATCCAAATCAATTTGATAAAGTCTACGAAAGGTACAAGAGTATCTCATAATTATTCAACAACAAGAAAAAGGAGCATTTCATATTTGGAACAAAATGATTAATTTCACCATTTAAAGATTACGTTTGGACATAGAGATGCAAGAGTAATAGTACATTTTGAAAACGACAATTTCCATCAATAATTTATTGAGTTCTACGACGTACGATTGTCCTCTAATATACTTTTTATATATTTTTTTAAAACTAAATTAATATATCTTAATGTCAGTTCCAGTTGATCGATTTGATAAATGGATTGGGAAACATCAATATTATTCTCTACAACAACATATATCGATAGAATCTCATGCCAGAAGAATAATAATAAGGCAAAACTTATAAAGAAACTATACTTTTATTTTTTCAAGAGGTGCTTTTATTTTTATTATTGGATTAACATTTTAACTGTCTCATCTATAAATATTCACATAAAAACTTTACAATCTGACATGTAGAATTATTTTTAATTATAAATCAGAGCGTTGAAAAGTAAATGGTGCCTAAAATATTAGTACCTGTAGGTAGGATTCCGACCATACATTTTTTGTAATTAAAAACAATAATAATGTTTAAACTGTTTGGGAAAATTTTATGGTTAAATTGTTTTTTTAGTCCTCATATTTTTAAATTTATATAACTTTGATCCATTTTTTTTTTTCTATAGCTTAAATGACCTTAAACTATTAAAGTATTATCTTATAATTTGTTAATTTTTGGATGGATCCCGTCAATAATTTTGGTAAAAAAATGATACTCACTAACGGATTCCGTCTTAACGAAAAGGACTACAATAACAACACTTTTAATAGTTTCCGGTTACTCAAGTTACGAAGAAAATAGAACAACAACCAAAGTTGTATAAACTTAAAAATTTAGGAACCAATGTAATAACCTCTTTAATTATTGCTTGCTTCCAAAGTTTTGAATCATGGAATAATTTGACTATCAAGTTTGAAACGTTAAGCGCATATGAACTTATGTTTCTTTTGGGCGCAAAAATTGCAGAACATATTCTTCTTATCTTTATTATTAAGATAATACTTACTCTACAGATCCTGTTCCCACAATAAATTAGACATATGAACTACTAATTCACTTTGAGTATCATAACCGGAAAATTAATATATCTTTTGTCCGATCAAAACAACTTATTTTCTACAACCAAATATTCCTATGACGAATAGATTGTGAAATTGCTAAGATGGAACTAGTACATGCAAATACTGTTCTACAGGAGAATATATATATATATATATATATATATATCTAACAAGTCAACTCTCTAGCCTATAAATACATATGTGTTTGTATATATATGTATGCATGCATGAGTAGGAGGAGGTTGGTAACGGGCTTGAGATGAGTATGAAGTCTGAGTTTCTTGCTTGATGGAAGCAGAGAGTAAGATCTGAGCCAAGAATGAGTTCCGTTGTCTAAATGCTATTGAAAGCCGTCGTCTCAGTATCAGCTCTCATACGGCTGCTCATTCTTGGCTCGGTACTTTGGCTCTCTGTATTCTCAAGCGAGAGGTTTCAGACAGAAGCGCGGTAAGATATTATTTATTTATAAATTTTAATGGAATCATATGAGAATCCGCTAACCCCCTTCTTGCCGTAACCCCCTTCTTGCCTGTTAAGCTAGCTCGAGCAGGGTCTGTGATCAAGAAATAATAATTAGTGTATATGATCACAATCATTTCATCATTTCATCGACTGCCGCTGCACATCTGCAGCCGTCATGCTGGGCCGCTCCATAAATGATGTTCCAATGACTACTGAAATATTGCCCTTGAGACAAGGTGATGTGACTAAAATTTTAAATTTAGATCAATAAGGAAGCTTACTCAAAAAGATGTTGACTTATGTAGTCTAATTAATGACCTACGAAGAAAGGCCTTACGCGGACATAGCATGCCAATTAAATATTTTGGGAATTTCACTTGTAATTTCGGTTGCCTCAATTTTTCCTTTATAAAAGGGGGCTCCATTATTAAGGATGTTATTATGAGAGATAAGAGAAAAAACACAAAGTGTCTGAAGGTGTGAATTTTTTTTGTATATTTTTTTATCATCATAATGTGTTACTATAATAGCTAAAATAGGGCATAATTTCACATCGAGATGAACCTGTATAAAAATTTGCTTGCTCTGTGATCGTTATTTTTCTTTTGCGATTTTATTGTTCCTGATGATATAGAGTTAGGGTACTAATTCTTAGCAAAAGATTTGGTAATTTATGAGACGTCCAAAATACTTAACTATATGCTTTTTTCATCCAATCTAGCTAGTAGATCGTGATTTGTGAGAAAGTTGGTCTAGGGATGCTTTGTTTGTTAAACCTAGAATTTTGCGTCTCCAATCATGAACGTACTTCAGATTTCAATTTACATACTCAACTGATGAATGCCCTAGTTCGGACTTCTCTCTATATTTGGGACTGCAATATACCTGGAACCAAGAATTATTACTACTATTATCTGTCGTATTTGTACGCCGCTAAAAATAGATAAAGCAACAGTAGTAGGTGAACTCCATCACTTTTCTTGATGTATAGATCTCTTAAAGGATTCACCAGATCCTAGCTAACTGACGGAGAAACCCTAAAGAGGCAAGCAATGTTAGCGATATTACTACTGCCGAAAGAAAGGCTGCAATTCGCAAGAAATTTAGATCAAAAAAATCTAGCCCTCAAGCATTACACCACAACCCGTTGAGCATAGCCTTTACTACGCCTCCAGCCCTCTATGCCCATAGCATTTTCAGTTGTCCCTGGGTCCACAGGCCTAGAGTCCTCGAACCTGACGATAATATTGTTTGAAGTGGCGAAAAATTCTATGGCACAAGCTCAAACAACTTCAAGCCCTAGTCCTCCAAAATGGTCAGCCAAACTAATACTGAATGTAAGAACAAGTTTGCACAATGGAAATCAAGCTCCAAGCCCTAGCATGTTTATAGCATAGTAACCTTCTATATTTAGACCCCTCTAACATGCCCTTTGTTAGCATCTCTCGGAGAGTTCCCTATAGTCCTCACAAAGCTAGCTATGAGTGAACTTAAGATATCATCATCGAATAGTAGCCCGCCGGTGCATGTTTAATATTTTTTAGGTTATCAATTTAGTTGTTAGTCTTATTGATCCTTTCATTTTTGTCGTAGCTAGTTAACATGGAATGAATGTCAGAAGATAATCTTTGAATCGATATAGCCGGCGAAGACACTTATAAATATAAAGGCCTGAATTAACGGAGATGAAAATCGACAATTTCTATAAGTGCTTAGAAAGAGATGAAAATTGTTGCTGAAGATTCTTAGGACAATTGGCAAGACTTTAATATTTTTGATAAAATTTTTTTTAAAAAAATTATAGAAGTTATCTTACTAGCTTAGAGCTCATACTAGCCAGGGTTTCAAAATGAGGAAGTCTTAAGATCTTTCTCTTTAATTAGCTTCTTCTTTGATGTATTCATTTTTTACAAATTAAAAAAAATTGATGAATTAGGAAAGATAACTGGCTAGCTTATCCCAATTAGATTGTCATTTATTAATTAGAGACTTCATCTCCCAAGCCTATCACTTGGTATTTATTGGGATATACTGAAATTCCTAAATTCTAGTTGTAATTTTTATTAACTTACTAATTAAACTTGGATGTGGATTTCAATTTAATATCTTATGATCAGGTGTAAATTGTTTACTGGTTATATTTACAACGTTGTAGATACAAGTATTTTGTATGCAAGGAAGAGACTAGCTAGTATTAATTTGAAATAGCAGTTGATGATGACGTGTCCTTTGCAACACAACTGCAATATTGATTTGGAATAAATTCCTACATAATATATATTTAAACTTTTTCAAGATTAGTTTGGACATAAAAAGGTAGACGTACAATTCGAGAATGACAATTTCCATTAATTTCTTAGTGGGTTCAAAGATATATACCATACTATTTAACAAAAAAAGAAAAGAAAAGAAAAGAAAAGATATGTATATATTGTCCTCTAATGTATCTATCATATCGCGTCACAGGAACCACACGCCAAGATTTGTGGCATTTCGATTTGATAAAGAGATTCCAAAACATCTCATATGCTTTAATAAAGATAGAATCCAAGCCCTAAAGAATCAAAACCATAACAATATAGGTACAAAACTTTTTGAAACAAACTTCAACTAGAAGTTCTTTTTGTTCCCCCTTTGTTTACATTTGTTTTGTCTTTGTTTTTGTATTTTTTGGCCTTGTCGCCAAATTAATTATCAATTGCTTTAATCCAATTGTAATTAACAGATTGCAGAACTTTTCACAGATGATCTAACCGTAAATTTGTTATTTGAAGTTGAATATCATTTTTGAGATATAATAATTTATCAAATAAACAATATTATACGGTCAATTAGTGATTAACCATTTAAGAAAGTTTGACTGACCATTAAAAAAGTTTTAACTAATTTTTTAAAAAATTAGGCCTTTTTATTAAAAATCTTATTTAAAAAAGGTTATTTACCTCTAAATCCCCAATAACATATTCAAAAGCAAATGTAAAGATGGAATGGGGTAGAATATAACAAGAGGGACGGAAAATAACAAGTAAAAAATGACCATAAAGTCAATGAATTCCTCATCCTTGCCCAAATAGTTTTCTACATATTGTTCTCAGCAGGCCGAGGCCACGGGCGCCCCCCCCCCCCCCCCCCCCCCCCCCCCCCATTATTATTATTATTATTATTTGTGATATGGATTCTTATGTTCTTCCACTTTAATAATATAAAAGAGAAAAATATAGGTTTCGAGTCTAAAATCTAAGATATCAATCCATCTTTCTCATCCATTGAGTGCAGGCAAATGTCAAATATTGTAAGCATCTGCCTGATTTTTTCCGCATCATAATTTGGAGTCAATGGAGCAATCACCCTAGTCACCCAATGGATGACCACCGGTCATCAACGAGTCAATGAGTGAGCTTTTGTCATTGAGTGTGCCGGTTGCCAGACTCATCCCAGTGGATTATCATAGGTCACCCCCCTGAGTCAGTTATCGAAATCAACAGGTGATCAGTGATCATCGTTGGTCGCCAAAGTCATCCACTAAAATCAACCACCCCCAGTCACCATCGACGCCGCTAACTTGACTCATTTACTGGATGATATGATTTGAACATTTTAGTATCATACTTCATAAAATTAACATAAGGTACGAAGCTCTAAATCTTGCATGATAATGGCCGAGCTACACGTCGCGAGGTAAGCAAATCTCATTGCGAGCTAAGAGATTTGGTGTGATTAAACTAGGGCAACTAAAAATAGGGGTAAAATAACGTACTCAATTTAAAATCCAATTAAGAAGAAACTGTCGAAACATATATGTAACATAATTAAGAGAATAGCAATTCGTTTGGTCAGACAAGAAAATTAAAATAGTCAACATAAAATAATCACAAACATAAGCAGATAAAAGTAAACATCGGATGTGATTATTAATGTGTCAAAAAACTCAACTTAGGTAAAAAAAAAAAATTATGGGTGTTGAACACGCCAATTTAAAGACTGGATATTTTTATTAATTTTCAAATTACAATTGCGAAGGTCAACCTAGTTTGGATGTTCTAGAGTTTCGTGATGTTAGTTGCTATTTACTATTATTAATTTTTATAATTGATTTAAAGTTACAAAGGTAAATTCCACCACTTCTCAACACAAAATCCCCCATCTATAAACCACTTACTTATACGGCTTGTCTTTGTTCAACTGATCACTAACTACAAGCTCTAGACTCGCTTTTCTTTTCACTTGACGTACACTGATCGAGCAGCTGCTCGCCTTCAATCCTGCAAACTTACTCCGAGTGACCAAACAATAACGTACTAATATTGAAAGCGACATTGTAAGACGTTATAAAATGTGCATGATATAATTTGTCACAACATGCATGCAAAAACATAGAGAACCAAGCAAGCTATGACTTTTGACATAGTTCCATATGTGGTTGTCTACAGAATACCACATGAGAATATAGAGAGCCAAACTGAGTCAAGAATGCTCGCCGAATGGTCATCCAATTAGCGGCAATGGACGTTTGCTTTCGCTCATTTCAAGCGACAATCGGCAAGTCATTCCTGGCTCATGGTCACTCTCTATTTTCTTCATGTATGAAACTGAAAACTCAGTCAGCTCTTCATGCACTTCTTCTCTACTTCTACTACAATATTTCCCCACACCCTACTTCGTCCTTATATTTGTAGTCCAGAGAGTTGACTTGTGGGATTCGCTATCTCAATTATTCTCCCAATATAAAGAAAATTCACAAATATTATTCGATATGAACGATACTTGCAACTTCAATGATATATTGTTTTTACAATGTGTGTTGTAATCCAACACAACTTTACTATAGGAAAGCATAGCTGAAAGAGGATAACGCCTAATTGGGAATGGAGAAAATGAATAATATTAAAGGATACCTGTGATATTGAACATTATATATTAACAAAAGGTGGGTCACAGTTATATGATCCATAGGAGTCCAAAATATTCTATTACAGTCGGACTTTAATTTCAAGCTTCTTTTTTTTTTTTTTTTTTTTTTTTTTTTTTTTTTAAGTAGAATTAGGATTGGAGGGAGGATACATGTTAGCGTGTGTGTGTGTGATAGGATAGCTGTACTAATATGTTCTTTGAACCAGAGGAACATAAGTTGAAATAAGATGGACTTTCTCAAGCCTTGCATCTGCATAAGACCATCTTCAACACATTTATCTATATCATTGCTATATGTAAAAAATATAAAAATTAGCATTATCTTTTTTTTTTTTTTATGTTCAAATGTGTAATGCTATTTTTAATATTATTTCTATTTTTTGTCATCATTATTATGCTTTTGAACTCATAAACATGAACTTTCAGTTTTTAAATAAATTGTTAAATGGAAATACTACAGTATTACATGAAAAAGTCAAGACAATAAACAAATAATAAGAACCAAATGTTACATTTGGAATTGGCTACACCTTATCAAAAATTGTCCACAAAGTTTAGCATTTGATGAATTTTGACATAAAAAATAATCCTTGCAGATGCTTTAAAAGTTAATTAGGTTGTCAATTGGTAGTCAAAGTCGCCGTAGGAGCTAAATAAACCTTCCTACCGAAGTTGGTTTTATGCATGAATCATGTTAATCTCCTTGCTTCCACCATTATTAGGTTTTCGTAAAATGTACATTGGAACATTACTACTCATGCGGATTTCAGAGCTAATACTGTAACCAAAAAAGTGGGCAGAAAACTTTTTCGGTGTAAAAAATGAGATGGCTCGAGAGTTTGAGGCGTAAGGAATATTTGTTTTCAAGTGTTATTTGCCCCTACCAGGAATAGTTTGTTAAAATGTGTCAATTGAAAAATTACCTTCAAGGTATAATTAATCCACAAATTAATAAGTAATTTGCAGTCTTTTAAATTCCCAAAACACATATTAAATTGTTTTCGGCTTGGAGAATTACTCATAGCCAAAAGAATGGACGTTTGTGAGGGGATGTAACACAACCTTTAGTCAAAAGGTGTCTTTTCATGAAAACGTAGTTGTTACAACAAGTACATCTATTAAACAACAGATCCTTAATTATGATCTTTGGATCATGATTGTTTGATCAATAGCTAAATTTGACCATGAATACTTTCATTCTAATTATTGGATCGTAACTGATAGAATCAAGAGGAAACCAAACAGGAGTTTTTTTTTTTTTTTGTCAGAATTGAATTTTCATTTCTTAGTGTTGGATCATACACATTTCACTACATTGGCCATTTTACACATAATAAGGACAACAAATTCCACTTTATAAATGAAGTATGCGGCAATTGACATTCAGGTAAAATTCAACACCAATTTATTGAACAAAAAGGGGAAAAATACAAATGTTTAAAAGTAAAAGAAAATTGCATAAATACAATCCAAAAAGAAAACCCACGTAGTTCATAAAAGCTACAAAACTAACAGATTGATATTAGAAGGCTAAGTTAATAAAACTATACATTTATAAATACATAAGGAGATTTTTTTTTTTTTAAGATGCTAAATGACAGTGTCTCAGCACAACTGCATTGCAAAAGCAGAAATTCCATTTACTTTTTCAAAGAGTACGTTTGCATTGACATAAAGAAGAAAAAGGTACAACTTGATCATGTAACATTTTCGGTCAATAACTTTAGTGGCCACTAAAGATCATGTGTACGAATATTGGTCCTCTAAAGTACTATCCAAGTGATTGTGTCAAGATGTCACATTCTACTTTACGATCTTCATCAAGATTTTGTAAATATATGGATTCCATGACATCCTTATCTTCTTTTGTAGTACTGTTATAGTGCTTTAAAATTTAAATGAAACCTCAGCCTAGAAGAATCAAAGATAATAATAAAAAAAAATGTTAAATAATATTTTTAAAATGATTCATACCATCAAGTAGACTCATTCTGATCTTCAATATTCTTATCAAATTATCCTCATTTTCATTCTCTATCTTGAACCGCCTCGAACAAAATGAGAGGAAAAAAAATTTTGAGGCCTGCACATATCTAGTTCGGTAGGGGGCCAAACGACATTGTATGCCTAATTAGTAAGATATTTGAACAGACGATCCCAAATTCAAACTCTAAGCATTACAATTTTGTTACCAAGTCATGTGCGAACGTATTGTCATTACTAGAAAAAGTAGATTACACAACATATATTAGACTATAGTTTTCGAAAGCATCTTATATTAAGATGCCACGACGGTTTCCTGATAACTGTCATGTAATCTGTGTAAAAAAAAAAAAAACTCTTGCAAGTCCTGATCTGGTCTCTCTCTGCTCCTAGGCCTTAAAATCCTTAACCTTCTCTCTCTTCTGCCCCTTAAACCTTAAAACCTTAACCTTGTCTCTCTCTAACCCCAAACCATGCTCTTCGCTCTCTCTCTCTGCACTGCTGACCATCCTTCTCACTCGCAACACTTCCCCCAAAACTGAGAAGCTTGCACAATTTCACGTCGCTCAGCCACCATTGTTGCTCCACCCAAGCTGTTTCCACTTGCACAATTTCCATCATCACCTAGACTGATTCGGACTCAAGATAAGTATTGAACGGGTTTATCTTCCAGATTTGGTGTTTGGTTTTATTTTTATTTGGATTTAGTTTTATTTAGGTTTGTTGGAGCTTAATTCCCTCTTAAATTATAGAGAAATCTTAGATCTTAAAACCCTAGAATTTGCTTCAATCTTTTTAACCATTCTCTCTTTGTGTTTTCTTACTCATGTGGGGTTTATAGGTTTATCTCTAGATTTCTAATTTTTTGAATCAGGTATGTTCCTTTTTTTTTTTTTTTTTTTCCGATTCCGTTGTTGGGTTCTTAGTCATTATTCCTTTTCCTTCAATTTTTGTACTTTTTAATTTTTTTTTTTCTGGATTTGGCATATCGGTTTGTACTTTATTAAATATTTCCTTGTGTTTGGTTTTGTATTTTTGCTTTTTTTTTTTTTTTGGTTCGATTTTATGTTTTGTTGATTTTTTTTTTCCCTAATAGTTTTAGGATTTGTTTGTATGTTAATGAACCAAAAACAACTGAACAGGAAAGGATTTACTTTGGTTGAGTAATGATGATTTCAGTTTCATAGCACACAAATTATTCGGCAAAATGCTGAGAACAATTTTTTTCTTCAATTCCTATATTGATAGTTGATGGTTGAACAATCTTTTAATTAATAGTATGAAATCTTATATAGGGAAGGGGCTTTAAGTATGAAATTATATGAGGATAATATTTGCTAGTCTAGATGGATGTACAGCTATTATAAAGGTTGTCATCATTGTTGTTCTGAATTATGAGTTATATAGAAGGCTAAGCTAATAAAACTATACATAAATACATAAGGAGACTTTTTTTTTTTTTTTAAAGATGCTAAATGACAGTGTCTCAGCACAACTGCATTGCAAACGAATAAATTCCATTGTGTCATGTTTACTTTTTCAAAGAGTACGTTTCCATTGACAAAAAGAAGAAAAAGGTACAACTTGATCATGTAACACTTTCGGTCAATTACTTTAGTGGGCACTAAAGATCGTGTGTATGAATATTGGTCCTTTAAAGTACTATCCATGTGATTGTGTCAGGAAATCACATTCTAATTTAACGATCTTGCTCAAGATTTTGTAAATGTATGGATTCCATGACATCCTTATCTTCTTTTGTAGTAGTGTTACAGTGCTTTAAAATTTAAATAAAACCCCAGTCTAGAAGAATCAAAGATAATATCCAAAAAGAAAAAAAAGTTAAATATTATTTTTAAATCATATCATCAATTATACACATTCTGAACTTCAATATTCTTATCAAATGATCCTCATTTTCACTCTCTATTTTGGACTGCTCCGGAAAAAAAAAAAAAAAAAAGCCTTCACATTCCTAGTCCGGTAGGGGGCCTAACGAAATTGTAAGCCTAATTAGTAAGATATTTGAACAGAAGATCTCGAATTCAAACTCTTAGTATTACAATTTTGTTCATGTGCGGGCATATTGTCTTCGAGATTTTTAAAGGGGAATGCCAAAAAAAAAAAAAGAAAGGCTTCATCATAACATTTTAATTAATCACAGGTTTCGAAACTTAAAAATCTTTTCCACGAGGGATTTTCGTTGTAGGCCTTATTATCAGACTTATTGAGATTGGTGCCACTCTCGCCTTAGGGTCCATTTGGGACGCCGTCTCCATATGGTATATTATTATTTGAATTTTTAAAATTTTAACTCTAAATCAAACGTTTATTCTCTTTCATTTTCAAAATACTCAAATTTTAAAAATTCATAACTTTCTCGTTTTAAATTGAAATGAGATTATTTTTATGGCAAAATGCTCGTATCAACGAGATAAACAAGACAAGATCCATTTTCCATTTTTTCAAAATACATTTCAAATTTTTATACTATCTTTTATATTACAGAACTTTTTCAAAAGTTTTCTCTCCAAACACATATTTTCAACTCAATTTTCAAAACATCATCTTTAAATGTCCCTCTAAACAGGCCCTTAGTCGAGATACGACTTCTCCTACTCTTCTTTTATAAACTAATTAAAGATACCTTGTTATTCTGCAGGGGAACGAAAGAGAATTTGAGACTCTGGACTATGTCTTTCGTAGTTATGGGACCATTTTTGGGCAAGTTTTATATTAGCATGGAGATAAATCCACGATTAATATTGGAACTTCTATTCGTTGTATTAACATGCTTTTGAAAATGAAAGAAAGAGATAGAGAGATGTAAAAATGAGAAAGCAAAACTTTTGGAAAAAAAAAAAAAGAAAAAGGGAAAAAATTCGACCTCAATAGTTATTCCAAACGGACCTTTTATGAACTTAACATTGTTTTATGACCTTTTCTTGGGATTTTCTAACAAATATGTCCTCTACAATGGCTTTTCTACTACTTGTTTATTTGAATTTGGATATCTCCCCTCGTCTGCACCCTATTGATTCTTTTTGATGGAAAGGTCTCGGCAAATGTATTCTTCTATGCATACTAGTTGACTTCTCGCTATCCATCAATAATACACACACACACACTAGTTTTACAAGGCTCCCATCGAACGGCTTATTTTCATTTGTACATGTCTGAACAAATAATTTAAAAAAAAAAAAAAAAAAAAAAAAAGACGTCATGTAAATGGACTCGGATGCTTCTGGTTATGGAATTTGACTAACTTGAACAGATCATCTTATCCTCCCACTAAAGTCAAAATGTAACAACGTGTAAGGACATATTCCTATTAGCACTAAAATTAGTGTAAATACACTTCTTGTCCGTTCTCCTCCTCCTCTAGAGATTCTGTTCCGTCTACATCGAATCAACAATGTCTAGTTAGGATAAGAAGGATCAAATATCAAGAGAATATAATATATACATATAGATAATATATATATATATATATATATACAAGCTTATAAAAAGTCAAATGCAGAACTCAACTTCTTTGGCTTATACATTGATGTTAGGAGTCCAGTACGAAAAAAAAAATGAAGGGGAATAAAAATTCCCACAACACAGAATCAACTGTCCCTTTGTCCATTGGATTTGAACTTAAAAAGCTGTATTTCTATTTTTCTCTAAGAATCTCACAATAAGTCAACCTATTCGGCCTATAAAATCGATGCCAGTAGTCCAGCGGATAAGCAAGTAGATAATTTGATCACTTTGGACTATTAGTTTCAGTTTTCTTGCATAAAGAAAATAGAGAGTAGGATTTGAGCCAGGAATGACTTGCCGGCCGGAAGTCAAAGGTTTGGCAAATCCTTGTTCATCGCCGGCGAGTCGGTCTTGGCTCATGTTGGCTCTCTATCTTCTTATGCGAGATCTGAGACACCTAACCCTAGATATGTTTGTTTCCAATCATTATATATAATCTCTTGGTCTTGAAAATTGGTAGGTATACATCATTTTTTTTTTTGGTGATGTGTGTTAGTTTAAATGCATTATCAAATACACTAACATATATATATATATATATATATTTTTTTTTTTTTTTGCTTTTTTGGGTATGCATCACAATCTTTCAATACACATCCGATTGAGAAATTTCGGATAGATTCAATTCTAAAAATAGAATTCGATGATTCAGTTCTAAAAATAAAAATTTATATAAATATTATTTTTAAATTTATTATCGAACAAAAAAAAAGGAAATAATGGTTGAGAAGGAATTTTTTTGTTTTTATTTATTTTTATTTTTGCTATAGTGTAACAAATGTTTAATGTTTCGATGCTTGTAATATATATATGACACCTTTTATACACTTTGCTATAAAACTGCCAGGTTCCAAAAGAAGAACATATAGAAAGGGTCGTCTCCTAAACAAATTAGAGCTTCTACTAAATTAATCGGACTTATTGCAAGTTACCAATCCATGATTTAGTTTCAGGGAGCAATTGAAATGCCTAAACTTGAAAAAATTGATGGAATAATGTTGGGATTTAAAATATAGAGATTCTTTTATATAAAAGGGCCAGAAGGACATTATCTAAAGTAAATTGTTTCATCAATCTCCCATGTGAGCGCACATAAGGACTTTACATTTGATTTTGAGCTTAGGAGGTCAAGCGAGAGTAATTTCGATTTTCTTAAAGTTGAGGAGGAGAAACAGAAATGACTTAAATGTTCAAGGGGTACAACGGCAAATATTGCAATATTAATAATTAAATAAATAATTAAAAAATATAAAACAAAAGCAATTGAAAAAACAAAAGCAATAATTTCGCTCATGCTGACGTCTCTCTGAAATGTTGCACAAAAAGGATAAAGTAAGAAAGGATCGAAAGAGTAAACGCAAATTCTAGAAGGCAAATAATAATAATAATTACAAGGAAGGAGATAAAAAAAACTTAACTTTTACGTTATAGATTAGACAAAAACTATATTACGAATTATAATCTAATCGAGACAGATATATTGTGATTTTAGTTGTTAGAATAAAATTCAATAGTTAATATAATATGTGATAAATCATGTTAAAAATTAAAAAATAATGATTTCAGTTAAAAATTAGATTGTTAAAAAATTGACTTAGCTGAGTTTTCTTCTACATATTATAGATACGTTTGGAAATAAAAACAAAAAAACAAAAAACAAAAGGTAGAATAGATTGAGAGAGACGATTTCAGTCAATTATACCTAAGTACCAAGATGTACGACTGTCCTCTGAGAATGTAACCATCTCGACCAAATTGGGTTGATGTCATATTCCAGAAGAATCTTGACGATTTTGTATGTGGATTTTATACCGTTCATGCATATATCTTCTTGACAACTTGTATTGCTCAAATAATTATATATAGAATCGCAGGCAAAAAGAATCAAGAAAAATAAAATACTAAAAATCATAAATTAACCACTTTACTATGGAACAACTTTCAATTTGTCCGGGGTATGGTACGTAGTTTGGGACCATATTTTGACTATATCTCATGCACGTGCTATCCTTTCCCAATAAGTCAACGGTGGAGATAGACATATATATATTTCAGGACAGGTGCTATAACCAAAAAAAAAATTAAGAAAAAACAAATAACATAGAAGTTTCAAATTAAAGAGTAAGATTTTAGTGTGGGTTATCAAAATTTTTAATTTGTAGTGCAACAAAATTAAAAAATTATAAAACTTTTGGAGAAGAATTAATTTTGTAGAGATTATGTGAGAATTTTTAATTTTTAATAAGGATAAAAATTGGAAAACTATAAAATCTTTGGGGTAAAAAATAAAAGAAAAAATTTCGGTGGGGGGCTCCCCACTGGGTACCACCTCCCTCCACTCCTGCATAAAGTCAAAGCAATATTTCTGACTCAGGGTCAAAAATTAAAATTCAACTCCTGTACCATTTTATTCTTATTTTTCTCTTATCTCTTTGATAAAATTATGACACATTAATTAAAAGTTTCATTTTGATTAATATATCATATGACATCAGTTACAAGACCATATTAATAAGTTACATGTGTCATAATGTTAATAAAATAACAAATAAGACTCAATTAAAGAGATATATGAGTCGAATCCCAACAATTATACGAGCATATTTGTATAAGCATGAACGTCCTTTGAGTAAATGCAATGCATATCTTATCCCCTTCTTCCAACCGGTTCTCTTCTCACTTCATGACCAGATTATATTCCCACAACACAGAATCATATTTTTCTATGTTCACTGGATTTGAAGTCAAAAAGCCGTATTGATTTTATTTCTCTCTAAGAATCCCACAATAAGTCAACCTATTTGGCCTATAAAATCGATGCCAGGAGTCTTGCGGACAAACAAGTGGATAATTTGATCGCTTTGTACTATTAGTTTCAGTTTTCTTGCATGAACAAAATAGAGAGTAGGATTTGAGCCAAGAATGACTTGCCAGCCGCAAGTCAAAGGTTTGGCAAATCCTTGTTCATCGCCGGCGAGTCGGTCTTGGCTCATGTTGGCTCTCTATCTTTTCATGCGAGATCTGAGATAGCTGACCATAAATATGCTTGTTTCCAATCAATAATCGTTATTATCTCTTGGTCTTGAAAATCGATAGGTATACATTATTTATTATTATTATTATTTTTTGTAATCTGTATCAGCTTAAGTGCATTCATCAAATATGCTAGCTTTTTTTTTTATACTTTTTTTGGTATGCATTACGATCTATAAGTACATATCCGATTGAGAATTTAGCATAGGTACGGATGATTCAATTCTAAAAATAAAATCCGATCAATCAATTTTAAAAACTTGATAAGGAATGTTTTTGTTTTTATTTTTATTTTTGCTAAAGTGTAACCAAAGGTTAATGTTTCAATACTTGTAATTTGGCAACTTCTATACACAGCTATAAAAATGTCACAGTATCTTTTCCTTTCGGAGCTCGTCTCTAGCTATATCTATTTGCAATTTGGAAGCTTGATGACACAATGATTAAGGCCGACAATAAGGCGGGGCTGCTTTAATGGCCCTTGAATTTTGGGAAAATTCTCATTTGTCCCTCAATTTTATAAATTTCCACTTCACTAAACTAAATTTCGAATTACTCCCACTTTGCCCTTCTATTTCGTTTCCAAAAAAAATAAACAAAAAAAAAAAAGGGGGTAAGAAAAGGGTTGTGTCCTAAATGAATTAGAGCTACTACAAAACGAATCTGACTTATTGCAAGCCATCTTTTTCCTATCCACGATTTCAATAGCTTCAGGGGAGTGATTGGAGTGCCTAAACTTGAAACAAGCGATAGAAAAATTTTGTGATTACAATCTAGAGATTCTTTTATATAACAGGGCCGGTACCACAGTATCTAAATCAAAATGTTTTCATCAACTCACCATGTGAGAATATGTGAGGATTTTACGTTTGATTTTCATGCAAAAGGAAGCGGAGGGGCCAAAGTGAGTAATTTAAAGTTTTAATATAAGAAGGTGGAGTTTTTAAAGTTGATGAGCAAGAACATGAAAGACCTCAAGTTTTATTGGCCCTAGTGCGAATATTCCAAATACTATAAATAGAATAACATAAATTTAAACCAAAAAAAAGCTATAATTTCATTCATACTAACGTCTCTTTGAAATAGTGCAGGAGAACGACAGAGTAAGA
Source organism: Ficus hispida (assembly GCA_025413025.1). Classification (NCBI taxonomy): domain Eukaryota; kingdom Viridiplantae; phylum Streptophyta; class Magnoliopsida; order Rosales; family Moraceae; genus Ficus; species Ficus hispida. The sequence continues at coordinate 4,942,494 of CM046362.1, forward strand.
AAGGAAAGAGTAATTCAGCAAAAAAATAAAAAATATACAAATATAAAAATAAAGAAAGGAAAGAGTAAACTAAAAAACATTTATTACTACGTTGAAGCGTAGGCATCCCACAAAAAAAAAAAAAAAAAAAAAAAAAAAAAAAAAAAAAAAACAGAGAGAGAGAAGAAGAAGAAAGCGTTGAATGACATGAGGAGGGAGACGAAATTACTTAACTCCTATTGCCTCTTTACTTTACGTTATTAGATTAGACTAAAACTATAATATGAATTGTAATTTAATTGAGATATATTTTGTTGTTTTAACTGTTAAATTAATTTTTTAATAATATATTCATATTAAAAATTTAAAATGCGATGTTTTTTATTGTAAATCAGATCGTTAGAAAGTAGATGCAACATGGATTGAACAAAAAGTTACATGGGTTCAGCTTTTTCTACATATTATAGATACGTTTGGACATAAAGAACAAAAGGTAGAATAGATTGAGAGTGACGATCTCTGTCAATTGCCTAAGTACCAAGATGTAAGACTGTCCTCCGAGAATGCAACCATCCCGATTAATTGAGTCAATGTGACACACTGATCTAGAAGAATCTTGACGATTCTGTGAATTAGATTTATCTTCTTGAGTACATGTAAAAGAATCAATAAAATAATAAATTAAAATTCATAAACTTACCACTTTAGGAGGGAACAAGTTTCAATTTGGTAGGGCACTAAGTATGGGAGTATGTCATTTGACCATACGTCTCACGCAGATGCTATCCTTTCCCAAAAAAGTCAAAGAAATCATTATGACTCAGTTGTCAACACCTCCAATTTAACTCATATATCCTTTTATAATTCTTGTTCCTTCAAGTCTATTTAATAAAATCATGCCGTCGTGCTAGTTAAATATTTCATGTATATTTAAATGTCAATCATATTAATTGAAAAAACTATATTAACTTAATTACATTTTATAATATTATTAAAAGGATATAAAATGAGATAAAAGAACAGATAAGTCAAATTCCAACAATTAATGCAGTGTGAATGTCGATCCTATCCTCTCCACCCATCCGGTTCTCTTATCACTTCTAGATCAGATTCTATTCCCACAAACAGAAGCACCTATTTCTATTTGTCCATTGGATTTGAGCTTAAATAAGATATCATCAAACCCATATATATATATATATATATATATATATGTATATTTATTGTTTTTCTCTAAGAATCCCACAATAAGTCAACCTGTTTGGCCTATAAAATCGATGCCAGTAGTTCAGCAGACAAACAAGGAGATAGATAATTTGATCACTTTTAATTGTTAGTTTCAGTTTTCTTGCACGAAGAAAATAGAGAGTAGGATTTGAGCCAAGAATGACTTGCCGGCCGGAAGTCAAAGATTCAGCAAATGCTTGTTCATCGGCTGCCGGCAAGTCGGTCTTGGTTCATTTTGGCTCTCTATCTTTTCATGCGAGATCTGAGACAACCATTTATGGATATATAGGTACACAACATTTTTTGTAATGTGTAGTAAAGTGAATTATTATACACCCCCTTTTTTTTTTTTTTTCAGTTTTTGGGTTTGCATCATGATCTTTCAGTACATATCTGATCAAAAAATTAAGCGGGAGGTACCGATTATTCAATTCTTTAAAAATAAATCCTATACTTTATAAGTATTATTTCTAAAATTGTTTTTTTGAAGGAAAAAAAAAATAACGCTTGATAAGAATGTTTTTGTTTTGTTTTTTATTTTGTTTTTGCTATAGTGTAACGAATGGTTTATGCTTCAATATGTACTTGTCATATGGCACCTCTTATACACATAGCTATAAAATGACATAATATCTCTTCTCTCAGAGCTCTTCTCTAGTTCTTTGCAATGTGGATGCTTTGTGACATGATGATTCAGGCGGACAACAGGTCAGGGGGTACTTTAATGCCCATGGGTTATAGGAACATTCTTATTTTGTCCCTCAATTTTATAAAATCTCACTTTATTAAATTAGACTTCGAATTAATCCCATTTTGTGTCACTCATATACAGGGAAGGTAATCATATTGCTTAATAGATTAGCGGCTCATATGGTTAGATTGCAAGACACAATTTGGTGGTTCAATTGGCCAGATTTTTGATTGAATGCTGTTGGTCGCGATATGGCTGGTTTTCTATGCTACAAGTTTTTGTGATAAGTCAATCGAATGTGGTAATTATGTATTCTTTTTTCCCTCTAGTCTTTTTCCTACTTGGTTTTGGCTAGAGGTAATGAGACATATAATTGTAGTTTACTCTCAAGATGAAAAATTAAGACTTGAATCTATGAGACTAGATTCCGGCTCTTGTTATTTTAAGTTTTAGTGTTTGCCGCCTTTTTTGGCCGCTGTTTCTTTTACCCTCTTTGTTTGCACATTTTTGTATTTCTTTCTTTTCTCTTTTATTAATAATATCGAGTTAGGAATTTGTTAGATGATAGATATTATAAGCTGGTACCAACTTAGTTGGGATGTGCTTCATTTCCTATATATCATTTATTCTCTCTCTCATTTTATTCAAAAAAAAAAAAGTTAGGATTAAAATTTTAATTGTATAATATGTAATTATCTATGTTAAAAATTTAAAAAGTGATACTTTTAAGTTATGGATTATATCGTTAAAATGTAGAAAAAATTCATATCGTTAAAATGTTGATACAATACCAATAAAACAAAAGTTACATGAGTTTCTACGTGAATTTTTTCTACATGTTATAGATACGTTTGGATATAAAGAACAAAAGGTAGAATAGATTGAGAGTGACGATTTTTGTCAATTACCTAAGTACCCAGATGTACGACTGTCCTTGAGAATGTAACCATCTCGACTAAATTGGGATGATGTCACATTGCAGAAGAATCTTGACGATTTTGTAAATAGATTTTATACCATTTATATATATGTTCTTGACTGCGTGTATTGCTCTACTAATTATAGAATCCCATACAAAAAGGATGAAGAGAAATTTTTTTTTTTTTTTAGAATTACTTTTTCAAATGGTACTTAAATTATACTTTCAATCTTTAATTTGTACTTAATTTTTAATTTTCATGACACGCTATCTAGAACTTTTCTACTATTACGAAAATGGCTCTTATATCAGTATTTTATCAAAAAAACAAAACAAAAAGTGAACACAAGTAAACTTTAATCAAGTCTGAAATCATAATTAATAATATTTTGGATAGAAACTGTAATTTTAAAATAGATCTACGATGCTTTTTTATTTTTTTAATATTAAAATACAGTTTGTGCAATATCTTTGATTGAAGTTAGTTTGCTCCTAGAATATCTTTGATTAAGGTATAATTTCTTTTCAATAAATATTTATTTACGACTTAACTCATAAATAATGCTTATGAGACTAAAACTTGTTTAATTGATGTCTAATATTTTACTGAAAGAAAAAGTTTCACTTCACGAAAATAAAGTTCACGAATATCACAAACGCCTTTAAAACTTCACTTGGTTTTGGACCTGGGATTGGGCTTGGGCTTGCACAATGCACACACTTGTTGGAGTTGCACATGAACTAATTTGTGATTTTCGAGTTTTCATGAAGTGGATCAGTTCTCTTCACAAATTATTTACAAATGAACCATTAGTGTAATAATAGAAAAGTTCATAAAAAAAATTAGGGACTAACATAAGATATAGTGTATGATTCGGAGACTATGTATTAAATTGACCCAATTTTAAAATCATAAATTGATATGGAAAAAGTTTCTATTTGGTACGGTACGTAGTTTGGGAGCACCATATCCATGCAAGAGATGCTAAATGCTATGCTTTCCTCTAAAAAGTCAAAATCAATCTGTGTGACTTGGGGTCAAGAAATTCAACTCCTATATCCTTTTATTTTTGTACTTTCACTAGTCAAAAGTATGGATTTGACGATGGTTAATCATCGTGTAAAGTTTACACGATGGTTAGACAAACCGTTATATAATCCTCTGTCATGAAATATTTTAATATACCACGACAGTTAATAAACCATCATGGTATCTCAATATTGCACGACCGTTCACACCGTTATCAAATAGAGAAAAAAGGAAGTAAATTTCACTAAAGTAAGAACTTTACACGACGATTTTTGTTCAAAACCGTCGTGTAAAATCTAACATGAATTAAAAAATATTTTGGCATTTTTTAGTGATTTCCCATGGGTGGCCTAACCCGTGTGTTATCCAATATATGGTCCAGGATATGATTGAAAATATATTAACTATATTGTATCAAAGTAAAAAAAAAACCATCCATTACTTACCAGTTTACATATCATAATTAATGAATTGCATTATAAATTTAGTCCATTCTCCCCTAATCAAATTCATATAATCCCAAGTATAAAATTATTTTCTTTCAAGTACGTCAATTCCATTCAATACTATGTCCCTCATAAAGCCTAAAATAAAATAACCACATTCAACACTTCCCTCTTGGTGAGGACAAGAACGATTCGAGATTTTTTTTTTTTAATAGTCTTGTCTCCTTTTAATTCCTTCTCCTGCAATAAGCTTCAAATCCATTAGGGCCCTAGCAAATTTGCAAAATTCAAAATAATTAAGATGCATACCATTAAGATTAAATCAAACAAAATTCCATTTTGACATTTCATCGAGCATGTGGTGGGCGGAAAAAATACGTAGAATATTGTGTGTTCGTAGATCTTAAAATGCTAAAAAATTTTACAAAAGATTCGTCTACAAAAAGCAACAATAAAAAAATTGAACAACAATAAATAGACAAATTACACTCCAAGCAAGTTATAAAAGAATTGTGTGTTTGTATTTTTATTGGAAACAATAAATTGAGCAATATGGAAGTCACCTTGCCTTTCTTTGATGCAAAATAGTCACGGCCTTGATGGGAAGACAGGGTGGCAGTGGAGGTGGCAACGGTAGTAGTGAAAAAAAGAGAGAGAGGGGAGGCAGCGTTGAGGGTGACGGGAGAATGAGGGGAGGAGATGGTGGTGTTGCGGGCATAGGTCTAATGAGGAAGAGGGGAGGGCGGCGGTGGCATCATTGGGAGAATAAGAAAGAGGGTAAGGCGGTGGCAGGGAGGGCGGTGGCAGGGAGGGCAGCGGCTCTATCGGTGGGCAGGCGAGCGAAGGAGATAGTAGGTAGGAGAAATCTTTGAATGGTCAAGAGGGAGAAAGATGAAAATTATGAGAAAGAATGAGGAAAGTAGATTTAAGTTAAGGGTTTATGCGCGAATTTTAAAGCACAAAATTTCAAATTTTTAGAGTGATTTTTGGAAGATTACACGACGGTTTCCCTAAACCGTGGTGTAATCTCGGAGATTTAAGTTAATAGTTTACACGCGAATTTTAAAGCAAAAAATTTCAAATTTTAGAGTGATTTTCGAAAATTACACGACGGTTTCTCTAAATCGTCATGTAATCTCAGAGATTTAAGTTAATGGTTTATGCGTCAATTTCAAAGCATAAAATTTCAAATTTTTAGAGTGATTTCGGATGATTACACGACGGTGTCCATAAACCGTCATGTAATCTCCGTGATTTTTGAAAGATTACATGACAGTTTCCCTAAACCGTCATGTAATCTCAAATATTTAAGTTAATAATTTACCTGTAAATTCTAAAGTATAAAATTTCAAATTATTAGAGTGATTTTTGGAAGATTACAAAACGGTTTCCCTAAACCGTCGTATAATCTCCATGATTTTCGGAAGATTACACGACAGTTTAGGAAGATTACACGATGGTTTCCCTAAACCATCATGTAATTATGTTTTAGACTATGATTTTTATAAAATTGTCATGTAATCTCCGTCATCTAAATCAACTTTTGTAATAGTACTTCACGTTCCTCTAATATGATCATGACACGTCAATTGAAAAGTTTTATTTAAATTACAAATATATATTATGTCACAACAATATTAAAAAATCACATAATATAGTCTCATATATGTTATGATATTATGAAAAGGACATTTAATGTGACATAAGCATAAGGACACATATGGGTTGAATCCCAACCATTGTAAGAGCATATTCTTACCATGACATTGACTTTAGAGTAAATGCCAATCTTATCCCCTCCAAACGGGTTCCCTTATCACATGTTGATCATATTCTATTCCCACAAGATAGAATCATCTCATTCTGTGTCCATTGGATTTGAACTGAAAAAAGATCATAAAATCTGCATTATTATTATTATTATTATTTATTTTTCTCTAAGAATCCCCCAATAAGTCAACCTACGGCTTATAAATTGATGCCAGTAGTCCAACAGATCAACAAAGTAGATAACTTGCGCACTCCGAATAAGTTTCAGTTTTCTTGCATGAAGAAAATAGAGTGTAGGATTTGAGCCAAGAATGACTTGCCTGAAAGTCAAAGGTATTGACAAATGCTTGTATGTCGGCCGGCGGGTCAGTCTTGGCTCATTTTGGCTCTCTATCTTCTCATGCGAGATCTGGGACAGCCAACTCTATATATGTTTGTATCTAACCTTTATAATCTCTTGGTCTTGAAACAATTGGTAGGTGCACAAATATTTTTTATTTTTTTATTTTTTATTTTTTGGTAATGTGTATCAGTTAAGTCCATTATCATACATGCTTCTTTTTTTTTTTTTTTTCCTTTTGTGTATGCATCATGATCTTTCAGTATATATCCAACAGAGAAATTAAGCATATATAGGTACCAATTATTCAATTCTTAACAAAAATCCCATACTTTGTAAGAACTATATTTAAATTATTATCGAAGAAAAAAGATATGATCAATAATGCTTGATAAGTATTTTTTTTTTTTATTCTTAATTTTGTTAAAGTGCAACAAATGGTTATTGTTTCATTGCTTGCAATATGGTACCTTTTATACACATAGTTATAAAATTGCCATACTATCTCTTCTCTCGGAGCTCTTCTCTAGCTCCTTTGCAACGTGGAAGCTTTGTTACACGAGGATTAAGGCCAACAACAGGGCGAGGTGTGCTTTAGATCCCCATGAATTTGGGAACATTCTCATTTTGTCCCTCAATTTTAGAAAATCCCACTTTACTAAACCAAACTTTGAATTGCTCCCACTTTGCCCCTGCGTTTCGTTTCCAAATAAAAGCAAATAGAATATGTCTATATATGTAGTGTTGTCTCCTAAACGAATTAGAGCTACTACTAAACGAATCTGACGTATTGCAAGCCATCTTTTTGCAATCCATAATTTGTAGAGATTCTATTATAAAAAAGGGGTCAGAAGGGCATTACCTAAAGTAAAATCTTTTCTTTAACCCATGCATATATGAATTTTACGTTTGATTTTGATGAGAAAGGAAGTGGAGGGGGCGTGAGAGTAATTTAAAATTTTATTGTAATAAGATGGAGTTTTTAAAGTTGAGGACGAAAAACAAGAACAAACTCAAAGTTCAAGGGTACTAGTACGAATATCCCAAAATAAATAAATAAATAAATAAAACAGAAGCAATTTAGAATAATGCACAAGAACGATAAAGTAAGAAAGGCAAGAGTAAACGCAAATTTGAGAAAAAATCAGTAAAATAAGTCTTTAAAACGTTGAAGTGTAGACATTCCACATTAGGCAGTTAAAAAAAAAAAAAGAAGAAGAAGAAGAGAGAAAAATAAATAAAGCAATGAATAACACGAGAAGATGGGGATGAAACTTAACTCATTTTGCCTCTTTAATCGAAACATATATATTTTAATTTTAGTTGTTGGATTAAATTTTTAATAGTTTAATTTATAATGATCCCATTTAAAAATTTAAAATGTGATACTTTAAGTTACGAATCAAATCATTAAAGTGTTGATACAATCCTGATAGAACAAAAGTTACATGAGTTCCTATGTTAGTATTTTCAACATATTATAGATTTGGTAAAGAACAAAAGGGTACAATAGATTGAGAATGACGATTTCTGTCAATTACCTAAGTACCAAGATGTACGACTGTCCTCTGAGAATGTAACCTTCTCGACTACTTGTATTGCTCTACTAATTATAGAATCCCATAAAAAAAAATGAAGAAAATAAAAATTTTAATGGGTTATTTTCACAATTGGTTCTTAAATTATATTCAATCTCACGTTGATGCCCGATTTTTTAATTTACATGTCACGTTATTTCAAACTTTTCTATTGATATGAAATGGCCCTTATATCAGTATTATGTCAAAAACTGAATAGAAATTAAACACATGTAAACTTTAATTAAGGCAAAAATCATAATTAACTATTTTTTGGAAAGAAACTGTACCTCTAAAATTACTCTATGACACTTATAAATTTTTTAAATACAGTTTGAGCAATATATCTTTGATTTTGTGGCTTGATCTTAATGAATATTTGTGCATTTTAGTTGATAGTTGTTGATGCCGAAAATCTCCAGTACAACACTCGATGTGATTGCTCGGACTAATCTGGTCTTGCACAATCACCCTACGGCTGGTCACCTTCAAAAGGGAAGCACCTCAAAGTGATGGGGACACCAGTGGGGTATCTGCCACAGACACTCCGATACTTAAGTCAGTGATGGTACTAATGAGCAAGCGGAAAGGTAGAGTTTTGGCAAGAAAAATTGTCCATACCTGAGTAAGCCAGTTGATCCTCTATTTAAAGAGCTTCCCCACGATCTAGGGCATTCGGCTGACCCGATCGGGTCGACCCCTAGTGCTCCTGGCAGGTAGACAGGCTTCAGGCGCGTAGACGCCATGTGTCCAATAGGCCGGCGCCATGTGTCCATGGTCTAGTGTCAGGGGACGCTAGGGTGCTTAATGCCCGCACCAATGGGAGTAGCCCCAGTCTAAACAGGCGGCGGAAGTCGGTGATGGGATAGGCGCAGTAGCAGGCTATGCATCAAATGTCAGGCAGCGGATTGAGTGTCGTAACAGGGCGCCGTCGCCAGCACGAGCGGGGTACAATGTGCAAGGGACAGCCTGTCCGGGTCAACAACATCGTCCCTGGATACTACCTAACCTGGGTACATGACAGATCTCGATGATGTGGTAAAATTAGGTCAGGTAACAAGGTTCCCTGGGAAGAGTCTTGCCTGGTCAGATCTAGTTGAGTCAGAGGTATTCGGCGAGCATAGAAGGATACAATTTTACTACCTTCATGTGATCGGTTCGCCCTCGGAAATAGGATTTTGTAGTCGCATCAAATTACACCATCAACAATAGTAATGTCAATTTTAGGTGTTTATGCATATTATCTCATTTGGCACTCAAGAGAGGTACGAGGTTATGTAAGAACCACTGACTAATGAATTTGATGAATTTTATTAACAATTATTGGACAACTATAGGAATAATAGAGTGAAATCAAATCCCTAGAACCTTACTTATGTCTTTTTATTCATTCGGTTTTGTTTGGTTGTTATAGTTTACTTTATTTATTTTGATTTGCATTTTCGTTGTTTTTTAATCGGTTATTCAAATAATCTTAACGTAAACGAATTTTGATAATTAACTTAAAATTAAACACAATTTTCATAGATCAACAACCTTACTTATCACTTTATTACTTTTACGACTTGTACATTTGCGAGATTTCATATAATAAGTTTTTGGCACCATTATCAGGGATTGTTTTGTTTAATTTTGATTAATATCGATACCAATTAACTCTAGGATTAATTTGAACATTTTTTTTCTTTCTTTTCTTGTTTTTAGTTCTTTGCTTTTATTTTGTGTAAATTTTTCTCATTAACTTATTTGACATACTTGAAAGGTGTCATATCAATAAGTCCTCTTATATTTTACCAAACAAGAATTGGAACCATTTTTTCTTACTCAGCATAGATTTAAAGATTAAAACTTCGTTTGGAACTTAAATTCAAACTAAAATTTTTATATCAGTTTTTGTCTTTTTTTGAAAATATTTTTTATTTTTTTTGAAAATTTTTTTTATCTTTTTTAAAAAATCAACATAAATTTACTATTAAAATTTAAAATTTTCAACTCAAACTCATTTATCAAATAGATACTTAAACAAAGCAGTACAGATAAGCACATAGAATGGGGTGTCTGTGGTCCCATTATAAATTAATAAGATAAGAAAGTTGCTGCATTTTTATTGACTTCAGTGGCTGCAACTTTGACAGGGTTGGCAGTCGAAGTCAATAACAAGTTGTCTTTTTTTGTCATATAGTCCTAGCTAATCATGATTCGAAACCGAACCCGACTTCCGGTCCGTTGACCGCTGACCCTGTGCCTTATAGACCGCACAACCAACAAAAACACAATTCACCAATATCCAAGATATTTTCTCTCTTAATTCTGGGTTCTCTTAACACCAATAATTTATCAGCTCCGACTTCCATCGAGCTATGGCCGAAGTTCTGGTTTCTGCAGTCCTAAAGCAGTTGGTTTCGTTCACTAGTGAACAGCTACGGCATGAATGGAGTCTGATCGGCGGCATTGAGTGGAAAGTTGAAAAGCTCACCAGCAATCTTGAAGCTATTCAAGCGGTGCTTGTCGACGCTGAAAGGAGGCAGATGAAGGATGCCAGTGTGAGAAACTGGTTATGCAGACTCAAAGAAGTGTCCTTCCAGATCGATGTTGCGTTGGATGAGTGGAACACTGCCATTCTCCGGGCTGATATTCTTAAAATGGAACATCCTTTTAGGAAGGTATGCATCTTTGCACAACCCTCTTGTTTCCATGCTCTTGCTAAAGTCACTACGGTGGGTCTGCGTCGTAGAATTGCTTGCGAGATAGGAGAATTGAATCAAAGGCTGGAGAATATCTCCTCTGAGAAAGAAAATTACACCTTTAAAACCACAGAGAGCACAACTGAGCCTCAACGGCCAAAGACGACCTCATTCGATATTAAAGTAGCTGAAGTCCTTGGTCGAGAGGTAGAAAAGAGAATTTTAATTACAAAGTTGCTTAGTGAGAGCAGCGAAATTGCTGAGAGAGGGCACGATATCATTCCTCTTGTAGGAGCCGGGGGAATTGGTAAAACCACTTTAGCCCTACTAGCGTACAATGATGAGACAGTTAGTGCTCATTTTGACCTGAAAATTTGGGTGTGCGTGTCAGACCCTTTCGATGAGAAAACAATTGCAAGAGCCATTGCGGAATCTATTGAGATTAAAGATTTCGATAAGATTGTTGAATTTCAAAAATTATTAGAGCGTATTCATGAATCAATTGAAGGGAAAAAATTTCTTCTTGTCCTAGATGATGTATGGGCTGAAGAAGATAGGAAGTGGAAACCACTAGAAAACTCTCTCAGAAACAGTGGTGTAGGAAGTAAAATTTTGGTGACCACTAGAAAAGAGAAAGTTGCTGTTATGATGGGTGCAAAAAATAGCATGATTAGCATTGAACATTTGTCCGAACAGGTTTGTTGGTCCATATTTAGTCAGATTGCATTCTCAGAGAATGAAAAGAGTGACGAATTAGTGGAAATTGGACAGCAAATTGCACAGAGGTGCAAGGGCCAACCCCTTGTTGCAAAAACATTAGGAAGTCTTATGCGTTTCAAAAAGTACACTAAAGAAGAATGGGAGAGAGTTTTGCATAGTGAATTATGGGAACTACAGGAGATTGAGAATGAAGTCTTCGTTCCACTCTTGTTGAGCTATTATGATTTGCCTCCTCTTGAAAAACGTTGTTTTTTATTCACTTCATATTTTCCTAAAGACAGCATGATCGATAGAGACCACTTGATCCAATTGTGGTTATCAGAGGGTTATTTAAACATAAAAAAAGACTACAAGAGAAAAGGCATAGATTGCTTTGAGAATTTAGCAATGCGGACTCTTTTTCAAGATTTTGAGAAAGACGAGAAAGGAGACATCGTTAGATGTAAGATGCATGATATAGTTCATGATTTTGTCTTGTTTCTTTCGAAGAATGAATGGTTAAATATATTGTCAAAATTGGAGGAGGAGAATATAAGTCTAGTAGAACAGAAGGCATTTCATTGTACACTAGTACTAGAACCTGGAGCAGAAATTCCTACTTCAATTTACAATAAAAAACTTCTACGAACACTCTCTGTTAGGGACTTCGGCAATGAAAGTGACGTCATTAGATGGGATTTGTTGTTGAAGCAAACATGCCTTAGGACTTTGGATTTGCATTATTGTAATATTGCAAAATTACCAAAGGGCATCGAGGAATTGGTACACCTAAGGTATCTCAGTTTATCTCAGTGGGCAGATGATTTGGTTATCAAATTGCCAGAGAGTATGTGCAATTTATTCAATTTGCAAACGCTAATATTGAACTGCTTTGTGCGTGAGCTTCCAAGAGGGATCCACAAACTTGTCAATTTAAGGCATTTGTATCTAGAGAGTATTATTTGTCTTCCGAAAGGTTTGGGAGAATTAACTTGCTTGGAGACATTAAATCAATTTAAGGTTGCAACGAAAGACAGTGGGATATTCAAGAAGACGCACATGAAGCTTGAAGATTTGAACAAGTTGAATCATCTTAAAGGGAGCCTTTCCATTTATGGGATTGGAAGGCTAAAAGATGTGGGTGAAGCTGATAGAGCACAACTCAAGAGAAAAGAAGGCCTTGTTGAGTTGGAGTTGTGTTTTGGTGGTGATTCCTCAGAATTAAGAAGTCGTAATTCCACATTGTTACTTGAAGGCCTACAGCCGCATCCAAACTTGAAGCATTTAGTTATTGGGAATTACCGTGGGACAACATTGTTTCCTGGTTGGATGACTTCATTAATTAATTTGAAAAGTCTTAAGCTTGATTTCTGCCCTAATTGTGAAAGTTTAGGGCCTTTCGGAAAATTGCCCTCCCTTGAATCGCTCACGATTTGGCGTGGTGTGATGAAAGTGAAAAAGGTGGGGATTGATTTTCTGGGAATAGGAGCTGACAGCGACCCAACGAAGATGGATAATTGCTCATCATCCACATCATTCCCAAAATTGAAACATCTTGCATTTTGTGAGTTGACAAATTGGGAAGAGTGGGAATCCTGCACAAGCTCGGGAAATGAAGACCGTATTTCTTTAACAACTATAATGCCATCCCTTGTTTCCTTGGAAATCGGGCTCTGTAAGAAGCTCAAAGCACCGCTTCCAAACTTCCTACGAAGGACACCTCTTCAGAACCTGGCCATCGTTGGTTGTCAAAATCTCGAGCAACTCTGCCAACAAGGAATGGGAACAGAGGAGTTAGTGAGGATTCTCACCTCCCCAACATCGCAACACGCGACTGATACAAAAGGGGAAACTCACACTTCCGCCGTTCCCCAAGTGGTGCGGAGTTGTGATCATGAAACATCACCAGCCGAAGATGATGATGAGAATCTCCAAGAGCACAGAGCTTTACATCGCTGACTTCACTGGTAGCTTCTCCCCCTCTTGTTGTACATTGCTTTGCTTTTGCAACTTTTTTTTTTATTTTTTATTTTTATTTTTTGGAATATTTGTTACTGCTTTCTAATATATTTGTATACGTTTCTCTCTATTTAGACAACATAATTCGATTAATGAGCAAGCTCAAGAAAACAGAGCACTCTAGAGCTAACTTTACTGGTAATTTCTCATCCTCTTGCTATTTGATTCTGTTTTGGTTTTTTCGTTTTATATTACCATCAAGTATCATTTTTCTGATGAAGACGTCTGTATAATAATTAAAATTTTCTTATTAAAGCTTTTTCTTTCTCTATTTGGAGACTATCTCAGTATTATTAATGACCAAACACAAGGAAACAGAGCACCACCTGCAGTAGTTTTGTATATATATATATATATATATATCTCTCTCTGGTAACTTCTTCTCTCATTAATTATGGTTCATTTTACATTTTTACTTTGAGCTGTAACATTTTCAATAAATATGGAAGCTGTATAGACGATTATTCATCACCTATAATCTATAACCATACTGAGTAATCCTGATCATTTTAATTCCATTTCCTTCACTTTTCTTCCTATAGGCTGTAGCACAATGTTTGTCAGCTTTGTTGACGAAATCGCCGAGTATATGTATGAAAAAATGGTTCTCATCATTATCTTTTCTCTTATTTTGTTATTTTAAATGCTTTTGTTTGAAATCTATCTATTAATAACTGATTTATTTGCAATTTCAGATTGTCAAATTGAATATATTTTATGTCCAAATCACCGAATCAGAGCATGTTGCTTGGTCTGGACTTCTGAATTGAGATGAAACTTTTATTGTGGTACGGGTATTATATGTTTTTGTGCGTATAATAATCTGTTATGAGGTTGAACAAGTACTCTTATTATTTGCCAAATGGTTCATATATTGTTGTTTACTAGGATCTTATTTTACTATCACTGTTGTGCCTAGCTCTGAGGCATGTAGCTGTTTGAGGAAATGTGTCATATCATTGAATTGGCAGATTCAATATGTAGCATTTGAAAATTAAAATAAACATACTAAAATATAAAATAATTCAATAAAAAACAATTTGTTACAACACAATCACTAGTACAAAAAGAGGATACCACGGCCGTTTTTAACCGTCGTAGTATCTTTTCCATGATGGTTTTCTAACCGTCGTGGTATCCAGGGTCGTGGAATCTATTTGGATTCCACAAGGGTTTTTTAATCATCGTGAAATAAATAAAACCGGTGCCAAATGATGGATAGATAGTAACTTTTCACGACGGTTTTTTCATAAAACCGTTGTGGAATGGTTACCTACTACGACCGTTTTTTGAAAAAACCGTTGCAGTAGGTCATTTCATGAAAAAAAAAAATGTTACCTAATTTTTTTTTTACCTACCATGACAATTTTAGGTGACCTACCACGACCGTTTTTTGAAAAAACCGTCGTGGTAGGTCATTCCAAGAAAAAAAAAAAATTTACCCAATTTTTTTTGATCTACCACGAAGGTTTTTTCAAAAAACCGTCGTGGTAAGTCATTCCACGAAAAAAAAAATTTCACCCAATTCATGCGATTTTCCACGAATGGCAAATACCGTGTGTTATCCATTGCACATCCCAAATTAAAATAATAGCTGATCTTCAATTGATTTTGTGTCATAATGTACAACAATTATTACAAAAGCATACACTACATTACAAAATTAGTAGACTGTCTTCTAATTATATTGGATGAACGACATTACATAATTAGTCCAGTCTTGCCTTACTAAACCCATGCATGTCAATATCGGTATAAAAATCCTTAGTTTGAAGTAAAGCTAGTCCATCGAGAGTCAAGTTTATCTCTCGCATATAGGCTAAAACAAAATAACCGCACTCAACATAACCTTTTTGTAGCGAACACCGAACAGTATCAATCAACGTTCTTCAGGATTGAATGTAGGTGAATTTGTTCATTGTTGTTTTCTAATTTGAGAACTCGTTGACACATCCTCCTTATCTTGTGACATTTGAAATCAATCTAAGACAACTCTACACCCAAACATGTAAAAAAATGGTCAAAATGCAACAACAAATCATTCTACAATCATGTCATCCAAAAGGTCAAAAAAAATCACACAAAATCAAACTTGTGTAATTGTAAATCAATCGAAACAAAATCTTAACATATTTATGTAAAAAATACACAATCTAGTCAAACCGACATTTTGTCGAACATGTAATATGCAAAAATATAATTCACAAAATCAATACTTTTTTTCCGGATAACAATCCAAACCTAATCCTCACCTAAACAAAACATGTAAAAAATCACACAATCTAATTAAACGGGTATTTTGTCAAACATGTAATATGCAAAAATATCACAAACACATTCACAACTTTTTTCAAGAAAACAATCACCCAAAATCACAAACACAGTCAACAATAACCCAAAATCACATTTACAATCAACCAAATGAACCTCCATAATATGTGTGCTGCAAGAGAGAGCAAGAGAGAGAGAGACTTACCAAGTACACAGTCGAGGGTGTGGTCGACTTCGTAGCAGGGTAGTCAGCGGAGGATGAGTTTCGAGGAAGAGATTGGAGGGAGGAGTCGCGACGGTGAGTATAGACGAGAGAGAGAGGGAGAGGCCCGAGAGAGAATTAGTGGTGGAGTCACGGCTGGCGGTACTGAGAGGCGACGAAGAAAGGGAGGGGCCAAGAGAGAATGAAGGTGAGGCAGGAGAGAAAATGGAAGGAGGGGTCACAGTAGAGGAGATGGGTTTCGAAGGAGAGTTTGGAGAGATGGGAGTGAAAAAGGTGTGAGAGTGAAACTGTGGAGGGAATGAAGGTTATATATATATATATATATATATATATATATAAGTGACGAATTCAAGCTATATTTAAAAAAAAATTAATTTACCACATACCACGACGGTTTTTTGTCAAAAACCATCGTGGTATGTCGCAATTTTTATTATTATTATTTAAAAAAAGAGTGGCAAATTCATGTGAAATTTTGAAAAACAAATTTTTTAAAATGCAAGACATACCACGACGGTTTTTCTGAAACGGTCGTGGTATGCATGGTTTTTTTTAATTATTATTTTAAAAAAAAGTGGTGGATTCACATGAAATTTTGAAAAAAAACAAATTTTTTAAAATGCAAGATATACCACAATGGTTTTTCAAAAACGGTCGTGGAAAGTATAAGTTTCCACGACGATTTCCCAAAACGGTCGTGGAAGCTTCGACTTCCACAATAGTTTTTGGAAACCATCGTGGAAGCCCATTTTCAAAAACTGTCGTGGAAGTGTAGGCTTCCACGACTATTTTCAAAAACCATCGTAGAAACGCTTGGCAACCACGATGGTTTTCGGAAATCCAGTTCCGCGCCGTGTTTTTTGCGTACTTTCCACGACCGTTTTTGAAAAACGATCGTGAAAGTTCCATCGTGGAATCTACATTTTGTAGTAGTGATTGAAATTTGTTTTCTTACAAAAATATCTTTGATTGAGGTATAATTTATTTTTTAATTTTTTTATGACTTGACTCATAAATAAAACTGATGTGATCAGAACGTAATAAATTTCTGTCTTTTTTTTTTTTTTTTTTTTTTACATAATATTGATAAAGGAATCGTTGGCATAACAGTAAAAAAGTTCAAAAGAATGTGTATGTGATATGAAAAAACCATAAGTCAAAAATTAATATAAGATATAATGTATAATTCAGAGATCCTTTATTAAATTCACCCAATTTTAAATTTATAAATTGAAATAGAACAAGTTTCAATTTGGTAGCGTACGTAGTTTGGGAGCTTGGTATTTGACCATATATATCTTATGCAAGAGATGCTATGCTTTCCTTAAAAAGACAAAGCAATCTTTGCGATTTGGGGTCAATAATTGAAATCCAACTCTTATATCTCTTATTTTTGTGGCTTCATGTTCTCCACGTTCTTCTAATAAGATTAACTTGTCAATTGAAAAGTTCCATTTAAATAAAATATATATATATATATATTATGCCACATCAATATATTTTGCCACATTAATATTAAAAAATCACATATTATAATTAAATATATGTCATGATATTATTAAAATTTAATTACACATAAGTACATAGACATATATGGATCAAATCCCAACAATTGCAAGAGCATATTCTTACCATGGCATTAACTTTGGAGTAAATGCCAATCTTATCCCCTCCAAACCGGTTCTCTTATCACAAGTAGATCAGATTTCCGACAAGATATAATCATCTCATTCTGTGTCCATTGGATCGATTTGAACTGAAAAAAGATCATAAAATCTGCCTTGTTATTATTATTTATTTTTCTCTAAGAATCCCCCAATAAGTCAACCTATATTCGGCCTATAAATTGATGCCAATAGTCCAACAGATCAACAAAGTAGATAACTTGATCACTTCGAATAAGTTTCAGTTTTCTTGCATGAAGAAAATAGAAAGTAGGATTTGAGCCAAGAATGACTTGCCGGAAAGTCAAAGGTACTGGCAAATGCTTGCTCATCGGCCGGCGAGTCGGTCTTGGCTCATTTTGGCTCTCTATCTTCTCATGCAAGATCTGAAACAGCCAGTCAAAGATCTGATTATTTCTAATCATTACAATCCCTTGGTCTTGAAACTTGGTAGGCACACTTTTTTTTTTTTTTTTTGGTTGTAATGTGCATCGGTTAAGTGCTTTATCGTACATGCTAATTTTTTTAAAAATTTATTTCTTGGGTATAAATCATGATCTTTCAGTACATATCCAATCAAGAAATTAAGCGTAGGTACCAATTAATCAATTCTTTACAAAAAAAAAAAAAAAAAAAAAAAAAAACCTATATAGGTATAATTTTTAAATTTTAATTGGAGAGAAAAATAGAAATAACGCTTGATAATAAGGAATGTTGTTGTTTTTATTTTTATTTTTGCTACAGTGTAACGAACGGTTAATGCTTCAATACTTGTAATATGGCACCTTTTAGACACATAGCTACCTTCTCTAGCTCTTTGCAATGTGGAAGCTTTGTAACACGATGATTAAGGCCGACAACAGGATCAGGGCCGGGGGTGCTTTTATGCCCTTTGAATTTTGGGAACACTCTTATTTTATTCTTCAATTTTGTAAAATTCCCACTTCATTAAATTAAACTTCGAATTACTCTCACTTTGCCCCTCTATTTCATTTCCCCAAAAAAAAAAAAAAAGAGAGAGACATATAATGAAAAAGGTTGTCTCCTAAACGAATTAGAGCTACTACTAAACGAATCTGACTTATTGCAAGCCTTCCTTTTCCAATCCATGATTGCAATAGCTTCAGGGAGTGATTGGAATTCCTAAGCTCAAAACAAGTTATAGATAAATTTTGGGATTTAAAATCTAGAGATGATTTTATGTAAAAGGGTGGTCGCAAGGGCATAATCTAAAGTAAAATGTTTTCATCAACCCACCATGTGAGCGCACATGAGGATTTTACGTTTGATTTTGAAGGGAAAGGAAGGCAAAGTGAGATTAATTTAAAGTTTTAATGTAGTAAGATGGAGTTTTAAAAGTTGAGGCAAAAAAAGAGGAAGTTCAAGGGGTACTAGTGTTTATATTCCAATAAATAAATAAATGACAGAAGACCAATTTAAACCCGAAAAAGAGCTATAATTTTATTCATGTTGGCATCTCTGTGTGATATCACAAGAACGATAGAAGAAAGGAAAGAGTGCATCCGAATTTGACAGGAGGGGGGGGGGGGGGGGGGGGGGGGGTTGTGGTGAAGTACAACAACGTTGAAGCGTAGACATCCTTCATTAGGCAAGAAAAAAAAAAAAAAAAGAAAAAAAAAAGGCATTCTATGGTATACGCGGAGGGAGATGAAACTTACAACTGATTTTGCCTCTTTAATGTATGTTATAGATTAGACAAAAACCATAACAGGAATTGTAATTTAATCTAGACAGATGCATGTTAATCTTAGTTGTTGGATTAAATTTTTAATAATCTGGTCTGTAATTGTCCGAATGAAAAATTTAAAACGTGGTGCTTTTACTTATGACTCAAAGCGTCAAAAAATTAATACAATACCGATGGAACAAAAGTTACATATAAGTTCCTACTTGAGTTTTTTCTACATATTTTTTATGCGTTTGGACATAAAGAATTACAAAAGATAGAATTTGATTGAGAGAGACGATTTCGGAAAATTATTTAAGTACCAAGATGTACGACTGTCCTTCGAGAATATATCCATCCCGATCAATCGAGCCAATGTCACATTCTAGATCAAGTATCTTGACGATTTGTTAAAACAGATTTTATACCATTCATATCTCTTCTTGACTACTTGTATTGCTCTATATATATAATTTTTTTATGAACTCAGGAGTGTGGAGATTCTAACTCTAAACCGTATAATAGAATCATGTATTATATTATCGATAGGTTATACCTGTAATCACACTTGTATTGCTCTACTAATTATAGAATCTCAGGCCAAAATAATTAAGAAAATAAAAATAATAATATAAAAAAAAAACCATAAATCAACCACAGAGATATATATGGAACAACTTTCAATTCAGTGGGGTACGTAGTTTTGGAGCATGGTATTTGACCATATCTCATGCAGATGACTTTGGTCAATAATTGTAGGAGCATATTCGCATTAGCATTAACTTTAGAGTAAAGGGTAACTATCCAAATTATACCTCATTTAATAAGTCTAAACATCATTTTTATCTTTTTCTTTACTATACAACTTGCCCATAACACCCCCATTTTTGTAAAATCTGCCACAAAATATCCCCTGAAACAGTTAAATATTTAAAATATTTTAATAAATTAAACTATTAAAAAATCAATCCTAAAAATTGAAAAATTTACAAAATGAATAAATTACTTGTTCGAGTAAAATATTTATTCTTCATAAAAAAAATTTTAAGTACGTCATATGTAAAATACATATATAAAATACATTTAAAATAGATTGCCAACGGTAATCTTGATATTTTCAAAATTTTAATTGAGTATTTGTAACTGAATTTACAAACACACGGGTATTTTGGAGATTTGCATAATAAGAGATAAATAAATATTTAGGATCAATAAAATAAGTATTTTGGGCATTTTCCTTTGAGAGTAAATAACGATCTTTATCTCCTCTTCCAACCAGTTCCCTTAGCACTTCTAAATCAGATTATATTCCCACAGCATAGAATCATCTCTTTCTTTATCCATTGGATTTCAACTTTAGAAACCTGTATAATTAACTTTTTCTCTAAGAATTCCACTATAAGTCAACCTATTTGGCCTATAAAATCGATGCCAGTAGCCCAGCAGATAAACACAAGAAGATAGATAATTTGATCGCTTTGAATTATTAGTTTCAGTTTTCTTGCATGAAGAAAATAGATAGTAGAATTTGAGCCAAGAATGACTTGCCGACCGGAAGTCAAAGGTTCGGTTCGGTTAAAAGCTTGTTCATCGACCGGCAAGTCTTTCTTGGCTCATTTTGGCTCTCTATCTTCTCATGCGAGATCTGAGACAACCGATCCTAGATATGTTTATTCTTAATCATTATAATCTCTTGGTCTTGAAACTTGGTAAGTACACGACAATTTTTGTTTGGTAATGCTATATTCTTTTTCTTTTTATTGGTATGCTTTCCGCGATCGAGAAATCTAGGATGGGTACCAATGATTCAGTTCTACACTTAAGTAATATTTTTAAATTTAATATTAAAGGAAAAAAAAATAACTGCTGATAACATAATTTTTTTTATCCTTAAATCTAACAATGGTTAATGTTTCAATACTTTTAATCTGCCACCATTTGTACACAAAAATATCAAAATGACCTAAAAAAAGTACCTTTTCTCTTGTAGCTGTCTCTAGCTCTTTACATTGTGGAAGCTTGGTGACGTGACGATTTACCCCAATTGCAGGGCGAGGGGGTGACCATTTACCCCGGTAGCAGGGCGGGGGGTGCTTGAAGGTTCAAATTGGGGTAATAGTGGCCTTAGAGTCAAGCATTAGTTAAGGATTTTATACGTTGGGAATATTTGTGGGGAGAAAGCAGGAGATGTGTGGTTGTAAGCATATCTTAACAATAATTCCACATATAACTCTACCAAAAGATAAAGAGTTAGAATCCCCCTCACTCCTAATAATTTTTACAAAAAAATTAAGAGAAAGCGGAAGACATTACCAAAAATATAAAAAAAAAATAAAGAAAAATTTTCCGGACATAATTTGCTCTAATGAATGGCTTGTTGAAATTTTCTTTGTGATCAAATTTATTTTTGTAATTTCTCTTAAAATACATAGTTTATTATTTTGTTGAGGTCAATTTAAAAGGACTTGTTGTAAATAAAAAATTCATTACTTTAATTGAGTGTAAAGAAAAAAAAATACCAAGTTTTTATTCAAGGGTAAATAAAAAAATTATGAGATCAATAAAAACTATTTCACAAAACAATATCAAAGTTTTAGCCGTACACTAAAATGCCGCAAAATGGTCATTTCCTAACTTCATCAAACAAAATAATGGTCAATCATAGTATCATTCAATTCAAAGGTTCGAATCCTATGCCACCCCAGGAAAGAGTCCCTGCCTACATGGGCTCATTAACGGGAAATGATGGGGCCGCTTCCTGATTATTTTTTTTAGCAAAAAAAAAAACATCAAAGATAGGTAAAGATAAATTACAAAATCTCACTTATGTGCATCCCTTCAATTTAAAACCTAATTATAGATTTATAATATCCTTGTTATTGGTTTAAAAACTTGTAACATATACTAAAGCATTTTGTCGATTCAAATCCCTAGCTAGAGAATTTCCGGCCGCTAGCTGCTTCTAGGGCTTCTGTCAACACCTAACACCGTTCGCCATTTTCTAGGACCAGTTTGCAATTTCTTAATTTTGGTATTCTTTACATCCATCCATACAATTCTTCATCTATATATGTGTTTCGGTCTCTCAACATTGACATGGAGAACGAGGTTCGTAGTGACTCCACGCCCACAAGTACGCTTTAGTCTTGAATGGATCTTCTGCCTTAACATTTTTTCCATTCTCTCATCCTCCACATAAGAACGGCGAATTTGTGGTGGTCAAAATAAGCAAAAAAAATTTACCAGAAATGTATTCAATAATTCAGGGCTTCATTAATTAATTGGGAGAATCATATTTGGAGAAAGGAGACATGCCATGGACATTGGTTGACTTATATAACAGACACCTGAGAAAACGTAGGGAATGCAAGAAATAATGGAGACTCGTCTTCAGTAACTAATACAGGCATGACTAAATGATGATTATTAAGTTCTAGCCAGAAAAAATTAAGGGTACTTGAGTAAATTAATTGTTGATTTATCGGCTTTGATTAATCACAAATTCAATGCAACTACGGAAAAATATTATTAGTTTAATATATGTCTTTTTTTTTTTTTAGATACTTGGTCGGTTATATATCAAAAAATTTACTTTTGTGTTGACATTTTGAACAATATTTTTTCTTTCAAATGATGTTATTTTTGCGGCATTTATTTCAAATGTAAAATACTTGTGGTAATTTGAAAAAGAATGTCTCGATTTTGTGGCATATGCTAATGTTTCCTTTTTTGTGGCATTTTTGCAAATTCCATCAATAAATGAATAAGTGTTTGCGCATAGAATTTATAAATAAAAGGTGACTGACAGAGTATGAGTTCCTTTTAGATGATTTGGTTCATAATTCAGATCGGTATCCTCTAACACTCAGGCAACAATTTGAAATAACATGACGTATAACGATTAAAAGTTGCTTATAAATATTAAATGATTTGATTGTTTTATACTTTATTCCTTTAAGCCAATTTCTAGGCTTGTAATGTTGCCACTAGCACTTATAGTTTTTTTTTTTTTCCCCTCTCTCTCTCTCTCTCTCAAGACTAGCTCTTACAGGTTCGTTCAAAGTTATTTTACCTCCTCTAAAGCTTCGTCGTACTCATTGCCTCTATTGTCACTAAAATAAAAAGGCTAAAAGGATAAGGTAGGCGCGCATATTTAACGTCTGGCTTTTGAACGAAAAACAAAAGGGATTAAAAATGTGAAAATACAAGAAAAAAGGCTGCCGGGCCGAAGTTTCGTATTTCAATATTTTGTAATCCGTTCCATAGCTATATATATATATATATATATATATATATATATATATATCACACACACACACACAAAATACAAAATACAAAATAAAATAAGTTTTAAGGGGAAGGGTTGTATGATGGTATGTAACGTTACGTGATGATTGTGATATTTCCATTACATAAAAGTCCCTTTACATAAGCGATCATATCAATTTTTTTTTTTAATAAAATTGTAATGATAGAAATCAGTAGGTGTACTAAGACATCCCGACTAAATCAGTATCTTTATAACACCCTCATCCCTTTTCATTCCACTAAATATTATTAAACAAAGAAAAAAAATTAGATTACGGAAAAGTTCTTCAAAGGGGAAAAATACAACCAAAAAAGCAAAGAGAAGTGATCATATTATAACTAAATAGATAAATAAATTTAAAAATTACAAATTACCAAGCATTTGATAAATAAAAATGCTATCAATAAGTTGTTGCAAGCAAAACCTAATGATAATTCTATACCCACCAGACATTATAATAAGGCATAATTCTCTGGTAAATTCTACCGACAATGTTGGGATATTGTAGGGAAAGATATGTTGTTCTTGTAGTACAAGAGTTCTTTCGTTCTGGGCATGTTTATCCAGGTTTGAATTCTAGTTTTATTGCACTGGTTCCTAAGACTTCAGAGGCCATTTCAGTTAATCAGTTTCGACCATTGCGCTGGGTAATTTCTTATTTAAGATTATTGTTTTATCCGGGGTCTGGTGATTGCATTGCCGGAGCTTCTGAATGTTTTAATGGTCTACGTAATTCTGCTCGGGGAGGTCATTTTGCCATCAAAATTGATATTAGGAAAGCGTTTGACTCTATTAGTTGACTCTATTGAGGTTCTGAGATGTTTTGGTTTCTCTGAGACATTCATGAACTGGATAGCTTCGATTCTTGAATCTGCTAAGATTTCGGTTCTTATTGATGGTTCCCCCAAAGGTTATTTCAGTTGGTCGCGGGGTGTCCGACAAGGGGACCCACTTTCTCCTCTTCTTTACTGTCTTGCTGAGGATTTTTTAATCAGATATCTTAATCATTTTGTTGATTCTGGTGCTTTGACCGCGATCTCATCCCCTCATAAAATGCGGCGCTCCTACGCATTTTCTATATGCGGATGATGTTCTCCTTTTTTGTCGGGCTTCTCTACGTGATCTGCGAGCCATTTTTGGATGCTTTCCAATTTTATGGATCTCTTTCAGTTCAACATGTTAATTGGGACAAATCCTCTATTTATTTTTGGTAGTGGTGTTTCGCGAAGCAGGATTTCTTGGTTTCTGTCTACCAGTGGGATGAGTAGAGGTGGAGATTCTATGACATATTAGGGTGTTTAATTCCTCTTTTTATGGGTGCTCCTCGCTCCCGTTGGTTACTCCCTTTAGCAGATAAAATCAAGAATAACCTTGAGTCTTGGATGGGATTTTCTCTTTCTATGGCTGGCAGACTGTGTCTCATCAATTCCATAATATATGGCTCTTTTCTTCATTCTTTTCAGGTTTACCGTTGGCCTGCTTCTATTTTGAAGAGTTTAAGTGCTGTTATTCTTAATTTTTTTCTCTTCGGGCTGGATCAATATTCGCAAGCCTGTTCAGGTTGCCTCGTCAGCTTGTTGCAGGCCCAAAGAGGAAGGTGGTTTGGGGATTAGAGATCTTCGTATTGTAAATAGGGCTATGTTAAAAACGCTCACTTGGAGGATGATTACTGATGATTCCAAGATTTTCGCTTATCTTCAGGCTCTCGGTTCTTGACGAAAACTAATAATCCAAACTCTTGGTATGTTCGTTCATCGATTTGGTTAGGGTTGCGGCCTCATTGTGATTCCTTACGAAATGAGTCTAGATGGTTATTGGGACGTCATTTCAAGGTCCGTTTTTGGCTTGATAACTGATTAGGTAGGCCATTGAAGGAGCATGGATTTGTTTTCCCCTCCCGTTGTCATTTTTGTTGCTCTGCTGAAGAAAATATGCAACATTTATTTCTCACTTGCCCTTTTGCTGCTGGTCTTTGTGATGCGGTGGCTTCGGCTTTTGGTCATCGTATCATAGTCAATGGTTCCGTTTTGGATCTTTGGCAAAATGCTGTGAAAGTATCTTTCGGTTCTCAACTGCAAGGTCTTTATCGGGCTTCCATTGTTTCTGTTTTTTGGGTGATTTGGTACTTTCGAAATCGTACTACCTTTGATGAAAGGATTCCATATTTTGTTGACGCATTGTCTTTGGTTTGGCGATTTATTAGAGAAGCTGACTCTTTTAGATCTGGTACTACGAGGAATTTTGTTGAAGAATTGATGTCTCTTAAAAGGCTTCATGTTTCTGGTCGTCCTTTTAAAGCTTCTCGCGCAATTGAAGTTATTTGGCGTCCTCCTTCTCCTAAAGGGATCAAGGTCAACACGGATGGCACAGCTTTTGATGCTCCAAGACTTGCGGGGTGTGCAGGAGTTTTTCGAAATTGTAGAGGTTTCGTAAAGGGTTGCTTTGATATATCCCTTGGCATTTGGTTTGCTTTTGAAGTAGAACTGCGATTCATGTGATTGAATATGCTTGGACTTTTAATTGGAGGAAATTATGGTTGGAAAGTGATTTCGCTTATATTATGTCACTTCTTCATTTTAAATCTTATAAAGTTTCTTAGCTTTGGAGACCGGTTTGGCTTCGTTGTTTAAGTTATCTTTCTCAGATGGAGTTTGTAGTCTCATGCATCTATCAGGAAAGAAAAAGAGCTGCAAATTCTTTGGTATCTTATGCTCCAAGTATCGTTTCTCTTACTTTGTGGTGGTCGGCTCCTGATTATATCTCCTCCTTTATTGCAGATGATATTAGTAGTAAACCACGACATAGGTTCTCTTAAGATTATTTCTTTTTCCGTATTGTTGTTCCATAGCAAGCGTAGACACTCCTTTTCACTTGTTAGGTTTTTCTCATTGAGTTTTACTAGCAAGGTATTTAATGAGGTCTATTATATATTCTGATTTTTAAAGATGTAGTTTTCGGTTATATCTTGTGGCGTCAGAATCTACTTTGCTCTGTTTCCCATATACAGTTACTTTTTAGTTGCTTTTCCTTTTGTGGATGGTTTGTTCCATGTCGAATTGGAATTATTATTATTTTACTTTATTTTTAATTAAATGTTGGAGATAGACAAATGATAAGGGTGCTAAGAAAGTGTCAACCTAATTGAGATGTTCCAATGCATTTACTTATTTCTGTCCATAACAACCTTAAGGAAAAAATATATAAATTTCAAATCCTCTTACCCACCAAAAAAAAAAAATCTATCAATAAGATATGTTTTTTGGTATTTACCCAAAATCTTCATTAAAGGGAGAAAAAATATATATATCGATAAGATATGCTTTTTTTTCCCCCAAAATCTTCATTAAAGGAAAAAAAAAAATCTATCAATAAGATATGCTTTTTTTATATTTTCCCAAAATCTTCATTAAAGGAAAAATAAATAAATAAATAATATCCAACCGCGAATTATATTCCCTTGGTGTTGCTTTTTCTAATGGATGAGTATAAAATGGAGGAATGTCATTTGCTCTTCTGGGTCTTTTTCATACTGGTGAACAAAATGTAATAATATGCTGAAGTTGCACCTATCGGTTGCCTACGCTGGATGAATAATTTAGAATACCATAGGTAATCTACTAGATTATGTCATTCAAATTAATCGTGATCACTTACGACCGGACACATCAGTAATCTACTAGATCACCATTGATAATCTACCAGATTATGACATTTTTCAAACAAAGACCACCGGTTGTTTCCGGCGTCGGTCACAGAGATTACTTCTACCAGTAATTTGCCAGATTAATAATCGTAATCCATTACAGTAAAAAAAAAAAAAAAGAAAAAAATCACTTTTATCTCGTATGATTCAGCTTAACAAAAACTTCCGCTCTTAACGAAACAATTTTCTGTTGACATACAAAAAAGCACAATTTAAATTTTCAATATTTGTTCTACAACAAAGGAACCGAAAGTACAAGCCAAACATTTTTTTATTATTTTATTTTATTTTTTGTTCTTTTAGGCCATTGATCAAAGAAGCCTCAACTGTCAAAGATGGTGCAGCAAGGTTGAGGGTCAGCGAGAGGCCGAGGTGACTTTGACATTGCGTACCGGCCGAGATCCTAAGCCATGCCGGTGTTGGACAATGCTGGAGATCTTCGCCGCCTGTAGGTTCTCCAACTGCAACTTCCACAAAGTAGGGAGATAGAGATTGTCGTCACTGATGTCGTCGCTGAAATCGTCGCACAACTGCAGTGCATGGCTAAATCTTGCCACCACAGAATAGGAGATCTATTTCAGCCGAGGCCACATGGACTTCCAATTTAAGCTTGGAATATCCTCGGAGATCTTAAATTCAAAGAGACACATTATAATAATAAATCAACAACAAAAAGCAATAATGCTGAAAATTTAAATAAGAATTTTTTTTATTAGAATAGCCGGTATTAGGCAGTCACGGACATAGTTTGCAGGTAATTTCATGTCTATCTCTTACCAAAGCTGTATAGTTCGAATTCCGTATCACAAAGTTCAAATCTCACATGAGAACATAGAGAGCAAAACAGAGCTAAGAAATGCTTGCCGAATTATAGCTCAATCGTCTATGGATTTATAGCTTTACCTTTCCGAAGAGCAACTTGATCGGCAAGTCATTCTTAGCTCATGTTCACTCTCTATTTTCTTCATGCCAGAAAATGAGACCCCCATATAATTTTTTATTAGCTCAGGCCTCTTGGTCTATGTCTCATTCGCTCAAGAAATTCCTATTTATAGATTGGAGAATTGATTTTAATTTCGTATTAATTAGCTCGATATTCTCATACACTTGGGAGAAAGAATAATATGTCAATGAGGAATATTTGTCATTGACCGAATTCATTATGTCCATGCCTTTTTTTTTTTTTAACGGTATAAAAGTTTAGCTTTTCTTTGGTGTTCCAGTTAGAACTCAAATTTTTCATCTCAATTTTTATCTTTTTCTGAAAAGTCAATAAAAATTATATCTACTTTTTAAAAAGTAAACTAACTCCAACTTAAAAACTTCATCTTCAACTAAGAAACCAAACAGGGCTTAATTGCACTCACTTTATTAATTTATACTAATACAAAATGGAGATTCCATGATAATTTTAAAGATATCACAATAGTTAAAATATCATTATGAAATCCATTATTATGAAATGACAGAAAGAGATTCCATGAAGACAGGCAAGTAATTAAGGCTTTACCCGCTTGTATTCCACGACGGTTTTGCTGGAAAATCATCATTGGATGGTGTTTTTGTAAACCATCTCCGAGTAGGGTTTTTCTGTGGACTTCAGACAGCAGTTCTTATGAAATTGTCGTTTAAACTCCATCATTTATTCATAAATTTGTAGTTGTGTTGAAATAAAACCACTAAAATTTCGAATATGAAATTTAAGACTCTGGACTCCCTTCGCACCTAGGTAGCTAGTCCGGGTGAGATAGATGCAATCTTACACATTTTGAATGTCGGTACGATATCTGGCCTAAGAGTTCCAATATCTAATCCAGTATCGAAGAAATTTGATTCTTAGCTTAGTAGGGGAAATAATATTCCCTGGATAGGGATAGAGACCAGAGGTGGACAAATATATCATGTTGTCAGTCAAAATTTATCCAATATATACAATATGATAATTGATATGACATGCCTGCCGTGTGAATATGTTCTATTTTGGCCTATAGGAACTATATATGAATACTACCACATAGCACCACAAACTTTTCTCACTTTTTTTTTTTTAATAATTTTTTGATAGATAAATATAGCACCATTGTTAGTCCGTCTTCTATTCTCTTCGTCTATAGTTGAATTCCAATGGTTCACCGATAGAACTAAAATGACCTAGCTAGTGACACAACCAGAAATTATATTCAAGGGGGCGTGGAATAAACTAAAATTACAATATAAAAATCTTGACTTTCTTTATCTATTTGTATCTTTGATATCTTTTTTTCTTTTTCTTTTTTTCAACTTGTAAGTTTAGAGTTCAAGAAATTACTAATTTCTATAGTAATATGATGTGTTTTCTTTATTTATTTGAGATGCTATGTCTAAAATGTAAAACTAAAAAATAAAACTTAGGTAATAATTGAAATGTTACATATAATTGAACATGTTCTTAAAAAATAAAAGAATACCTATGTAGGAAAACCATATTATTTCCTGGATAGGTATTCTTTTAGCACTCTATCGTTTATCCATTTGAAATGTTACATAAAAAAAAAAAATATATATATATATATATATATATATAAAGAAAGAAAATACAATTAGATATTGGAGTAATTCTTATGTAAATTAGATTAAAGTAATGGAATGTTACAAATAGTGGCTTCAAAGGTCGTATACATCTCTAACAACATGAAGACCTATTCCATTAATTCAATTTTAGTTTTTCACGCAAACTATAGCAAAAAGGATTCCCAAAAGTATTACATAACCAACACACATATTTAAAACTAAAAAATTAATAGCACTTTAGGGACTTAGCCAAGAGTTGTCTTGGCTATAAGAGAATAGTTGGAGGCCTCAATAAAGTGATAATTTAACCAATTATTATCTCTTAAGATAAACAAAACGAAATTAAAACGTTATCAAGGTAATGCACATAAGGAAAGATTCAGTTGAAAAGTCAATAGCTGATCACTACATTTTTTTTTGTAGTGGTTCACCACATGACTATAATCGCTGCACACCACTTCACCACACACACGCACACAAAACCCTTAAATCCAAAAGACAGGAATTTCTAATTGATTACAAAAGATATAACATTAACAATTTTAAAAAAGGCTTAATTTTGTCGAATAATAAACATTATAAATAGCTGATGCATGATCTTAAGTTAAGCATCTAAATGTTGTAAGCTACTTTGTTGAACCAAAAAAAAAAAAAAAAGACAAACAACAACAGCAACTATTTTAAAGAAACAACAACAAATAGAAATTAGATGGGAAACATATTTGCGATATTTATGTTATATGTGTTTCTCTTATATGTCTCGTATGCCAAAATCATTCATCTCCTCATATTTCTCCTTATCGTTATCCTAATCCATATGTTCTAACGGCGTGCTTCAACGTCGATCAAAAGCCTAAGCGATTGTGGCCACCGCACGTAAAAAGAAGATACTCGACGTGCAGAAAGCTTGCTTTTTCAATTTGTAAGGAGGAAATTGAGAAACTCAAAGGCGTTTTTTTAGAAAAGAAACTCAAAGGATTCAAGCGTAAATGTACTCACGAAAAGATAAAGGGGTTGTTTAACGAGAAAATAAGAACATATTGGAAAATTTTAGCAGAGAAGTCTAGTATTTTGCAGATGATCAAAGCCAACGTGAAGGCCGTATTTCTCGTGTGGAACTTGATATTTTATTTCTATTGTTGTGATAAAAAAAATTTAAAGAACGTATGGAGGTTGAAGCCTTATATATAGCCTAAACGTACTACAAATAACTAGATTTATTTGGTTTTAGACCAATGATTTATTTATAGCTTTTTTTTTTATTGAAATTAACCTCGTGTCACATAATCCTTAATATTTTTTTTTTAATATTGTAGTAGTTTATAATGGGAAGAGATCGTGTAAAAAAAAAAATTAAGCAAGCCTAAACAACTTTCGGTGAATATTTCAAAGAGGATAAAAAAAATTAGCTACTATATCAAACTTAAATGTTGATGATCTTCAATTGTTTTGCCATGAGTATGTCACTACAACATATGTAGGATTTAACTACAAAAGAGTTTGTAGCTAAATGTACAAAAATTGTAGCCAAAATTTGTTACTCTCCCTCCCTTTTTTTTTTTTTTTTTTTTTTTTGTCACAAGGTTGTGGCTATAGGTTAGCAGAAAAGTCCGTAGTCAAAAATTAAATTTTTGGGGCTAATGAGTGTTCACTAGTGAGAAATTCATTTTGGTGACTAAATGTTGAAGTTCTTACTGTCGTGGCTAAAAGTCGTGATTTGGCAGAAAAGAAGAAATATTTGTAACTAAAGTTTTAGTTTTAAAGTAAATTTTGTAGCAAAAATAATATTTAAATTGCACAAGACATTTATGGCTAAATTACTTGAAAATTTTTTTTAAATCGACTGAGGTTTTTTTTTCCCCTTTCTTTCCCTTTTGCTGAATCATTTATCTTATTAACACTAAGTTTGTGTGTGTGTGTGTGTGAACAGGCATAACAATGTTAGAATTAAAAAAGTTAAAGATCCTACAACTGTCACGACCCCCGAAATCGGGTTGTGACGTGGAGAGATTAATTGAACAAAATCCTTTAATAAATATTAATGATAGGATTTTCATATATTTTCTCAAAATAATCAAGTTAATTGTATTTTAAATTTAACCCAACCGCTTTGTCAAAAATATCAAAATTAACCATTCGTGGGAATGATGATTTTACCCCTAACATGAAAATTATTCTAAGTCTAATTATGCATTTTAAACTTTATAAAAACCAGCCAAGTTATCAAAATTATGCTGATCATCTTTCCCTCTTCGTGAAACTGATGATTTTACCCCCAATATGAAAAGTATTCCAAGTCTAATTCATTTTAAACTATATAAAAACAAGTCAAGTTATCAAAACTATGCCCCTCCGTATTAAAGGGGATCACCTGTCTCATAAGAACAAACCTACAACATAAGGGGGAAGAAAACCTAGAAAAAACAACCAAATGCAAGCAAAATAGGAACGAAACAATTAATGAGAAATCATTGTAAAGATTTACTCAATCTAAAATCTTTTTTATTACATCCCCAAGCTTGAAAGAGGACTTTTTCTTTCTAGGCTCTTTGTTTTAATTTGTTTTTCAAAATGTCCAACTCTGCTAGTTTTACCCAAGAACCTAAAACTAAGTCAAAATTATGCCTCCGGTATCAAAGGAGATCATCTATACCATAACGACAAACCTAAAACACATGCAGAATTTAAAAAATTAAAAAAAAAATCAAAATCATGCAAAATAGGAAAGAAACAACTAATGAGAAATCATTATAAAGATTTACTCAATTTAAAATCTTTTTTCTTACGATCCCCAATTAAGTTTGTAAGAGGACCTTTTATCTTTAGGCTCTTTGTTCTAATTTGTTTCTCAAAATGTCCAATGCTGCTAGTTTTACCCAAGAACAAAGACAATTCCTATATCTTTCCGAGCAGGGTTATGATTACTTAGTTTATAGTTCGCTTCCAAGTTTCGATCCTCTGAAAACCCTCGTTAATTAAAATAATCGACTCTAGTTTTATAGGACCCCCTCATGTTGTCAGTTTTTTTGAATTCTTCTTTTCTCGTGTTTTGCTAGTTGGCATAGAGTAAATCCTCCGAAAATACGATACTAAATTAGTCCATCTCTATTAGTAAAAACTACGTTCATCTCCTTAAAATTGTATTATAAAGAAAGATAAAGCTCAATGTATAACAATTATTCCCATAACATGGAACAGGAACGCCTTGTTTATTGTTAGAGGATAGAACGGCAATATCTAATAATCATAATCCATTATAGTAACTCACAGCAAAAAAACAAAAAAAGAAAACAAAAAACAGAATCAAAGTAACTACATTTCTATACAACAAAGGAACCAAAAGCACAAGCCAATCATTTTTTCTTTCTTCTTTTTAGGGCATTGATCAGCGAAGCCTTCCTCAATTTTCAAAAATGGTATACCAAGAGGTTGAAAGTTGAACAGAAGCTGAGCACTAGTAATTAGAGGATGACTAGATTTTCATTGTTCAGAAGCCGTGACCACATGACGTTGCGGATCTCAGGATGCCTAATGGTTGGTCCCGGTGTTATGACGCACCTACGGTCGAACCAATTAGGAGAGAATCAATAATATAGATTCTTTTTAGGAGCGATTCATCCTTTTGGAGCACAGCATACAACTCCCCTTTGTACCGCACTCTGCAAGTGTGCTTGTTCCTCCCACCGGACTATAGGTGCTCCAACTGCAACTTCCACAAGTAGGGACATAGAGATTGCTGTCGATAATGCTGTCACACAATTGTGGAGGCTAAATCTTGCCACCACAGAATTGGAGATCCATTTTCGCCAAGGCCACATTGACTTCCAATTTTTAAGCTTGGAATCCTCTAAGATCTTAAATTCAAAGACGCACATTATAATAATAAAAAAAAAAAAAAAAAAAAAGAAATAATACTAATAATTAAAATAATAATTCTTTCTTTGTAATTTGAATAACCAATATTGGACAGTTTTAGATATAATTTACCGGTTATTTCACATCTATCTCTAACAAGAACTGTAGAGTTCGAATTCCGTTAACTTAGAGAGCAAAAAAGAGCTAAGAAATGCTTGCCGAATTATAGCTCAATCGTCTATGGATTTATGGCTTTACCTTTCCTAAAATCGATTGATCGGTAAGTCATTCTTGGCTCATGTTCACTCTCTATTTTCTTCATGCAAGAAATTGAAACCCCCGAATAATTATTATTCTCTTGCAATTCCACTTCTTGATCTATGTCTCATTCACTCTAGAAATTCCTTTTTATTGATTGGTGAATTGGCTTTGATTTCTGATTAATGAACTCGTTATTCTCACACTTGGGAAAAAGATTAATATGTCAATGAGGAATAGTTGTCGTTGACCGTATTCATTATGTCCATGCCCTTTTTTTAATCGATATGAAATTTAACGAGTACTCATTTTATCAATTATTCAATTTCTACTAGTACAATAAAGATTTCCATGATGGTTATGAAGATATTACGATAGTTAAAAAATCATCATGAAATTCACTGTCGTGGAAAGACACAAGGATTTCATGATGGTACGTGCTTGAAAAGCATCGTGGAATCCATGAAATATAAGCTCGTAATTAAGGCTTTACCCAAGCCTGTAATCCACGCTAATTTTGCAGAAAAACCATTGATGAACAGTTAGTTATCAACGACAATTTTCATAAACCATCTCCTTACATGTCACAGTTTTGTACAGACTTCAGACGACGACTCTTACAAAATTGCTGTCTAAAAGACATTGTTTATTTCTAATTTTGTAGTGGTGTTGAAAGAAAAGCTCTCAAGTTTCGAATGTGAGACTTAAGACTCTGAACACCCTTCACACCCGGATAGCTAGTCCCAGTAAGATAGATGCAGTCTTACATGTTTAGTATGTTTGTGCATCATTTGGCCTAATAAGAATTCTAATCTAATCAAGTCACTGGAGCTAGCTCCATTAGTGAGGGAATGGAGAGTTATTCTAATCTAAGCAAACCACTGGGGTTTGCTTGATTAGTAAAGGAATGGAGGGTTTAGAGTTTAGGTTCGGTAAGTCTAAGATTCAATACTTGGCAAGTCATGTCAAATTAATTTGTATGTAAAATAGATTAGTTTAATTCGCAAGTCATGTCAAAATAATAAGATTGGTTTAATAGGCAAGTCATTTCAAAAAAAGAAAAAAAAATTCTTATCTAATCCAGTATTGAAGTAGATAGATTCTTAGCTTTGCAGGGGAAAGATTAATATTCCCTTCAAAGGGATAGAGACAAGTTGGGCAGGAAAAGTGGACAAGATATAGTAGATATATATATATATATATATATATATATATATTATGTTGTAAGTCAAAATACATCCAACATATATATATTATATGATTTGCCAGGTGTGCGAATATGTTTTATTTGGGCCTATAGTAACTGTAAAGATACTGTCACATGTCACTGCAAACGTTTCCTTCTAATTTCTTTCCTTTTCTTTTCATTTTCTGATAGATAAACATAGTGTTAGTCCATATTCCGCTCTCTTCGTCTATAGCTGAATTCTAATGAGTCACCGATAGAACTAAAATGACCTAACTGAGAAGCTGAGCTTAGTTTTACTCCCACCATTACACCGTTCATTAACCGGGTTTGATAGTAAGGTGCTATCAAACCTTAATAATTTTGTGAGCGGAAAAAAGAAAGGCATCCTAACTGTACATCAATATGATGAATATCACTACTGACTTTGCTTAAGGCTTGCAGCAGGAATCTAATAAATTTATCTGGGTAGTCAAAGAATGTAGTCCACATATCCTTTCCGACCAAAAGCTGTTCGATATGAGGGGGGAGAAAAAACTTTAGGAAGAACAAAAGATTTTATTGGGAAAAAAATTTTAAGCTGGAAAAAGCGTTTCACCGAAGAAAATAATATATATATATATATATATATGCATATATAAATATATTCTCCTTTTGGTAGGAAAACAAAATTTTCATTGGAATCCTTCTTATATTTATTTTTTCAAATGGACGACGAAGACACACTTGGTATTTATATCAAGACATCCGGATTAATATATGTAGTATTTTAACCCTCTTATTATTTGTCCATTCGAAATGATACATTGATATTAAAAGGAAAATACATTTAAGAAATATAGTATATTTATATAAGATAGATTAAAGTAATGGAATGTTACAAAGAGTGGCTTCAAAGGACGTATACATCTCTAACAAGATCAAGACCCATTCCATTAAAAACAAATTTTAATTTTCACATAAACTACCAAAAAGGATTCCCAGAAATATTACACAACCAACACATGTTTTAAACTAACATATTAATTTTGCACCATAGGGGTTTAGCCAAGAGTTTTCTAGGCTATAAAACGGTTGTTGGAAGCCTCAATAAGGTGATAATTTAACTAATTAATATATCTCAAGATAAACAAAACGAAACTTAAAAATTATTAGCTGATCTCTACATTTTTCTTTTCTGTTGATTCACCACATGACTACAATTTTTGCACACCACTTCACCACACCCAAAATAAAAAAAAATAAAAATAAAAAACCTTCAATTCAAAAGACTGGATTGCTAACAACAAAAGATAATAGAATAACAATTGTCAAAAAAGCATAATTTTTATCGAATAATAGCATTATAAGTAGCTGATGCATGATATACCTTGGTTCATATAGTTGTTAAGAATTTCTTTCATATGTTTTAGTATATTGTAATAAGAAGATGGTATATACAGATAATGTCTTCTCTAAGGTAACTGAGTTTCCATTTGGTATATTCAATTTGAAACCCGCTTGTCAAATTTTTTTCTACAGTATTTTCTCTATATAAATTTGAATTTTTATTTAAATTGTGTGTTTAATCTTGTAATCTAAATGACCCTTATCATGTGATTTAGCTTGCTAGATCATTCCTGTTTGGTAACTAATTACGTTTTGAGTCTAACATATATAATAACATTATGTTCAAAACTAGACGTCCTAATCGTAAAGGAAAATAATTCTCCAAGCTTCAAGCTTTTCTTTTCCCCAAAAAAAAAAAAAATCCATTTAATTAGGAGATTGCAAACAACAACACGTTCTTCATCACACCACACACACATTATGTGTACGTATATGTGTTTGATAAATCTTTGATAGAAACAAACTGCCCCTTTTATTACGGAACTGCAGGCTTAAAATAAATTAGTTATTAATTCATGGCCAGATTTCTAAATAGCAGCCGCATAAGATTTCTACTCTGGGTTGGATCTTGCTCTTTGTTGTTATTCTCCATGATTAGAAATTTTTAACATAGAGAAGATCAAATCCAAAAGAACTGCTACCACTTTTGGCAACGAGAACGGGTTGTCTTGTAACTGGTCAATGTGGCGCAAAATCCCAGGATTTTTTTAAAATTTTAAATAAATAAATAAATACGTACTTTTTTTTCCTCTATTTGGATTTTCCTATTTAGTTTTGATTGGAAGATTTTAACTAGACATATTGAGATATTCTAGCAAAATCTTAGTTTCGGCTTGCATTTTTTTTTTTTTTTATAATCTTCTGGTAATTAGTAGTTTTGGTTCATAATTCTTGCTTGTTTGCGTACGGTTTTCCTTAATGTAGGTCTGTATGCAGGGTTGTTTTTCTTTTGGTGCCTGCATGTGTTTTTCTTTAGAGGATGCTAACCTGTTGCCTGTTGGGATATTTTAAATTACTTATTTGATGCTAGTTTTCTCTCTCATAATTAACTTTGAAAAAAAAAAAATTTTGGAGGATGGAGGAAATCAAACTCTATACTTTATGATAAAATCCAAACATATATTTACCATCATCCTATATACACAACCATTGATGCGGGTTTTTGGCAAAGCCTCTCAAAACAAAACTCAGCCGACACCCTTCCGAATAATTTTATTTAGGAAAACACCCGAATACAAAAATTTAAAAACCATTGCATAAGATGACATAAAAAATTAAACTAGACTAATAGGACACAAAATAAACTAAAGTTAACTAAAATTTGTATCATGTTGATAAAAAAAAAGAATTTATGTCATGTTAGTCAATAGATGAAAAAAAAAAGGTTATCTAGATATTTTTCTCTTTTTTTCATTATTATTAGTTAACGTCTATATCTCGACTTTAATTAAGCCATATTCCATTAATCCTTTTCTTTTTTTCACAAAATTTTGATAAAAAAAGGACTGCAAAATATATTAAATAAACTAATAAATAGTCTTGGCGAAGAGTTGCCTTGTACATTACAATGGTAATTGAAAGCGTCAATTATAATGTAATTACTCATGTATATATTTATATATATGTATATATGTATATATATAACTAACAACTCTATGAATAAACGAGATAATAAAGTTATTCACTAATAATTGATAAGTAATCTTTTTCTTAGTGTGGCCCTCGATCACGGCTCTTTCTGATGACACTAGCTCGACTAAAACTAACCTCAATCCAAAAGATGACCTTGCTAATTAAACTATATATAAATACTAAATAATTGTTGTAAAAAATTACAACGACCTTTTCACATTATGTAAATTAACAATAGAAAAGAGTGATGCGAAATCAATAAGCTAAGCATCAAAATTGGAAACTATATATACCGTTTTGTTGGAGAAAACTGCAAAATGATAAACCAAAAAATGACACAAAGAAATCAGATGGGAAACATGATTTTTGTGACACTATTGTTGTTTAGAGTATTTCTCTTACATGTTGGGCATGCAAATATCCTTTCATCTTGTTGTATTTCTCCTTATCGCTCTCCTCCAAACGTGCTTTCCTCACGCCTGAATATCGATCACAAGTCTAAGCCGATGCGACCGCCGCACATAGAAAAAAGGTACAGGGGATGCAAACGGAAAGCTCATGGATTTTGTGCCGAGGAAGCCGGGAAACACAAACACGGTTTGTCCGAAAAGGATCTCAAACGATTCAAGCGTCAATGTGTTCGCGAAAAGGCAAGAGAGTTTGTTTCTAGTCATAGATCAAACTGTTGTTTTTTCAGGGAAGTTTTGTATGCTGGATGTTGATCAAAGCTAGAGAACGTGAAGGCCATATTTCTCGTGTGGAACTTGAAATATATTTCTATTGTCGGGATGAAAAATTTAAAGAATGTGTTGAGGCTGAAGCCCTAGAGTAATAATATATCACAAATCCTTGTAGGTTGTATTGTTTTAGCCGTTAGATTAACTTTTCAAAAGTTTGATCTATGACTAAAAACAGTATATATATCATTTGCTTTTAACGAGAACATTCAGTATATATCATATTGTTAAAAAATTAATCCAATAATTAAAAAAATCATACCTACTAATAGATACAGTTCAACCGTAAATTTTTCTTTTTTTTTAATGGAATGTTGAAAAAAAAAAAATTTTGTTCCAAATAATTAAGGAAAAAATGCACTGCAAATATTGTACTTTTTCCCTAATAATAGATACTATTATTTTAATTATTGAATTATTTATCAACGGTCTGGTTTATTGAAAACTATTTACGTGTCACACTATAATTAATATTTAACATGAATATTCATATATCAAACTATTGAAAGATTAATTTAATATAAACACAACAACAGTACCCACCAACTTGATAAAAATACAGCTCTTATAATTTTTTTTTTTTTTTTTTTTGATAAGAAGATAATACGCAAAAACAGGCGTCAGGTCCTTCCGAATCATTCAAAAAATAAGAAACTGCTGGCTGATAAAAAGCACAAATTTTGCTCTTGAATTGTTGTATATCTGTCACTTTAGTAAAACAACTTATCTATTGACTTGATGTTGAGCACACACGTATGTCTGCGTGAATATATGCCATTGCAAATATATTATCACTGGTGTATAGTTTTGTGTAGCACTCCGCAGATTTTTAAGGTGAATAATATTTCTAGATTAAATAGTTAAAAATAGTCCTTAGTGAAAGTGTATAATATAAGAGGTCCTATCTCAAAAACAAATAATAATAATAAATAATAAAAATTAATAAAATCAATTAAGTTACTCCTTCCAATGTGTTCTCTAATGTATCAATGGTAACAAGTTAAACTATTTAAATCTTGAAACAAGGTTTTTTTTTTTTTTTTTTCCCCTCTCTTTTTTGGCTAACGTTTGAAATCAGGGTTCTAATTGCATTAAATTGGGCTAATAAGATATTACAGAACATAATGGGGTGGAACTGGTGTGGATATGTTTCTCCCATCCTCATATCCTATCGACATTTTATTCACATATATCCACTTAAATATCCATATAATTTGAACCAAAACGGGGACAAAAATCTTTGTTGGAGGTGTTATACACATACCTTATCCATTTAGAGGCTAAAAAAATTCAAATCAATTTCTATTGAACTGTTTATAAAATTTAACAAAATAACACTAAGAATGTAGCTAAAAATTAAAAAAAAATATATATATATATATATAAATTCTTAAATCCAGAATGAAACTCCAATTCATTATGTTTCCCTTTTTTCTTCTATGCTACAATGTCCTATCTATAATAGTCCCTATCTTATAATAAAGTGTCATTTGATCCTCGAACTTCTTCTTCTTTTTTTTTTTTTAAATGAAATTCTCCCTGAACTCCTAAAATGGGTGTAAATGGTCCAACGGATGTTATATTTTGAACTAAATAATCAGTTTTTGGTTGCAATTACTAAAACACCCTTAAAAAAATAAAAAATAAATAAAAAAACTTGTTCACTAATCAACCATATTTAAATAAATATTAAAACTAAAAACAAAATGAAAATGAGGACAAATATTTGTCCTTTGTTGTAGGACCACGGATGAAGCTCTAGAGTTCCAAAGTCTCGTGAGAGGTTTAGAATCTTCAGATGGTGGGGGTAAAGTGTGGAGAAGACAACCTCTCATCACGAACCCCACCATACGAGAGTCGATCATACTATTCCCACCCACCGTTCGAGCCCTCCGACCATTAGCAGATTCGATGTAAGGACAGTCCCCTTCACGATCCACACCGCTCCACCAGCCCATCCGTCAAGCAGCTAGCCACCCTAATTTCCTTCACAACAACAATTTTCTATGCATAGTACTCATCACTAATGAAATCTTTATTCTTAGTCCGTGAAAGCACATCTACATTAAACATCTATGTGTTCTTTTCTTCTTTTCTCTCTTTATTGTTATTTTTTTAATTTAATTTTCTATTACGCTGTAGGTTTATGTCTTTTTTTCTTTTTTTTTTTTTTTCAATCATTTAAACACCCTTGCTCTTTAAAAGGTTTTAAATTGAAATAATATTTGTAAAACATGCACCTTCATGTAATATATAATCTTTTTTTCTCTCTCTTTTAATAACTAAGATAGAATGATCCTGAAAACTTTCATTTTAGCATACGAAGTCCCAAGCCTTAAACAAAACTTAGAATCAAAAGCATAATCAGTAGTTTACTACATCTATAGTCGTACAGAACAAATAATTAAAACACACTATTAGTTGAGTTACTTTGAAGGACATCTATATCTCCAACACATATTCCATATAAAATAAATTTTATTTTTTCAAATAATTTGATACAAAAATGTTCCCAAAAATATAATTAATAAACTAACAAATAGTCTTAACGAAGCGTTTCCTTTTAGTACAATATAAACGGCAGTTGAATGCCTCAATTATAAGGTAATTTCTCTAATGATTATCAAATATATATATATATATATATGAGCAAACGAAGTAATAAATTTGTCAAGTAATAATATTAGATAAGTAGTACTTTCTAATCACTCATGGCTCTTTGTAACGTACACTAGTTCAACTAAAACTAACTTTAATCCAAACGATCACATTCCTAATTAAAATTTTGTATCTATATATACACATATGCGCACTAAATACCTAAATGTTGTGAATAAGAACAAAACAACAAAAAGATAACAAACAATGTGATGCAGCATGAGGATACGAAGGCAGATTTTAGTTACCATTTTAAGACTTCCCCTAGTTTGACTATTTGTTATTTACTTTTGACTATTGTGTTATTTGTTATTTGCAAGGTATTTACAGAATACGTTAGTTTCCTTTTACGTTAGTTTCCTAGAATAAGTTATAAGTTAATTTCTTTTTCTTTCCTAGTTTCTATGTTTAGTTTGGAATCGTTTCTTTTGTTCTGTTTTCATTTGCCTATATAAAGGCATCTTAACATTATTTCAAACGGTTGAATTAATTTAAAAAAACCCAGAGTTATTCTCTTTGCTTGTTTTCAGTATTCCATTGAATCAATGAATTACTCGCGTCCTCTTTGTCCAGTATTCCTCGAATCAACAGATTTTTGAGGTTTATACGCTTCCGCTTCATCACAATGACACAAAGAAATCAGATGGGGAAACATGGTTTTTGTGACGCTTACATCATTTTCAATATTTTTCTTACATGTTGAGGATGCAAAAATCCTTCCATCTCCTTATATTTCTCCTCATCATTCCCCTCCACACGAGCTTCCCGCACGCCTAATTACCGATCAGAGGCGAAGATCGATGCGATCGCGACTGCTGCACATGAGAAAAAGGTATGAGGTGTGCAAATATCATGCTTAGGGATTTTATGATAAGGAAGTCCATAAACTCAAAGATCTTTTGTCCGGAAAGGATCTCGAACAATTCAAGCGTGAATGCGCTCGCAAACGGGCACGAGCGTTGAATGCCGAAAGAACAAGAACATATTGTTTTGAATTTGCACGGACATTTTGTATGCCGGAGTTGCTCAAAGCCGGCATACGTGAGGGCCATATTTCTCGTGTGGAACTTGATATATATTTCTATTGTCGAGATAAAAAAATTTTAAAAATGTTTGGAGGATGAAGCCCTAGATCTGTAGCCATATTACAAATTATCCCTAGATTTCTATCAAGTATACGGAGAGAGCTACTGATGCCAAAAATTTTTATTTTTTTGAAAAACGTTAGGAGCTGTAGTTTTGTCATACCGGTGGGTTATATTGTTTTAGTCATGTTGGATTAAATTTTCAATAGTCTGGTCTATGATTAAAAGAAGCTCTGCATTATATGCTGTAAATTTTTAACTTGAAAACTGAAAATTTAAAGATCATATTTTTAAAAAATTAATCAAATGATTACAATAATAGTACCTACGATAGGTTACAATTCTTGCAATAATTTTTTCATTTTTAATAGAAACGTTATTTCATGTAAAAAAAAATTAAGTGTTTGTTGCAAATACTTTTGTAGGAAAAATTTGTAGTAGAAACTGTAGTTTTTCCCTACTAATAGATACTATTATTTTAATTATTAGATTTATATTATGAAGGAATTTTTTTGTGTAAAATAAAATTTTCATTGAGAAAATTTATTATAATTCTACAATAGGACCTCCAATTTTGCATTACTCGTCAGAATTATTATTATAGTTGTTTGATGAAATTTTTAATAATTTTATTTATGATTAGGATAACTTTGTATCGCGTTCTACAAATTTTTAAGGTGAACATTTATATATCGGACCATTTGAAAATTAATCTTGTAATTAACAAGAGGTCATACTATAAAAGGACTCGAGCATCTCTCTACAATGCGTTCTCTAATTTACAAATGGTGTAAAAGAAGTGGCGAAGCCACATTGGACTCCCCCAGGCCCAATGGGCTCCTTTGTTTTTATATCCTCAGCATATTAATTTGTTTCAATTAAGTCCCAAATTTGCGTTCTCCTTTAAATTTTAAAATTACAAAATTTATTTAATTTAAAAAAAAAATGTTTCAATTGTGTCCCAAAACTTGACTTCTAAATATATATTGTTTTACATTTAAAACCTCAAATTAACAAAAAGGTCAAATTACACTATTATTTATATTCATATATATTAGGCTTTTATAAAGTCAAATATCTTTTAGTTTAAAATTTAGTTTGAGTAACGCACCTCCTTAACAAAACTTCTGACATTGCCACTGTGTAAAAGGACCGAACGAAGTAACTCTCTTCAATGCGTTCTCTAATATAAAAATGGTGACAAGTTGAACTTTTTGACGTTTTTTTTTTTTTTTTTTTCCCTGGCTCAAGTTTGAAATGTATAGCAAGAAATTGGGCTATTAGGTTATGCATGAAGGAAAAAAGACACTCCGACCTTGTACTCTATTTATTAATTTACAATTTTGCCATTGACAATACAGATCAAATGAGTCATAGCACTTATCCCTAAATTCACTCAAATTCTCCAAAATCATTTGGATATTTTTCTTACCCTTTTCTTCATGTGTGTATATATTTATATATATATATATATATATATGTATTTATGTTAGGCATGACCTAAATCAATAACTATTTCTGATAAGCTTCCTCCCAAGGCAACCCCAAGATGTCCATGCTTACTACAACACTCCTTCAAGTAGCTCTTGCAACAACCACCCATTTCTCTTTTCTCTAAGCTCACATTGCAAGAATTCACGGACGTCGCCGACCCCGCCGAGTCATCGTGATTCTCACAACACCGCAAACTCATCGTACATGCAAGTTTTGCCTCTGATTCGACATGGTTTTCATCACGTATTACATCATTAGCGGTGTGATTTTTCTTGTGTTTGTTTGAAC
Organism: Ficus hispida; assembly: GCA_025413025.1. NCBI lineage: Eukaryota > Viridiplantae > Streptophyta > Magnoliopsida > Rosales > Moraceae > Ficus > Ficus hispida. Next base: position 4,986,864 of record CM046362.1, read on the forward strand.
ATGAATGATCCTCCTCATGATTCCGTTGAACTGAACACGGTTCATCTGTTTTCCGATGCGCTTCACCGTCGTTGTGGCATTTACTTTTACCACAACAGCTCGATTTTCGGCTTTCCGCCAATGGAGAAACAGAGTGGCTGCAATGCTTTGAGCCATGATGGTCATCATGTTCGCCTTCGGCAGAACTACAGCACCTTCCGGTTGCGCTTAGTACTCGGTGATTATCTTCCACACACGAGCTTTTCGAAGTCCGAGAAGCCAAAAAACCGTGATCATGCGTATTTTGTGACTCCAAATCACGATTTACAGTTCTGTCGCAGCTTCCATGATCATGACAATGTTCTGTTCCGTGTGATTCAGCTGAATTTCGGCGCTTGTTGTCACAACAAGGGCTTGAACTTATTGGCCTTCTGTGGCAATTCGAAACCCTTGTCTCGGAAGAACTACAATTTTGCGATTTGCACGCTTTCGGAGCTTTATTGTTGGAGCAACCTTGATGATCTTTCTGGGGTGAGAATTTGTTGTGACCGTCGTTGCATCCGTGCTTGTGGACATCAGGAGCGGAAGACGATTTGCAACATTTCCCGCCATGATTGTGTCTTTCGTGTAGAAGAAGCATGCTGTTAAGGATGACAAGTAAGCAGCTCCCGACATCGGCGAGAACCGCAGCCCATACGAGAGGGTGGCCTGCGATGGCCAAGGCGAGGATCGCACCCTTAGTAACGATCGACAAAACGACATTTTGAATCACTTTCCCCGTGGCTTTCCTTGCTAATTGGATGGCTTTCGGTATCTTTCTCATGTCGTTCGATAAGAGAATCACGTCCCCGGTCTCTGTAGCGAGTGCAGAACCCGAAACTCCCATCGAGATACCGATGTCTGCCGTAGCTAATGCTGGGGCATCATTCACTCCATCTCCAATCATGGCTGTTGGTCCTTCCATTTTGAACTCGTTGATGATTTTCGCCTTGTCTTCGGGCAAAAGCTCCGCGCGAACTTCCTCAATAGCATGTTCTAGCTGCATAAAATGTCAAATTTTTCGCTCAATGAGAAATATGGATTTAAGCATAATGAACTAAAGAAATCGGAAATTGTCAGCAACCGATAATTTTGTTTTTTTAATTATTTTTTTAACTTGGGGACTGGAAATTCGAACTTTTTACCTTATGATATATTCAGGTATGGAATTACCGCTATATTATGTCTGCAATCATGAAAACCGAGAGTTTTGTACTCGAAGATCAGGAGACTATACCTGCTCATTTGTGTGCATGGCTGCTGCAACACTATCTCCTGTAAGCATAGCTGTTCTGATTCCCAATGACTTGAGCTCCTTGATTGCGTCCGCGACCCCCGATCGACAAGTATCGGAGAGCATAAAAATTCCCGCAGCGGTCCCTCCGCAGTATACGTATCCAACAGACTTTCCCTCCTTGGCAAAGCCTTCTAGAGTGGGAACTGAACATTTAGAAACACTAATTATTAGATACCTCAAGTTAAAGGTTAGGAAATGTAGAAAAACACTTCCAAAGAAGTGAAGTCTTAATTAAATAAGTATATAACGTCAACACCTCCTGACTATACTGACACCGTTTTTATATCGTCGACAGATTACAGAAGCAGTGTCCGGAATTTTTTTTTTTTTTAAATAAAATTTCAAGGGATGTTATTTATTTTGATCAACTGGGTGTTTCTGTAATTTTAATTTCACCTCTTTCACAAGAAGCTCTAATAGCAATTTTCTTGTTTCCAATGTAAACATCTTTTCCATCAACTCTTCCGTAAATTCCCTCTCCAGGGAAATTTTGAAACTCCTCTACATTGTCGGGCTTCGGCTCAATCGAGAGCGATTTTCCATAGTCGACGAGTGCAGCCGCCATCGGATGACTCGATTTGCTCTCGATGCTCGACACCCTTGTAAGTTTTCAACACAAAACAACGACAAAAGAGTGAGATTACCACAAGTAACCCAAGATATTTCCTACCAATTCAGGAAGTATAGTCTTTTACCAGCAAACCAAAGTCTCCAAGCTAATATCATCGCGAAGAGAGCGGAAATCAGAGACCACAAACTCGCCTCTAGTGATCGTCCCGGTCTTGTCAAAGGCCACGAGCTTGATCTTCGCCAGTGTCTCGAGGTGGTCACCGCCTTTTATAAGAAGACCGGAAGTCGCAGCCTTGGTGAGCGCGCAGAAAGTTGCAACCGGGGTTGAGAGGATTAGGCCACAAGGACAAGCGCTTACCAAAACAACCAGAGCTAAGTGAAACCATTTGTTGAGATTGTGAAGTCTTAGTGCAGCAGGAATCACAGCCACAGAAATTGATATGATCAAAACGGCTGAAAAATTATAATTAAAAAAAAAAAAAAAAAGTAACAAGTTATTACTATTAATAAAAAAAATTTAAATCCTATAGATTTTAAAGTGAAAAAATAAAAAGATAATTTGTCAAACCTGGAGTGTAGAACTTAGCACATTTGTCAATGAATCTTTGAGTTTTGGACTTGCTGTTTTGAGCCTCTTCCACAAGCTTAGCCATTTTGGCCACTGCACAGTCTTCAGCCAAAGCTGTGGTTTTTACACTAATGTAACCTATTAAAATCAAGCACCCAAAAAAAAAAAAACCCCTTGTCACCAATCTTACACAAAAATAAACAAATACTAATGGATTTATTTTTAAATGATCTTTTATTTTTGTAATGGTCCTCCAATGTAGATTCCTGATGATCCATCACTCATAAACTTGGTGGTCCGTTGAGGATCAATACAATATTTATCCATCAATGATTAGACCATTGATAAACCATGATGGACCATAATAAAACCCGACAAAAAAAAAATGGCAATTTACCTTGAAAAAAAAAGTTTGACTACTTATTCGTAGGGGTGTCAAAAACGGTCACCTACATATTAATTATAATAATAATAGTAGTAGTTATAATAATAATAATAATTTAATTATTAAAATGATGATGGGGATTGAAAAAGCACCATTGAGATTGATGGTGCCAGCCCAAACAGTAGAATCCTTCTGTTTGGCAACTGGGAAAGCCTCTCCTGTGAGTGTTTTCTCATCCACATCACAGTTTCCTTCCACCACTACTCCATCGATGGGAATCACTTCCCCTGCCTTGACCGCTAGAACTGTGTTCAGCTTAACCTCATCGGCATCCACAACTTCTCCCGTCTCCGCCACGACGGCTTTCTGAGGGACCATGCCCAACAGCGACGACAGAGCCGCATTTGCCTGCAACATATATGGCGTTTTATTTTTCGAAATTAGCTCATTTGTTTGCAAATCATCCTAATAAATAACAAACTCTCATGTAATAATTTGTTTGTTTAATTAAAAGCACAAAGTAATTATCACTAATCACGATCGACAGTACATGTTTTGATCATAAATATAATGAGAGGTATAAACAGAAAATACAGTTTATCAGTTCATCCTAACTAAATTGACACGTGCTAGTAACCCGTCCTATTTCTATCGACCCACCTGACTAATTTATAAAAATTGGATAAAATATTAATGCACATTATGGTTACTTGCAAGCTAAGAATTATTTTTCCTAGAATTTACAAGGAAAGTAGTAACTGCCGTGTTCCAACTCTGCATTCTAAGTCCTGTTTTCGATTGTTTTTCAACATATTGTACTAGAAAGGGAAAAAGTTGACACATTATTAGTGGACAATAAAAGAGTATATGACTATGACATTATTTTGATTTTTCATATTTCTATGGAAATGCAACTCTCTTTTTTTTTTTTTTAAATCAAATACATGTGTGGATTTTATATTTAACATTATTTTACAACCTAAACATGGGACCAAACATGATGATCTTGACCCATCTCTTGTATTTATACATTAAGATCATTAATATAAAAATAAAAAATAAAAAAATAAAAAAAAAAGTTTGGTGGACCATCTCCGATTTCTATGCAGAGTTGGGGCTCTCGATGGTCCCAACTCAGCAATAAAATTTATTAACCTAGGGACACATGTATCATTTATCTTTTTCTTACCCTTTTTAAAGGGCTCCATGATGGAAATGTGACTATGATTGCTTTAAGAAATGGTAGCTTTCTTTTTATCAAAAGCTGCAAAAGTTTGTTGCCTTGTCTCCATTGATTATTTTCAATTTATTGAAAGATGAGGGGAACTAAATTATGAGGACTCCACAACAACATTTTGAGGTACTTGACTTGGACTAGTCCAGTATCCTCTTCTGCATTTTAAAAAAAATAAATAAATAAAAAGGAAAAAAAAATAAAAATAAGAAAAAGAAAATTTTTTGGGGGCATTATTATACCACGCGTTTTCAAATTTCATGTTACGAAATCTTACACTAATAAATATTATTGCCCCTTAATTTTATATATATATATATATATATATAACTATATTAAAAATGTGAAGTTCCCTTAAAATACTATTAAAAAGCTTAGTTAGGTTATCTTATTTTTTAGTGATGATGTTTTCTTTTTTTTTTTTTTTCCAACTTTTTCTTGATTGCTCTTTTTTTATTTATTTAATAACCATTCTAAATGCCCTTTTTTATTTTCTTATTTTTATCATAAAATATTATTGAAAACTTTAACGATTATGTTTATAGAATAGACATTCAATAATTTAAATATGTATGTACTTCACACATGCAAAGTAAATAATTTTAACTAGTATATGAAAAAAGTAGGTTAAACATTTAGTAGTGCACAAACCTTGTGGCTTGCCCTTGACTCGAGCCACTCAGCAATGGTGAAGAGAAAGACAATGGTGCCAGCTTCTAAATAGTCACTCATAGCCACTGTCCCAATCACTATCCAATATGCATAATACTTTTTGTAAGATCACAAAAAAAAAAAAAAAAAAAAAAAAAAAAAACGCAGAATAACTTTGGAGGGAAAAAACTAAAGAAATGAAAAAATTGATGAACAACAAATTTATATTTCTTTGCTATTGCTTAGTGCAAAAAATAAAAAGCCACACAGTCCTTTGGGTGATGATTAAACTCTGTGTAAATAAATAAACATTACGAAGAGTTGATTTTATTTTTTTATTTTTTTATTTTTTTGGAAAGATCTATCTCGGTCGAACGACAGATGGTGTTTCCATATTAAGAGTTCAAATCCATTTTGCTACATTATTTCATCTCACAAAATCTCTAATCTAAAAAAGAAAATTTTGAATAAAGAAATTATGTTCCAACGTCCCTTTATTTAAAGACGGTATAGATTAACACTATAAACCAACCCAAAAACAAAAACCTTAAATATGCATGGACCTCTAATATTTTTATCTAACAAGTATTGCTAACACGGACTTTTTAAATAATTAAAGGGTCTAAAAATTTAAATCCCTTCTCTTTTTTTTTTTTTTTTTTTTAATATTAATCCTTTAAAAATTTTATAAACAATAAAGAAATAAACTTATGTACCTGCCACGATAGCAAGAATATTGATATCAAGCCTAAGATTCCGAATAGCCGCAACAGCTTTGAGAAAAATAGGCAAAATTCCAATAGCGACGGCACCGAGAGCCAACCAACCAAGTGGACGAAACACAAACTTGAGAAACGACAACAAAAGCAAGACCCCACAAGCAATTGAGTAAGGGCTTGGCCATTTCTTCTTGAAATTGTCCTCTCCATACACTCTCACGTTTGCCTCTAGCCTTGCTTCGTTTAGTGCCTTGGCTGCAATTACAATAGTAACAAGTTTTAGATTATCCGCAATGTTCGTGATCAGTGACGGAGCCTCTTAAGATCGAGGGGCAGTCGCCTCACTAAATTTAAACAGGTTTTCCCTCTATCATTTTTTCTCTCTATTCTACCAAACTGATCAAGGGACAAAAAAATGCATGATTAAGGGAAAAACTAATATCTTGATCCTATTTTGTCGTTTTTAAACATGATTACGGGGACAAAAAAGGATTAGGTCTCCAACTTAATATTTCCAGCTTATCATTTTCATCTTTTTGGGTAATGCGTGACAAACAAGCAACAGGAAAAGGAGTCGCGCACGTTATCCGAGACAATTTTGGTATTGGACCCTTTGGGAACTTACACTGATACCCTTTAGGTTTTTCTATATCTATATATAGACACCAGTAAACACAATTAATTTACAAATTCATCCTCATGTGTGGGCTCCAAAAATATTTAAAGATTCTCTTCACAAATTTATCACTTAACCAAAAACAGTTTTTCTTTTTTCTTTTTCTTTTTCTTTTTTTAATTAACTTTAAAGTACGAGATTTAAGTTGTCACCTCATGTTATATGAAAGGAATTAAATTAGCACCTACAATTGACATTTCAAGGGTATTTTCGACAATTTACAATATTCCCCTATCACCTTAAAGGCGGATTGCATAGTTCCATTAACGGAACCAGTATTATTTGAAAGAGAAATGTACTTATATAATATAAATTTAAAAACTATTTTATCAATATGATATAAGCAATTAACAGTTGACTAACAAGTTATAAAAATAAACTAAAATTAAATTAAATTTGTATTATACTGATAAAAATAAAAAAAAATTATATTATATTAATTAATGAAGGAAAAAAAAAAGTTATTTAGGTAATTTTTACTCTATATATATATATATATATTGGTATTATGATGTTGATTGCTGCCATTCAAAGAAGAAAATTTGAGCCACGAGGTGTCATGATAATGCAATCTTTTCTAGATAATTCTAGGAATAGGAATTTAACAAACAAAAACAGCGAAGATTGCAGTATAAAGTAGTACAAAAAAAAAAATTTTAAAAAAAATAAACTTTTAAAGTCTTTTTTAAAAAATTTTGCTCTAAAGACTTGGGATTCTCTCTCTCTCTCTCTCCATATAGGGTCCATTATCGGTCGCCAACTGTTAAGAAATCATAAACCGTGTACAACAAAAACAAAGGGCAAAAAACTGATTTATATAGGAGAGAAGAAGAAATTGGAAGCAAATAATGTACCAAAAGCAAAAACATGTGCAAGCTAGCAAATATAGTAATTCAACTAGAAAGCCAAAATAGGTTTATATGAACTTACATGCACTTATCGATAAGACTATCCGAAGGATCATCTTTTCTCTCAACATTTAGTAATACTTGAATAATACTTGCGTTAAAAAGGTATGAACTTAGTAAAGGATAGCAAAATTTCTAGTGTTATAGTTAAGTAGTATGTTAAATATGTGTCTTATTATTACAGTTATCATATCTGTTATGTTGTGGAAGAAAGACAGTCCTTACAAGGCTATATATATATATATATATGTGTGTGTATATATATATATATACCAAAAGCAAAAACATGTTCAAGCTGGCAAATATAGTAATTCAACTAGAAAGCCAAAATAGGTTATATGAACTTATATGCACTTATCGATAACACCATCCGAAGGATCATCTTTTCTTTCAACATTTAGTAATACTTGAATAATACTTGTGTTAAAAAGGTATGAACTTAGTAAATTTATAGTTAAGCAGTATGTTAAATATGTGTCATAGTATTACAGTTATCAAATCTGTTATGTTGTGGAAGAAAGACAGTCCTTACAAGGCTACATATATATATGTGTGTATATATCTATATATCTATATATCATATATAACTCCTCAACTTTTGCATCATGATACAGCCCACATGACCAAAAATTGAGTACAGCTCACAAACCAATCCACAAAAATGATTCACAAAGTTCAACCAACTAACCCCATGCCATACATCATCTTCCACCCTTTTTTTTTTTTTTTTTTAAATAATCTACGGCCTTTACGTGTTGTATTTGTGCACAAAATCTCGTGAAAGGAATAATTATACCAACCCATATCAATAAATTAATAAATACTGAATATGTATGTGAGGGGGAATGAGCAATAGGTGAACCATATCCCACACATTGGGATTGCCCAATCAAAAAAATGGAAACAAAGCAAAAGCAAATTGCAAATCTTTTGGTAAAGTGGAGGGCCTTGGAATGGTACAAAAGTATAGAACATCAAAAACAATTAGGACCATGTACTTGATCAACCAAGTCCCCCCCCCCCCCCCCAACCCCTGTTTCCCCTGTTTTCGGAGCTTTTTAGGCTCTCGTGTGTTTTTAAACTTTAAATTTAATCAAAATCACATCAATTTTTTTTTTTAAAGAGTAAAATCAACAAAACTCAAATAATTATCGGATAGTCTTGTCCCTTTTTTTTTTTTTTTTGTTGTCTAATTTTTGCAGATATACTAGATAGATATAGAAAGAAATTGATCGCTGTCTAAATGGGTCCGAAAATCTCATATCCTATTTCACACAATTGGTGATGGGAGGAGATTCGAGCCATGGAGTATAACAATTACCCATTAGGAAAATGTATATTTAGTGTTTGGTCGTTATCGCTAAAGATGAATGGTAACACTTATTAGTACCACATCAAACATAACAATATCAAGTGTAAACACAAACATATATATATATATATATATATATACGTACACACATACACATACACACAGACACACACACACATACATATATCTATATATATCAACATAAATATAAATATATATATATATATATATATGTGTGTGTGTGTGTGTGTGTGATTTGAGGGAGGGAAAGGGTCTATGGACTTACCAATCTGAGTTTGGGAAATGAGGAGGGTGTCATGAACAACAATGACCGTTCTAGTGGCAATAATCACAGAAACCTCTTTGACACCATCAAGAGGCTTCAAAATGTTCTCAATGAGGGAGACCTCCGACGAACAGCAAATTCCCAACACGTCAAAGTAGCTTTTCTGAAACTTTTTGGCTGTCTCATGTGCCGCCTTATTATTATTATTATTATTATTATTATTATTATTATTATTATTATTATTGTCCTCGCCGGCCATTTGGTTAGCTTATCTTCTACTGCACAGAATAAATAATTAAGATTGAAAAAAAAAAAAAAAAAAAAAAAAAACTTAGTATTAGATCTGGCTTTTCCATGTGAGAGAAAACAAAAGCATCAATTTTTCTCGGAAAACCCAGCTAAAAAAGTGGATAAAGTTGTTTGGTTTTGACTGAAAACGAAAGAGAAAAAGTTTCTGAAAGATAGGTTTTTTGGAAAACATAAATATATGTGTATATATATAACTTTGTGAATGTTTAAGAAAGATCCGATCTCAAAGCCATGGCAAGCTTCATGTGTTTGTATTTTTGTGTTTGCGTGTTAGAGAGAGAGAGAGAGAGAGATGTAACGGAAAATAAGAAAGAAAAGTGGAAGAAAGAAGATAAAATTAAAAAGTAAAAATTAAAAAGTAAAAAAATAAGAAGAAGAAGAATAAGAGAACTTGAAACCAGAAAGTGGCTTAGAGAAAAGAAAGAGCACCTTGTAAGAGCTAAAGGAAGGATTTTGAGTTTCTTCTCAAAGGCCAAGAAATGTGAAAAGTTTTAAGTAAGGAGGAAAGTGGAGAGTTGGGGGGTTTAAGTAGAGAATGGCATAGAAAAAGTGAAATTTAAAAAAAAAATTGGAATATTGGAAATGAAAGGAAGACTTGAGGACAAAAATTATTATTTTTTTTTTTTTGGTAGGAATAATTGGGGCTAGGCTTGATAATATAGAGAGGATCAGAGAGACAAATAGTGGAGAATCAGTTAAGAGAGAAGGGAGAATGGAATCCACATATGAATCCACATAAATTCTTATTTATAGACTCATTGACATAGGGGCGCAAATGTGCCAAAGCTGATAGAGATTTGATTTTCTTTTTTTTTTTTTTTTAATCTAAAAATAAATATATTTCTCACATTTTTTTTTAGTATTAACATTTAGTATATGTTTCTATAAATTGTCATCCCTATGTCTTCCTCTCCATCCTTTTCCTTCATATTCCCAAACTTTTATGCCTTTTTTGGAAAGAAAAAAAAAAGGTTTGGAAAAAACTTGAGTTTTAGTAATATTTATCTATTTAAATATGCCTATACTTATGAGGGAAAAATTGTAAAATTATTACTGCAACTAAGAAGAAGTATAAGAATCCAATTAAAAATAATCATTTTTCAAACCTATTAAAACAACTTGTGAGAGGAGATACGCCGCCGCCGCCCCCGGCCCCCCCCCCCCCCCCCCCCCTAATTTTGTTAAAATGATTTAAAAAAAGGGAAATTTTATAAAGAAGTTTAGAATCCAGCCTTAACAATTAAAATTAAAATTAAATTAAAATAAATAAAAAGCTACAACAACAACTTCCTAGAAAAGGCAAATGAACCTAACAGAAAAACGGTTTCATTTATACATTTTGAAACTTTTTTCCTTTTGAACATGGAATTTATATGCACTTTTCTATTTCAGAATTATCAATCTTATCTGTTTTCTTTTGAATATAAACGACAGTTATATTATTAAAATTGGCATTCCAGAAAAACAGCTTTAAAGACTACATTAGGAGTCTCATTGGATCCAAAAACACAAGAAAATTTAAAGGAAAACCCGAAATTAGCTAACACATGAGCTACAATATTTGCAGACTTACGAATGTGGGAGACATGGGAAATCTTCAAAGGAGCTAAGAGAGTTTGGACATCTTCCATGACTGGGGATCCAACCGAAAGGTCCAACTCATCGTTAGCAGCAGAGACAACATTAAGGGCATCACATTCGACATCCGAAATGGCTACAAAGCAAACTTTAAACCTTCACGAAGAGCCAAAGACTCTACAATGGAACGAGTAACTTAGTATTAGTTTCGCCGATTTTTTCCAAAACTTTGAAATCACGATCTCCACTTCTCTTTGAACAAGTGCATATTTATTGATTCTCTCTATGTGTGACATTTCTAGGAATTGAAACTTCTTTATCATCTCTGGCTCTATTTAGATGACATAGTACTACTCTGATGCTTGTTTTTACATCGTTTTCTTTTCTTGATTGACATGTATAAATGCTCATTATGCTTCTTCAACTCGATCCTCCCAAGAAAGTCTTATGACTGTATTGACTTCTTCCATAACTTAATTAACTTATTGATAATTCTCAATAAAAGACAACGTGATTGAACGTCATTATTCGTAATTTTGATGTCATGCTATCTAGGTCTGATACTATTGGTGTCATTTTGATCCGAGCTAATTCTCACGGTAACAATTTTACTTTTGGGCCTATTATGTAGCTACAAGGAATAAGTGTTTTTGAGTCACTCTCATGAGAGCTATCCTTTATGCATGAATAGTCATTTTTATCCAATTGCAAATCTCCTTTGAAAGTTTTGTAGGTCGCAGTGTATATTGATGACACTTTTTAACCAAGTAATTATAAAATTTTTTGGCCAATAAATTTGGCGAGGACGAATGGCATTGCTTCCACGGTTTGCTTATGTTCTTGTTCCAAATGGAAATAGTCTTATCAATGATTGCAAAAATCTAGAAGATTCTCGTATTCAACAAAAACGAAAACAGAAACTCTCTCACACTCACCTAGAATTATTCTCCAAGTCTAAAGCGGCCGAAATTTTACCTTCATAAATCTTTTTTTTTTTTTTTTTTTATAATAGATCTCATTAAAAATCTTACTGATAAAATTCACTAAAGAAAACCTAACAATGGGAAAACTGATAAGGAAAAAAGAGTTTATACGCTGTATATTAAAGCACAAAAGAAAAAGGCTCCAATAAAACTTCCATCACCTCCTCTATTGTCGATAAATAATAAATATTGTATTTTTGTAACTAGGGGTGACATGACAATTAGGCGAGGTGGGGTGGGCATGCTTTCCCCTCCCTCAAACCCGCCTCCCATTTTACCCCATATAGTCGCCTCCATATCTACTTAATTTAATATAGGGCGGGAGCGATAATCCTTATTAGAGTGATATACTTATACCATATACATTTACTCATTAAGATTAGGATTAAAAAAAACATACAAAACATATCTATTAAAGTTTTCACAAAATTTAGCAATATAATTACAAATGTAACTGAAAATAAAACTAAAATCTTAAAATCAAATCCAAACTCCGGAAATCTATAAATTAAATTCATAAAACAAACTAAAATATTAAAATACAAAAAGTTTTATTTTTCTTCTTCTTCTAATTTGGCTATTCTAGGCCTCTTTGTCAATTTCATTGCTCCATCCTCTTAAGCACATAAATATTCATATATACACACATTTATAAGGGTGAAAAGAGTCTAATCGGTCCATATGATTTCTAAATTTCATAATAAACAATTAAAATGTGAAATTTAAGTTTATAACATCTTACTAAAACTCTAATACAAGTTTTAAAATTTATTTAAAAAAGCTTTTTTGAGAAGTTATATTTTATGACTTTGATTGGAATCTTTCTTGATGAGTTAAAGTCTTTTGATAGATTATTCAAAAATACTTCCGAAAGAAGCTTTTGGATCCAAGAAGCAGAAAAGCATGGTACATGCCATAAAAATAAGATGTGGATTGGTATTTAGAACAATCTAATATTTAAAAAAAAATGTCATACTTATATCATCAATAAGGTAATAATTTAATTTAAAAAGACTAAGACATCCCTAACAATTAAGGGTTTGTTTGGCATTTATACTCATTTTAAATTAAATTATATTTTTTTTCATCATGTTTTTTTGTCTTTTTCTGAAAAAAAAAATTTGTTTTTTCTGAAAAAGTCAATAAAAATTATTATTCAAACTTAAAAATCTCAACTCAACTCAAACTTAACTCATTCACCAAACACCCCCTAAAAATCTCTTTTCAACTCTTTCCCACACACTCTTCCCCAACGCCTCTATCTCTCTCTTTCACTGACTAGTAATTTAATTTTAAAAGACAAACAATTAAAAACTCTTTTTTTATTCTTTCCCATTCTACCTTCCCCAGGACCTCTCTCTCTCTCTCTCTCTCTCTCTCTCTCTCACTGACTAGTAATTTAATTTAAAAAGACAAACAATTAAAAGCTCTTTTTTTTATTCTTTCCCATTCTACCTTCCCCAGGACCTCTCTCTCTTTCTCTCTACACTAAACAATTAAAATGTGAAAATGAAAGTTTATACTATCTTATTAAAACTCTAATACAAATTTCAAAATTTATTTAAAAGAGTATTTTTGAGAAATCATATTTATGATTTTAATTAGAATCTTTCGAATGAGTTAAAATCTTTTGATATATTATCAAGAAATACTTTTAAAAGAAGCTTTTGATCCAAAAAGCAAAAAACATGGGATAATTAGGGTACATATCATTAAAATAGGGTGTCGATTTGATTCTACAACAATAAAATATTGAAAAATATGTCATACTGATGTCATAAATGAGGAAATGATTTAATTAAGAAAAAGACTAAAATATCACCTAACAATTAAAAACTCTTTTTTCCATATTCTTTCTCATTCTCTCTTCACCAGCACCTCTCTCTCTCTCTCTCTCTCAAGGTGGCTGAGCTCGTGCTCTGATCTCTCCTGACGCTTGAGATCAGTGCCTGCTCGGTGATCTAGGATCTAATTATGGAATATGTATTTTTTATATATATCAAGTTATCTTTTGTTGTCAACATATTTGTTGAACATTATCGGATTTAATCACATGCATCGGTCCTGAGTAGTCTTTTGGTATGATATATTTGACATTCTACCAATTTATATTTTAATTTTTTACTTAAATAACCGGACATCTTTGTCATGAGTTGCTGGTGCTTGTTACGTATGAATATTTTGGGACTATTTTTGATGTTCTACCAGATTAATTTTTTGTTTTCAACAATAAAAATTATAAGAGTAAACTCCCAAATTAAAAAATAAAAAATAATTAAGTTGAAAAAAAATGATCATATCCATCCATTTAAAATTTTCCATAACAATTTTCAACCGAACATCAAGTTTTCTTACAGGCCAATTTGATTTCATAATTATGAATCTCATCACTTCATGAAATTACACCGTGACGATCCCTTTAATAAGTCTGCAGCTTTCGATTGAAAGTCATAAAAAGAAAACATCTAATAAACTAGGCAATAGTAGACAAAATGTTCACCAATAATCCAAAGAAAAAATATCAAACACCAACTTTAATATATCAATTTTTGAATACCGAACTTACCTCATATGAGAGTTGTCAAATTTTTTTTTTGTAGGCAAGTCTTTAAAAATAAAAGATTGTTTCTACAAGTAAGAATATAACAATTTACCATCACGTGAATTGATACTTAAAAGTTGATAATATAGTTACTGTCTCTAGCATTATTTTAATTGAAAAATAAACTAATCTACATAACAAGCGCACACAGTAACCGACTCGTGGTTTACTTTAATTAGCCACATGCCTTCTCGTATTCATATAGAGCTAGAATATTCTCACAATACTTAGGAATAGAACCACATATGGCCCAATGGAGACTTCTGCGTCAATAACCTTTTCTTTTCTTTATTTTTTTTTCAATTTTAAAAATTTTATGTTTTTCTTATTTTTCCATACTAAAAATGATTATCTTTTCATAAGTCTCTAAAAAATATTATCTTTTTTTATACACACCGACTAAAATAATAGGCTAATTACCCCGCCGTTGAACATCGAATGGTAGGAATTCAGCCACCGTAATATTCAAGTGATAAAAGGCTCAAGCTTTCTTTGATATGGTGCCTAGCTAGAAATTAATATCAATTAATCGAAAAAAAAAAATGAATAGCTAAAGCTTCAAGTAGATGGGATGATATATAAGTCATTATAACCCAAAAACAATAAAAACAAAAACAAAAAACGTAAGGCATATTAATGGTTTGGCTAATTGGTACTGAAAATGACCAAGCTTCTCTTAATTATGTGATAGTTCCTCACCTCTACTAGTTGGTAGTACTTCTCTTAAATTATGTGCTAGCTAGTTGAGAAGTTTTTCAACTGTTAGTAGTAGTAGTTCTCTTATATATATATACACACACACATATGCAAGTTGGAAAGTTTCTCAACTCTCTAGTTTGTCAACTCTAGTACTAGTAGTAGTTCTCATTATTATGTTATAGTTTTGCAAAGAGATTAACATAATTTCTATTAAAAATTGGACTGATCAATTGAATGATAAAGACTTAATTTACTTTAACAAGAAAGGACAAAAGAAGTAAAAAAAGATAATATCACGGAACCATATTATAACACTGGTGCGAGAGATCTAGCAGATGAGGAACTCAACAGGCGTACATGTTTAAACAAAAATAAATGGAAATTGTTGTTTCATGTTTAAAAATAATAATAAATAATTAGATGAGCTTATATTCTGATAAGAAAATTAAATAGAGAGCCTGAATGCAAACAAGACCTTTTACAAATTTAAAACTCGCAAAGAAAAGGGGTTTTAAATTGAGAAAAATTTTAATAATTTATCTTCGATTGTTTCTTTCTTATTTTGTTTGTTTCCTTGTTGTTATCTAATTTTGTTTCATTTTGTTTTTATCCTTCTTTTTTTTTTTTTAATTTTAGGATCTTATAATCTGTTAACTGCTCCACTTAACTATATTTTATTTTCGGATTAAATAGATTATGCATAAAATGCAATAACATATATATTTTAAGTATGAAGTGATATTGTATGCGCATTATATGAACTAAATATTATAGTTTTCTTTTCTTTTAAGTTGAAGTCTTATTAATTGTATCACTATTTATTTAATTCTTTATAATAATAAAATCAAAATAACAAATCAGATAAACGACATAGTTGTAAGTATCCCCAATATATGACGGAGAAAGCCGCCCTATACTGTCAATTTAAACAGGTTAACGATATATATATATATATATATATATATATATATATGAGTATTACTTCTATTTGCAAGACAAAATGAGGAGAAAACACCCTGACATAAACCTGCCCCATTGCAATTCCTACCTACCAATTGTGAAAAACGTATTAGTATTTACATTAATTCAGTTATTGAAGAAACTTTCGTCGCAGAAAGGACAATTGGCAAGCAATTTGGACACAGTAAAAAATATCCACAGTGAATACAGATTTACATACATGATATAAGCTTTAATGTTCAAAAGAAAAAGAATCAAATCCCGCGTACTCATTTATATACCTTTTAAAAGTCGCTAGTACTTATTATATATATGTCCTTAAATTCTAAGATCGTTCTCATATTATTTTTAAACTTTACAAATAGTTATTTTACATCTTGAATTTTAAATTGCTCTCATTTAATCCTTTTCATTAACATGCTATTACACATTGACTAAAAAAAAAAAAGGAGTTAAAGCACGGTTATATGATCTTTTTCCGTTTGTTTAGTTTTTTTTTTTTTTTCATTTATTTCTAACAAAAATCTTAACAGATATAGATTTATTAAGACAATTTTTGTTCTATCTACTACTACAAAATGTAGATTTCACGACGGAGCTTTCACGACCGTTTTTAAAAAATGGTCATGAAAAGTACATCAAAAACACGGCGTGGAATAGGATTTCCGAAAACCGTCGTGGTTGCCAAGAGCTTCCACGACGGTTTTTGAAAATGGTAATGGAAGCCGGAGCTTCCACAATGGTATCCAAAAACCGTCGTGGAAGTAGAAGCTTCCACGATGGTTTTTGGAAACCATCATGGAAGCTTAGGCTTTTCATGACTATTTCCAAAAAACCGTCGTGATATGTCTTGCATTTTTAAAACATTTATTTTTTCAAAACTTCACGTGAATCCATCACTTTTTAAAAAAAAAAAAAGATAATAATAATAAAAAAAACTACGATATACCATGACGGTTTTTGACATACTACGATGGTTTTTGACAAAAATCATCATGGTATGTGGTGCATTTTTAAATCTTGTTTTTTTTTTTTTTTCTAAATGTAGCTTGAATCCGCCACTTATTAAAAAAAAAAAAAAAAACCCTAAGTCCCTCCACATTTTCACTCTCGCTTTTCTTTCACTTTCATCTCTCCAAACTCTCCTTCGAAACCCATCTCCTCCGCCGTGACCCCTCCTTCCATTTTCTCTCCTACCTCGCCTCCATTCTCTCTCGGGTCTCTTCCTTTCTCTGTCACCTCTCATCTCCGCCGATCGCGACTCCACGACTAATTCTCTCTCGTGCCTCTCCCTCTCCCTCTCGCCTCTACTCGCCGTCGTAACTCCTCCCTCCAATCTCTTCCTCGAAACTCATCCTCCACCGACTATCCCGCTATGAAGCTGACCACATCCACGGCCGTATTCTTAGTAAGTCTCTCTCTCTCTCTTGCTCTCTCTTGCACCATACATATTATGAAAGTTCATTTAGTTGATTGTAAACGTGATTTTGGGTTATTGTTGACTGTATTTGTGATTTTGGGTGATTGATTTCTCTTGAAAAAAGTTTTGAATGTATTTGTGATATTTTTGCATATTACATGTTTGACAAAATGTCTGTTTGATTAGATTGTATGATTTTTTTTATGTATTTGAGTTCGTTTTGAGTTTTAGATTGATTTAAATTGTTTGGGTGAGGATTAGGTTTTGTAATATATCGTATGTTTTTGTAATAATTGTTGTACATTGTGACACAAAATCAATTAAAGATTAGCTATTATTTTAATCTAGGCTGTGCAATGAATAACACTGCAACGCGTGGAAATCGCATGAATTGGGTAAATTTTTTTTCATGGAATGTCCTACCACGATGGTTTTTTTAGAAAACCATTGTGGGATATCTTTCCACGACCTTTTTTTTTTTTTTAATGAAAAAACTGTAATGGAAAGTAACTATTTACCCATCATTTGACACCAGTTTTGTCTATTTCATGACGGTTAAAAAACTATCGTGAAATTCAACTAGATTCCATGACCCTAGATACCATGACGATTAGAAAACTGTCGTTAAAAATATACCACGACGGTTATAAACGGTCGTGGTATCATCTTTTTGTACTAATGATATATTTTTATTCAAAATTCTTACAAAAGAGATTAAGAGGGCAAAGTAAGAGTTTTTGAAATTGGTGAACAAAATATGATAACTTTAAATTTAGCAAATATAGAGGAGAATAAACTTTTAAAAAATACATTATTTATATAATATATATGCATATATATACACACACACAGACACATGACACATTCATGTGGAAGTTGTTGATCAGATTATTGTGACCCACGTGAGAGAGGTTTTTTTTTTTTAAAATTTTTTTGGTTAAACACGTGAGAGAGATTTTTGAACAACCCAACATTTGTACCGTCCCAAAATCCTCTCTCCATTGCTCCATCGTGAAAGAGCATAGATGCCTCATTAAACCCACGAGCATCTATTTTTAAAAAAACTAGTGCAAAACACGTGAAAAGGATACAATTGATCTAAAAAACACTCTGTACAAGACAAAATAACTTAATAATTTCCAATATATTAGCTAAATTCAATCAACTTTGACGAAAATTTTCTATAAAAAAAAAAAAAGGAAGGAAAATTGCATAAATATTTATATACAAGTATATGAATCAATACATGTTAGATTGAACTGTGGATGACACGGGAATAAATATATAGGATCGGTCTCAAATACGACGGCTTCATTTGCGACTGAAATCTGGCCTTCGTTTATGGGCCGTCGGATGAGAAGTCAAGAGTGAGATGCGAAGCAAGTTAAATTGAGGGCAATCTATAATTATCTCTGACATATTCTGAACCACTTGCTGTAAAGCACAGTAAATGTAGTAAGTATATTTTATACAAAAATAAAAAATAAAAAAACAGTTAAACAAGGAGGGAAAAAAAAAAAAACCAAGATGAAATGATTAAAAAAAAAGTTAAACAAAGTGAAAAAAAAAATAAAAATAAAAATAGACAAAAGGCTTTGGGTTTCCTTTTCTCTCCCTTTTTTTTTTTTTTTTTTCTCTCTCTCTCTCCACTCTTGAAGAGGAGTCGGTTCTGGGCTAACACAAGTAGTGTGGGTTTTGTTCAATTATTGTCTGGCTTAACAAAGGAGAAAAAAAGGAACTCAAACTACAAGGTGGGAAATTTTTTTTTTTTTTTTTTGGTTCGTTTTTTCCATTGTAGAGGAGTGGATGCCATATAGAGGAAGGGACAGTGTGTTTTTAGGCGAGGATTGTGATAGAGCTGAGAGACCGGAGAATGTCTCAAATCGGCAGCGCCGAAATCGGAGGGTAAAGTGAGGCCAAAGACGAACCTGCATTTGTCATCGGTTCACAGTGACAGAGCTAATAAGGGTTCCAATCAGACGACGTGATGTGAGTAAAAAAAAAAATTTTAATGATAAATTGGATAAGTTAAATTGGAATGGAATGATTAGGACAAAATTTGGATTGGAACGAATATGTTCTTCTACTGTTTTCTATACTTGTACTTGTATATATTCCCAACTCATCTATCTGAGCAGCCTAAACCGCCAAAACGGGGTTGTGGGAGATGTAAATCATAGTATTCATTCTTATGTGAATGAAATGTCTATCTATTTTATTTAGTTATTCAGTTAAATCAATTATTCGTTATTGTAATAGATAGCAACAACCATTTCATATGGGAAAAATCATCCTTTTTTCAACAATGTCTTTGTCATTTGATCCAATAGCGTTCTGTTAGATAAGAATAGGGCATCCCAAAAACGTCCGGGTCGAAATACCTGTACTTGTATATATTCCCAACTCATCTATGCTTTGTTTATTTTCCAACTCGGTATCCAATCCCCCGTTTCCTCTCATGTTATTATTGTCCCATTGGAGATTGGAGCAGTACACCATGCGGTCTTGGTCGTCATATATCTAATATATTTATGAGTTTCCATGTTTTTGCCAATTATATATATAGTAATCGAGGCTAATTTTTTTTTTTTTTTTAAAGAATGTAATTCACATTACTGTTTCCCTTTTGTTACAATTCTACCATGTTAAAGTCCACATCCACACTTTCCAACTCATTAAAACGCATTTTGCCTTACTTATCTTGATTAAACTTTACTTCACATTTCCTTTAGTATTCCATTACAATTCTACCATCTTTCACTGACGTTCAAATTTTCCCACTGAGTACATTGCATTTTGCCACACCCTATATGCTAATACACTCACATTGTTACATAACTATAATTCACATTCATTTTCACACTTGTTTACAGTTCAACCATCTTCCCCTCACATTCGTGTATGAATATATTTAAAAATACACATCCTTACCTTTTTTATTAAGATTGAAGTTACTTTTAGGCCCTCATTTCGGGTAAACAATGCACTAAACTTCTGACTACATAGTGTATAACTACTACTTACACGGTAAATATACTCAGAAAGTAATTGACTTCCCTGATACGCTCAAACATTGTCTTTACATTTGTCAAACGTTCATCACTTGTGGACCTCCAACTAGTCACCGCATCGCGTGCGCCACCAGATTTGAGACCTCTTATAAATATATATATATATATATATATATATATATAATCATAAAATGTTTTACATAAACGTGGTTAATAGGTCGATATTATGGCAACGATTATGAACTACTAACAATAAATTATCCCTTATATTTTGATAGGATAAATCCTATCTTTGCCTGACCTTAAACTTTTATCATTA
This sequence comes from Ficus hispida, assembly GCA_025413025.1. Taxonomy (NCBI): domain Eukaryota; kingdom Viridiplantae; phylum Streptophyta; class Magnoliopsida; order Rosales; family Moraceae; genus Ficus; species Ficus hispida. The sequence continues at coordinate 5,007,369 of CM046362.1, forward strand.
TCCTACTTTATTCTCTCATCTATCAAACCCAACTGCATGTATCAGGGACAGAGTCATATATGACCGAATAGATACCACTGTTCTTATTTTTTTTTTTAATTTCCTAAAAATACAGTTGTTATATTTATCCCTACTAAAAATTGAATCACTATATGAGTTCCCACCAAAAATTTATTATCTCTATAGAAGCCCGACTAAAATCTTTATCCTTTAGTCAAGATTCATTTGTCATAACAAAAGAAAAGAAGAAAAACCTTATATGGAAGAGAAACGTGATCGATTCTGTTGAAAATAAAGTTATTAATTAGGTAGCGCTTTCAAAGGTTAAAAACTCGCCATAACCGCGTAGTATGTTTGTCATTATTTTTTAAATGTTTGTACGTTGTATTTCTTAAAAAATTAAAATTAAAAATAAAATAAAAAAAAGTGATTTTTTAAATTTTTTTATGTTTTTTTATTTCTTTTAACAAAATTAATGTACGTCCCACTCAAGTACTAAAAGGCTAGGTTGCACCACGCCATATTCCCGCTAATATCTCACAAGTCTAACTTTTCATCATTCATATATATATATATATATATATATATATTGTTAAAGTTTGATGCTTTTATTAAACTTAAACCGCAAATATCAGTCTTTACAAAACAGCGCATAAAAGAGGGAAAAGCATGAGACCACACATGAGAATGTGAACTAAAGAAAACAAAGCTAGCCAAGAAGTGGGCAACATAATTCCCGTAACAAGATCCGTAATAAAGCTTCCGAAGATCGAAGTTCCGATTTCTTAATAGCATTGATAGTATTAAGAGCATCCATCTCAACGATCCAGTTTGAAAAACCTTTAGAAAGAGCACTTAGAAACAGTGAGAAACGTCTGACATTCCTATGAGCCATAGCCCCTAAGATTACCCCCATTCATATCTCTGTTCCTTGTCTGGAGGCTTTCAAAGCTTCTTGGGGATCGTCGGCGAGGAACCAAGAATTGTATCGAGACACCAAACCGCTACATAATGGTCCAAAATACGTCCGAACCATGGGCAGAATGTTTTGTTTTGGACCATTACATGAATATTGAAAAAAATTGAAAAAGAATTCACTTTAGTAGAAAGATTACCTATTAATTATTTCTTTGTCAAAATGAAATGGAAATCATGTAAAACCTCTCTATTAATTTTGATTATATATGTAAAATTTTAATTGATATTTCAGTCCTGCATATTTTTGAAATAATTTATATACATGAGATTCTACTATTAAAAAAAATATTAGTATACATCACTTAATCAGTTATATTGAATTTCTTATAGCAAAATACAGCCACAGAAAAAATACATGTGAAAAGTCAGAAGCAGAATAAAAAATTAGCTTTACTGATTGGAGTCATTTGCCATGAAATTGGCCAACATTTTTTAATGGCCTCTGAATTTTTATTAATTATTAAAAGATTCGGTTGTTTGAGTTGCAAACAATCCATGAAGAGACATATGTCATGCAAAATCTTTTGCTGATTTTGCTAATGCCATAATTTTTGTTGATATATATATATATATATATATATATATACCATAGCATCATCTCACATATACATTCATATTTGTCTCACTGCCTGTAATTTATATACATATATATATATATATATATATGCTAGGAGAAAGCGACACATTTGACCAAAAGGCACCTTTTTTTTCCAGTTGTACCAATTTGAAATAATTCTGATACTCCATGATTGTGATATCATTTCACAACCGAACTTTAGTTTACAATATTTAATTAATTAGTGTTTATTTATATTGCACAAGTATTTTGTTTTTTGTTTTTTTGTTTTTAAACTTAGATCCTCATCTAAGTGCAGAAATAATTTTGGATGTCACAATTTATCTAGGGACACAGGGTGTGATCGTTAGTATCTCGATATAGTATTCCAATAATATTTTTAGACCCGATACTAGTATCTTATCGGAATGACCCGCAAAGACTGAACCGGAAATTTCCCCTTCACCATTGCACCCTATTCCGAACAAAATGAAAAGCAACGAGTTCTGCTTGAAAAAACAAGCATCGGTTTCTCATCTGCTTCAAATCAATGCTTGCTTGACGACTAATATGGGTGTGCTAGCCTCTCTAACCTAGGTTTGTGAAAATAAGCCCTTTCTATGTTTTAGTAAAGTCTAATTAACAAATTTCAAGTAGGAAAATAAAATAACCTCTCAAATTTGGGAGCGCAAATTTAATAAAACTACTTTATTTAGCGACTTAAAATACTTTTAGTATCTTGTCATATCAATTTATTATTTATTAATCTGCAAATCTTATGCATGTAAAATGAAAATAATTAAACATACTCAATTATGAAACTGTTTAGACAATATAATTGCACTTAATTATATAATAGGACAATATAATTTAAACTTTTAAATTAGAGGTTTTCATACAATTGACATGTCATGACATGTGTCCCACTAAGACACTTCACTTTCAAAGAATGGGTTGAATTATCTCCAAAACTCAAAGTTCTATCTTTTCCATATAGCAAAAATTCCAGATTATATATGCTGAGAGGGAGAGGATATAATACTTTTTTTTTTTTTTTTTTTCCAAATTAAGTATCTCTTTATGTATGCTAGATAAAGTACCAACTCTAGATAAAGTTCCAACTAAGAGTACTCAAAACTCTAATGGCCACTAGGAGATTCATTTCCCAAAATTTTGAATGTGACCCTTTTGCTGGAATCTCTTACTAGCATCAAAATTTGCCCAGATTCTAGTTAGCAGGAGGTTTAAGCCGTAAGATGAGTCTACCAGAAACAACTTCAATAACTGTGAATAAGCCTTGGAGAAGTAAAATATCTAGACGAGACAAAAATATAAAGGAAGGAGGAAGATTTTCTTTCATGTTATATTCGTTGAAAGATTAAAAATAAATAAATAAATAAATAAATAAAGAGAGAAAGAGAATGTCTTATGCAGTACATTTTACAATTATACCTTTTTATAAATTAGAAGATAAATAAGGTTTTAAGTCAAAGTAGTTGTTTTACATACTATTTTTTGGTCAAAATTTTCCCTCATTTTTTCTTTAATTTTTTGAAATAATTTATGGTAATAGGGATCACTACACTAAGACATTTTGACTAGATTAGTATCCTTTAAACATCACAATTATTGTCTCATTCCATTTTTATTAAATAAAAAAAAAAACAAGAAAATAATAGTATCCTAGAACATGACAGAAAAGAAAGAAACATATGCACGCAGGCGGCGAACAAGAAAAAAGAACGCATGCAGGCGCATAGTAAACCAACACACATGTCTAAACATTAAGAAAAAGTAGAGGGGGAGTTAATCCCAGAGGCAAAAGCATACTTTGAATCTTGCCAAAATCCAATAGAAAAAAGACCGAAAAGAAAAACGTGTACGCATCTATGTAACATGTCAATCAACAAAAGGACTCTGAAACCGTCAAGTCTTCTGATAAAATAGTAACTCTATGAGAGAGCAAGTTATTCACACAGTTTTATTACCCTCTCGATAAATATGAGAGACTCGGGAACTAATAACAAACCTGAAAAATCAAATTGCGGTGATAATTCCCATCAACTCAGCCTCATATTTTCTTTCTGATGTTAGAAGTATTTAAGACTTGTCACTCCTATGGATTTACTGCTTACTTCTTTTCTCAATTTTCTCTCTACCAAACATCTAAGATTTTGTTTCTCTCTCAAAAATTCTGTTAGAATGAAACTATTGTCAACCCACCTCTTATCAACTTAAGCTTTTTGGAATCAATTGATAAAATAGCCTGGTATCATGAGGTCCTTGAGTTCAAACCCCCGTACATTATCATCACATGTTAGACTTTTAATATATCTCAAACTTCTTATTTGTTTTGGACTTTCAATTTTATATTTATCCACTCATTAGTCCAATATCCAGCTTGCACATGAGGAGTGTTGACGTATAAAACTATTGTTGACATACATCTTATCAGCTTAAGTTTTTAGAATAGCTTGATAAACTAACATTCACTCCTTCAACTTCTTTACTCTTTCCTTTTCCACTCCACCAAACAAAGACTCAGTGAAGAAAGGCGTCAAAACCCCTTGTTCTATAAATAAATTTTTTCCTTAAAAATTCCTGTTGAGCACCATCGTGTTACATTTGAAATTTTTAGACCTTCAAGTGAGGAAGTTTGACAAGAGGCCCGATTGAATACCCATGAAAGGCGTGTTAGAATATTGTGCTTGTTCTTAGCCCCCCAAAAACCATGGTGAAGAATCTTTTTTATTTTTTTATTTACCTGAATCTTATAGATATCTTTTTTTTTTCTTTTTTCTTTTTTCTTTTTTTGATTTTGAATATTATAGATTATTGTTTTTCACTTCAATCAAAAAAAGAAAAAGAAAATTTTAGACCAGTGGCCCCGATTGTAACCGTAGTCATTACAACTTTTAAAGACGAATGTTTCACAGATGACATCAAGTGGTCATTGAAAGTCAACAATTAGCTTCCACGGTCTACAAAAAGGACTTTTCTAAAAATGAAAATAACAACATGATTGGAGGTTTAATCTAATAATAATATCACATCATCTTTAATATTAAGGTTTAAAATTCAAATCCTCTCTTTTAACTTCAAAACCAATTTTTAAAAAATATTAGAAAACTTCTAATCCTTTTGTTTTATCAAGATTTATTGATCTAATAATGCATTGTGACACATGATATTACAAAACACAAGTCATTGCCACACATGATAATATAAATAAACGGAAATAATGTGATCCCATTTTTATCAAGGAATGAGATTAATTTGACTCATAACCACCACTAGTCTAGCACTGCACAATATTAATCTATCGAGTAGACAAAGTGCCAATGCTAACCCAATATGAGAATATAAGAAAAAAATATCATAATCGTTGCACGATCCTCCTATTAGGAATGTTAATATTTCATATATAGTTATCTTTCTTAGGAATAATTTATTTCTAGAAAATTAGAGTGGGTGATTTGGTCACCCAACCTTAAATTTATAGCCTATACTTCTTTAACGTAGCTAGATGGCCTAATAAGTCAATTAAAGATATTGATTTTCCATGTTTGCTCTTTTTTTTATTCATTCCTTATTTATGCTCTTCAAGTATTAATTCTTCTTCTTCTTCTTCTGCTCTTCTTCTTTTTCTCCTTCTCAGTACTAGGTTTGAATTTTATGTGAAATTTAATTCTTTTTATCTCATGTGAAATATGAAAATATTTGCTTATTTTTATTTACTTTTGAGTTTTAATTAGGTTTTATAAAGAATTATTTGATTATTTATTGTGTTTTGGTTGTTTCAATTTCTCTTTGTAGTGTTTTTGCATATTCTTTGGGTTTTCATTCTTTAATTTTGAACAAAACATATATTTTATCCGTTTTTTCACATTTTTTTAGTTGTTCTCGTGCTTTTAATCTAAACAATAGTCGATCACTGATTAACCATTCCATTTTTTTTTTTTGTTCTTATGTTTTGTTGATGGTCAATCAACAGCCTTAGTCAATCGCTGATTAACTCTCAACTTTATTTTCTCGGATTCCATCCAAATAACAATAAATAGTAATCAATCACTGATTAACTTGTAGTTAATCACTGATTAACTCTGGTCAACCACTTATTAACTTGTAGTCAATCACTGATTGACTCCCAATTTAATTTTCTCAGTTTCCAACAAAAACATTAATAAATGTTGATTAACCTACAATGATTGGAGGTATAGTGGATCCATATGCAAAAAATCAGGAATTCAACTACAACAAATCGCAATTTTGTTCCAAAAGAAAGCATCTCTAGAAGGCATTGGCAAAGCATTTTGGGATAGAGTATAGGTTTGTCAGTGAGGAGAAAGAAAGACTGAGATTGACGGAAATGGTGAGGGAGAAAAGGGCCTTTTGATGATGATGAGAGAAAGAGGTTGAGGTTGATAAAGATGATGAGCATGGGTGGTGATGGTTGTTGCAAGGAAGATGAAGATGCATGGTGGCTCTGGTATTGTATTGTTGCATAAGAAAGTCATGGGAGGAGTTAGGGGTTAAGTGAGTCAAAGGAGCATTTGTGTCATTTAATATATTAATAAGAAAAAAAGGCTTTTTAACTAAATATTAAAATTGGACTTAGCAATGGGCCATTTACCTCTAAATCCTATTTTTTCTTCAGCTATATTTATTTTTATATTATAAATTCTCATAATTTAAGGAGATTTGAGAGTTTTGAATTACTTCCCGATTATATAAATATAATTTATATTTATATGAAGCTCATTCATAGTGCTCTCTTTTTCTATATAGGCATATTTCTGACCACATTAAACCTTTCTGATCTATTCTCCTACTTATACTTTTCCATTATGTTATTAGATTAATTAATATTCTAACGAGTCCTGATACTCCATGGATAACACCATTCTTTTCTACCCTATGTTTAATTTGGTAATAGAGATCGAAATTGTACTCAAAAGAGTCCTCAATCCTCCATACGCCTCTACGTCCTTCCTTGATGGTTGCAGTCCCCTCCTCGCACTTCACCCTCAACATTTGCCGTCCCTTCTTTGTACTCTTATTGCCTAATGATATTGTTCCTACTCTACCTCCTCAGGCCCTGCCCTCGATGATTTCCATCCCTACTCCATTATCTTTATTTTCATAGAAAAAAAAAAAGGAAAAAAAAAAAGGCTCATAAACGCTCATAGTCCGTCACACACGCCAATTCCTTCTATTACGTTCCAAAATTGGAACCAGAGCTCCATTGTGCAACGACATATAAAGAAAGCTAACATTATATATATCATTACCATATTAGGAGTTTTGTAGTTATTTATATTTATTTTTATACTTTGATAGTTTTTGGAAATAACATTTCAATTTTGTAATTCTAGCTTGTATTTTTATGGAGTTCGTTTATGAATAATGTTCTTTTGGAGTGAATCCTCTTTTTTTTTTTTTTTTTTTTTTTTTTTTTTTTTTTTCAAGTCCGTGAATATAGATATATTGTTGAAAACGTTAAACCTTTTTTATCTCTCTTTTCCTTTTATTTAATTATTTACTTTTCATTGCATACTAATGGCGTCATAGCACTCGCGCTTTTCCTTTCTTATCTTTTACTAGTGTGCGCCACTGCGCCATAACTTCTATGAATGTACACAAAGTACTTAACTCACTTTTTCGTTAATTGTAGTAACACGACATGGCTTATCACTAATTATAGTTAACACATACTACAATCATACTGGTCGAAGTGTGAAGACACTATTAATTAATCCAATAAAAAAAAGTAATAAAGCTATTTGAATAGATCAAAAGAGTCATGTTCATGAATCTCATTAGCTAGATTAAATTATATGTTTTTGTATAAGAGTGCTAGCCACGGAATGTTTTAGATCTCCCTATTTTTTAGTTGCGTTTCTAAACTTTAAAAAATGTACACAATAAAGTATCCTATATAAAAAAAAAAAAAAAAAAAAAAGAGACGAACTCACCTTTCTCAAAGAAACAAGATCAATAGCCTTTACTACTAATTTTGACAAAAGAAAGCAATCCCCTAAAAAAAATAGCAAGAAAAATCAATCGCTTTCGATCTTACTTTATTGGAGAGTTAATTATATATATATATATATATATATATATATACACACATACATAAACTCTTAAATCTGGTACTTGATAGTATCCAGTAATGTGAACTTCAATTACTGTAAATGTGAACTTCAGTTATTAAAAATGTGAATTTATGCAGAAGTAAATGTAACTAAAGTGAATAAGAATTCCTCTTATTTCACATTGTCTTCTACATGAATTCACATTTATAATAACTGAAGTTTATATTTACAGTAACTAAAGTTCAAATTACCGGATTCCATTAGGTATCAGATTTAAGTTCATTATATATATATATATATAATTCATTATATTGTTGTTTCCTCTTCATTTATTATTTAATATTTAGACATTGGAAATTGTGGTTACAGATTAGGCCTAATAATAATTCTATGATAATATTATATCTAATTTTATTATAAAGTATAGAATTTGTATTACCTATTCTAAATTCAGAAAAAGAAACTAAAAATATAGTTTATGTATAGCCACCTCTATATATATATAGACTTGGTTTTTTACTTTGGTTGATGGGCAGGTTCGTTGCTTCCACTACTTTTGGCACTTTGTCACCTGAATTTGAAATTGGGGCATTAATATTTAATTTTTTATTTCCCCAATTTGAACTAAATATGGAAGTACCACTTCAATTTATTATATCTAATAGACATCAACATTTGAGGATCGATTGAAGCACGTCCCACAGGTGCTTATATACATACATATAACATATACGTATATATGTAAGTATTACATATACATTTATATATACATATATATATATATATATGAAGAATAATCAGTCACAAGCCATAAAAGTACGGAAAAGTGCAAGCTAGTAACTAGCTAGGAAAAGCACTAGAGCACTATATATACAAGACTTTTTAATTAGGGTGATATGCTTGGAAAAAAAAAAAACAATACAAAAACAAAAAAGGGAAAGAAAAGAAAAGAAAAGAAAGGCGAAAACAAAAGTTAGTGGGAAAAGTTTATAATTTTTTAAGTAATTTGAACTCTATATTTTATAATTAAGTTAGATATAACATTATTATTAAACTACTTCCTTTTAATCATGTAAACGTCTCAAACATCAATAATAATGTTATATATCATACAGAAATATCGAAAATTAATTATTTTATTTTTCAATGCATATGAGTATTACAAATGTAATATATATATATATATATATATATATATATATATAATCATTCTAGATATTCTTATGTCTTGTCTTGTTTGGAGTTGGTTGATGATCACCATTTATACTTTAATGTATCTATATTTGTTCCCCCGCCTGAGGACATGAAAAGGACCGGGCCAGATACTTAAGTATCACGCGTTAAATTTTTTTTAGTTAAACTAATAAATATAGTGACGGATTTAGAATATTAGTTTATTTTTCTTTTTCAATTGAAATGAAGGATTTATATTTTTTACAATCTTGTAATAAATTAGATATGAAATTATAATTAGAATTATATATTTGACAAATATATTATTGCACTAAAAGATAAACTGAAAATTTTACTTAAAACATTAATTAACACTAGTAAATGAGAAATGATTTAGTGATAATTTTTTTTAATCTAACATTCAATTCAGGTCTAGTTTTTATATATCTATATATATATATATATATGCTAATAGTAAAAATAAGAATTAGTAAGTGTAGCAGGACTAGTTTGTTACAATTAAAGACATACGAAATAACTTGTCAATTCACTCATATATAGTAAGGCATAGTTGATGAAGAAATAATTTTGAATTATTTCAAATTTAAACCTGTTTACTTTTTTTTTAATTCAGACTCATTCCACATCTATTAGAATCTCTTTTATCTTTAGTATTTAATTTCGGAATTAGATTTATACTTATCTCTTTTAGGATTATTTAGAATGTTTAGAATTAAGTTAAGTTTATCCTTTATTTTGTTAAATTCTCTATAACGTTATGATTGTAATTTTATTCATAGGGAATGATTATAAATGAATATGGAGTTTCTAGTTTCCTCCTTTTGAGTTCTTGTTCTTCTCTTAAAGTTCTAATTTCTCACCTCTGGTTCTATTTGTACCTCCCTAATAACTCTATTCTCCTCTTGATTTTGTCTCTTCTATCTTTTTAGGGATTTTCTCTCTATAATTCTCTCCTCTATCCAATATAACTTCTTTTTTTTTTTTTTTTTTTAAAGGAACACCAGAAATCAAAAGTGCGCCCATGCTGTTTCAAGGTTAGATAGAGGTGACTTTTTTCTGGAAGTTGAGTTTAATTATCAAATTGGAATAATCATATAAGTTTATTATTTAATGGATCAGATAGCAATATCAATTAATTTTCTTTTAATTAAATAGTATATTTCGTTTTCACTGGACCCAATATTTATAATGTTTAATGAGTCACGGTAATACAACATGTAGCAGTTTTGAATTAATTTGTGGAGGAAGAGGAAGACATTTGGCATGTACTTAGTGGATTTATACTCTCTAAAGTTATGGTTACCTATCATTTTTCTTCCGCTAAACAATTACCTGAAAATTATAATTACATACAATTTAATGATATTCACTTATAAATCCACCCGATTTCTCTTCCTAAAGGTCTTAGTAATCGATCTACCCGATCATGGGAAAATATATGGGTGCGCTTGCTTTTTATTTCAAATACTAATAATAGGAATAATAATGAAATCCCCGTTTCCTTTACCGTTTGAATTTGCAAACTTAAAGGGGGATATCATTATAACGAATGTAGTACGTTCTGTAATATGTTAATTCAGAATTGTCTACTTTTATTTTCACTATTTTACTATTTTTCTCATTTCACCTGGACGTTCTATTCTATTATTCATTTTCGATGCTTTTATTCGGCTCCTGGTCAAAAACTGAATTACAAGCATTATTTTTTTCTTTGGTAGACAACACGCCACACCTATCTGTTCAAGTCTCGTTATGATTCAATTGATTAGTTATAGGCAACATTACTCCCTTTTTTTTCTGAAAAAAAATTAATGTTTACTTTCAATTGGCAAGGTAACGTTGTTATAAACGATATATATATATATATATATATATATATGTATGTATAATATCTTACCTGATCCCATTTTGAGTTCGTAAAACAAAATAATTATTCAACCATTTGTGGTGGGATTATTCATTACAAGGACCACTAGGGATAAGACAATATTGGTGGAACTAAGTCCCAATATATAATTCATGGATATTACAGTTGCCAGTTGTGGTCACCATACTACTAATAAAGGCAAATGATTGTGAATGTCACGCATTTGACTTGTTCATTGTCTTTATTATTATTTTCTGTTGAAAAGTGCCTAATAAAATGAAAAGAATATAAGCATATATAAAGGATAAATTATTGAATCAAAAGCCATAATCATATAACTAGTTCGCCCAAGTCAATGAAATAAAGAACACTAACCAACGAGAAAGCGGCACTGAAGATTAATTATTGCATTCATACAAAAGCAAGGCCAATAATGGTTTAGTGGACGTGTCTCAGCAATCCACCGAGCGAGCGATCTTCGCGTGTTATATATATATAAATATATATATATATATATATATATATTATAAAGACAACAATAGTGTATCAACACATCCTGATTAGAAAAGATTTCGACAAGATTATGCGTGATAATATATATGTATATATATACATATAAATTATAAAGAAAAAATAAATACGTATCAAGATACCGATTAGCAAGGATAACTAGAATTGAGTTTTGGAATTCCTTTTGTAGAATTAAATTTAACCATTTGTTCTTCAATGAAACATGTAACTAACTATATTTACTTACTTATAACCTCACCGAGTTAGTTCAGCGGTAGGAATTGAGAGTTTAAATTCTTAGATCAAATATTCAAAACCAAAAAAATTTCCTTTCAAATTGATAAAAATAAAAGTTGAGTGGCTTCTAGAGTTTCATATGTACTAGCAACAATAAGGGAGTATAGAAGACTCACAATTTAATTAGTACAATCTTCAACAATACTGATTTTGCCATGACATGATTAGTAACTAAACAAATACTTCTCAAAATTATTATTAATTTAATGAACAAATTTTGCATATGTGTACAAACTATGTAATTGTGACAATTAGCTAAGGACATCAATCTTTAATCTCAATTTGTGGGTGTCAACTCGCGTGGAAGTGAATTATTATCTTTCTATTAGTAGATACAATCGAAAATGTGATTATTTTTTAAACACTTACTAATTAAATATTGATAATTTATATGTCATACAGATTGATACTTAAAAATTAATATGAGAGTTGTAACAATTTTTGATTGGTTGAAAATTCATCAGTTTTATAATTATAACTATATATATAGTTATATAATTATAATGACATGCATGTGTCAGTAGTCACCTACGTAAAAAAATTTACAAGAAAACATATGGGGCCACTTAAATTCATATAAATAATGCCTTTAGGTCATTTTGTAACTTTTAGTTTGTATATGTTGTTTCCTAACATCTATGTTTGTTCCCCCGCCTGCATACATGAAAGAGACCAACTCCATGTTCGCTATATATTAGGTTTTCCCTTTTTCTAACACCACTATCATTTTTTGTTACTTAACTATTGCATATACTTTTGCTTTTCATTCGTACAGTGTATGAAAGGATTCAATCTTCTTCAATATCTATACATATAAAATTAGATGCATATATTATATTTGAAATATTTTCGTTATCCAACACACATATAGGATATCTTTAAAATAATTAATATTAAAACGAGGCTTCTTATTATATTTTGATATATGTGTATGTGTATATGTGTGTGTATATATAAACATATATATATATATATACAACCAATGCACGAGGGAATCTAAGTGGCGGCGAATGTTATGCTTTAGGAAATAATATTGTAAATTTTCTAGAGTAAATCCAAAACTATTAATATTTTCTTAGTATCTGGAAAATACTTTAGGTGAGAAAGATAAGTGTGAATTTATTTTACTTTTAAAGAAGAAAAGATAAGAGTATTAGATTCGTGAAGAAAGAGAGATAAGGGATAAGACAGAACTAATAAAACGGATAAACTTTTATACGTTTTTGTTTTCACGAGCCTAATTATTTTATTAACTTGGTAGTTTATCTTGGTATTTATATTCCATCTGTTTGTACCTGAAATCCTATATATTTTTTAACTCTTTTCTGTCATATTTGTAGTCTAAACTTTTTTAATGTGGACAGGAATCAGTAGGTACATATATTAACAATTGAGCATAATTTAAGTGCTTTCTCTAAAATTGATCAGAATCTTATAAACAATATTCTCAGTCCAATCATTTAAAAAAAAAAAAAAAAGCATCAAAAGATAAAAGAGATCTGACAAATCAAGTTCATATCGACGACCCCCAAATATGGATTCCAATTCATATGTAGGGTCCATGTTTCATCTCATGTTCTAAACACATTATGATAAAGGGGGTTTTATGTTATTAAATATAGATCTAAAGATTCATGTATATCTTATCATTTCAGCCTTAACCTATTGGTAAATCCATACGCACCTCAAAATTAAGCTATTGATCGTTTCAAATTTTGTACTCTAAGTTTAGGCCCCGTTTGACGACATTTTTTTTCAGACAGTGAAAGACGATCTGGTTTGCAAATGGTGTTTTGGAGTACTTTTGGATTTCCAACTTGAAGGCATTTTTTCACAATTTTAAATATAAAAAAAAAAAAACAAACAAAATACGCATATTAAAAAAATCTCTCTTTTCAATTATTCTTTCACTAAACATAAAATTTCAAAACAACTTTTTTCCAAAAGTTTTTACCCAAAACCCACATTCTCAAAACTCATCTTAATTTAAAAGTCTCAACCTCCAAAACACCGTCTCGACTACTATAATCTGCGTAATTAGCTACAACCTAATGCGTAATAATATGTGACGACACGACATCGCTAATATTCGAAATCATTTCTAAAAACCACTGTCATCGCAAAAAATAATTGTGACGACTTGTCATGCTTCAAATCAGTTATTTGCGACAACATGTTGTCGCAAAAACGAAAAATAAAACGTCTCATATTATCGTCGCAAATAATAATTTGGGCACCATATCATTACTAGCGGGAGCAAAATGGTACCAAAAATAGCTATTCACAAATAAATCAATATTTGACAACTAGCCGCATTTAACTATTAATTTAATGAGAAAGTGTTAGCGATGACTGAGTTATCGCAAATACTTGGACTTTAATTTTTTTGTGAAAAAAAGGCAGTCAAATTGGCGATTCCGAAATATTATTTGCGATGACACTTCTATATTGTCATGGCAAATTATGTTTTGGGAATGTTCCCTAAAATTAAGGCAGTTTTATTAAAATTTGTAAAATTTTGAAAGTATTTCGATGATACTGCATATTCAAGAAGATTCTAAAGGAATTTTAGGATGATGACATCGTTTCTAATGTTATTTGCATCGAAAAATAAGGGTATCAGTGATGACATTATCGTCGTAAATACTAATATGTATAACCCAAATTAGATAGCCTTCTTCTCTATTTTAATGTATGAGTTTTCTCCTCTCCTCATCTGATTCTCTCCCTCTCCCTTTCCGATTCTCGCCCTCTCACTGTCCGATTCTTTCCCTCTCCCTTTTTGAGTTTCTCCCACATTTTTCCCCAAAAAACTCCATCCCCCTCTCCTTTCCCTTCACCGGAAAAAAAGGCATTTGGTCCCCACCGAAGCCTCACTGCCTAGCCGCCATTCCCTTGCCACCAAGCTCGCCAAACCTTCCCCTTCGTGGCCAATTCCGACCCCCGTCCTAGTGAGTTTGGTTTTTGTGAGTTTTTTTTTTTTTTTTTTTTCCCTTAAGGGTTTTAGCTTGGGTATTTTGGTTTATGGATGAAATGATGATGATGATGGTGGTGATGATGATGAAGATATGGTTTTATTAATAAATTAATTATAATTAACAAAATAATAATATTAAGAAATTAATAAAATTAATAAATTATTAATAAATTAATTCTAATTAACAAATTAATAATGATTAAGAGATTATTAATAATAATTAAGGAATTATTAATAATTAAAAAATTAATAAGATAAAATTAATAAAAAATCATAAGACTTCATAAATATATCATAATTTCAAATATGTTTTGATATATGGCTTATATAGTCACAAATAGCATCCACGAGTACGAGTTTATGTTTTCATTTTGCATATGCATTCATAAATTACCCTTAGACTCGTTCGAGAATCAATACGTAGTAACTGATGCTTGAATTGCCCCGTTTCGACAATTTGGTATTGTAGTTTACGTATTTCGAGCACGAAGAGTATAGGTATTTTCTTTCCACGTTCAAAGCTTCGCTTCTTTTCATATTGATTAATTAATTTAGTTCAAAACCCTAAAATAACTATCTCCATTTCTTTTAAATAATGGCATAATCATTAAGTTTCTCTCTTAACTAGTACTTCTTCAGCACCATTGACTTGTTAGAAGGAGGAATTTCATCATTGTCCACAAGATCAGCCCAAAAATATTTCTGTATGTATAAATAACAACAAAATACACACTTAGAAACCGATAAATTTTGCGAATAGTAGGCCAATGTACTAAAGGATTTGGATATTGTTTTAATTTTCATGTCCATTAATTTAAAGGGATGAAAATGGCTTACAATCATGAATACATTTGTATCAATCACATTGCTTTTCATCAGATAATACGACTAAATTTATGATCGTTCACGACTGAAATAAGATTTGATTTGAATGCGATTCGATTACCTTAGTTCATGAAGTTCATATGTTCGTTGGAGGTGAAAAAGCACATTGGTTTGTGTCTTTAGATTACCTGAAATGGAATTTTGGGTTTTTCGTAGTTTCAACGAGTGGAATTTCGTGGCAAAATAAGTACGGTTTGATGGTTATTGGAAGAATATTTTTTTAATGGTATATGAGATCAACAGCTGTTATATATTAACAAAAATGCTTTCAGATTTCGAATTTAAAAAACTCTACATCGTAAAAAAACAAAATGCACATTAATCCTTTAGTATTAATTAGATTCATGTATTCATACTTTGGATCTCCTCAAGGATAGAGAAGGGGGGGGAAAAAAAAAAAAAAACATTTATCATATGGGTGGCTCGTGAGGACCACCATAATTGGAGTATGCATGCTAATGATACTAACCAAGTGGTGGAATCCACACATTGAAGGGTTTGGCGTTATAATGTTGAATTTGAATATATATATATATATATATATATACACATATATATACATACATATATGGGTCGGCGTGTAATTGCCTTGGCTAAGCCAGACATATAGTTAGCTGAGTGGTGGAATATATAATGAGAAGATGCGATCCGGTAGGGTCACTTATAAAGAAGACATGGAACAATCAGCTAAGGTCTTCACACATAGTGGCACAAGGTGAATGCAATCGTGATCATGTCAAAAGACACCCACCACGTGCATGGTGCAAAAAAGTAATGTTAGTTGGGGCATATGTCACCAAAGATGGTACAACAAAATAAGTGCAGTGTGCTAGCAATTTCGTCCTTAATTTTTTTACCAGAAAAAAAAAAAAAAAAAAAAAAAAAAAAAAGCTTTTGATAAACATTTTTGACTTGTTTGATAAAACAGTTAACTAAAATTAAACTGTATTTTTTCATCTTAGTTTTTTGTTTTTTTTTTTTTCTAAAAAACCAATAAAAATTATAACTAGTTTTTAAAAAATTAATCAACTCAAACCGTTTCACCAAACGGACCATAAGAGTTCATATCTAATTTATTATATTTATTAAACAATTTATTTTGTACTTATTATTTATAATAAACATAGTTTAAATGACTCTCAAACAATTTTATTTGTACCTATCATTTTAATTTTAAAAAAAAATCCTGTCAGATTTGGTACAATAAAAAGTAAGTTGAAGGGGAAGGCGGTGTGTATAGTTTCCTCATTAGAACTTTGTTTAAGAGAGAATTTTTCAGAGCTCGAGAGAACACAGGAAAACAGAGGTGGAGGAGAGGGAGGGAGAGAGGGGGCATAACCAAAAGTGAAACACTACTTTTTTTTCATTAACTCTTTCGCAAAATATTTCACACCTCAAATTTCTTATTTACTGTTAAAACTCAACCCAAATAAAGTAGTCATTTTTGGCAAAAACTCTTCTAAAACCAACATATTTGATTTTTTTTCTATGGTTTCTTTTTTTTTTTTTTTGGTAAATGGCTTTTTTTTTTTTTTTCCGATTCAATGCCCATGAAATCCATCCAAATCGCCAACTATTGCAGCAACATTTAATGCTTTATTTCGCACCAGATAAAAGGCAAAAAAAAAAAAAAAGATCAAACATGAAATGTATTAAATGAATTTGCAGATGTGAGTCAGTGTTCTTTAGTATTTTTTGTTCTCTCAATGGGCGCTTTGGACTGCGCTAAGCTTGAAATGGAGTTGGACTGGGTTGTTGTATGCTGGGTTTTGAGGAAGAACCAGAGACCATAGCCATTTAAGATGAGATGAAAATGCTTCTTTAAGGTTTTGGGAGAAGATGCTGACAGAGAAGGTCTTACAAAGACATCACTTTGTTTTGTCAAGGTCCTTTAATTCATGTTTGTATACACGCATTCACGGTTAAGTTCACATTATCTATTTCTCCTAATTTCACGTCTCTATCCTCTAAACAGGACATTTATATCCAAATTAAACATATACACATTTATTATCCTTTTTTTTTTTATTGACCGACTTTCACCATTCTATTCCCATTTGTAATTTAAAAACAATTCCATCCTATGTTTGCATAGCTGTAATAGCGAGCTTTCCTTTTATTTTTGTCAGCATTACTTTCCCTGCTTTGGGCACGTGTCCATGTGTTCCTTCTGTTTTTGTCAGCATTTCTTTACCTGCTTTGAGCACGTATCCATGTGCTAATGGCAATTTGGTGTCACGTCACTGTCAAATACCAATACCGGATTAAAGATAAGAAAAGTAGTTAAAAATTACTATTCTTAACTATGTTCAAAATAATTATAAAAAAAATTAAACTAAAGTAATAATGTTTGAGGTGTTTTTGATTAGGACAACTAAAAAACAAAGGCTTTGAGCTCTTAAATAGGTTTCAGAAACCCTTCAATTATTGTTTTGTTCTTGATGTGGGACTAAACTCTCTTTTTATTTTGTCAAAACCTAACAATTAAGATAAATCATAAATGAAATTACTCAAGGTTGGCAACAATAAATCTCCAAATACATGTGAAAAAGGTCACCACATAATATTTGGCTTTTCCAAAAACGAAAGAACAGAATAAAACCAAAAGTGAGGTGGTCATAGGGTATTATACATAATAAGGGAAATATAATATTGGTAATATGCTTTAGAGAGGGGACAATGATTCCACCATCAAATTTACATCAACATAATGCCTTCCACGAAATCTACACATATATTCTTTTGGCTAATAATAATGTTCTTCATGTTTCTCGAGTCACATTTCATATTTGATTTCCCCAAAATTCCTACACCAACATTATCCTTGATTCACTATCAATGTCGGATTTGCATTATATATATTGGTAGTGGCAATTTTAGCAATTAGTCAACACATTACTCATTATTTCCCTCCATTTTCTTTTATCTGAAATTATTGTGACCCTTCCAAGACATTTTCATCACAAATCCCTTTTTCTTTTTCTTTTTTCTTTTTTTTTTCTTTTTTTTATGAAGATAATTTTGAGCTAGATTTTGTCGTCTCTTTCAACCTGAATAAGTACTATTTGACAACTCATGATAATACTTCTCCCTTACATCGGTATGGTTTTACTAAAAGAGTCGTGGCCAATTTGGGGAAAGATTTAGACGGTGCAAAATAAATTGACAGAGGTTGAGATTTTTCTTTTAATATTAAATGTTGTTATCATCTAATCAAGTAAACAATGTAACAATAAATATTAAAGTAATTCTTTGATCTTTTTAAATAGAATTAGATATGTCAACTTTTAGCATTTATTTGTTTAGTGGGTTAATGTTTCAACATGTTCATTTAATAATTAACTTAAGGGGCGTTTAGGGGACTTTTCCAAATACATCTCCAAATGTTTTTTTTTTTTTTTTCATTTCAACTCAAAACTACTTTTAACTATTCACATATCCAAATCTTTACATTAAACTCAAATTTTAAAAATCCATAACTTTATGATTTCAAGTCCAAAAGAGATTTTATTATTATTATTATTTTTTTTTTTTGGTAAAGATAGATTGGTCTCTAAACTTTTAAATTTATGCAACTTTGATCCCAGTAGTCATTTCGGTTATTTTTTTATTAATCCAATAGTTAACATCATTTTTTGACTAAATTATTAACAGATTTCATCCAATGATTAAATAAATGATTATTGTAATAATTATTTAATAAATTAGGAACATTACAGCTAAAAATAAATAAATAAATAAATAAAGATCAATGATCAAAATTATACAAACTTAAAAGTTTATGAACTAAATGAGTAATTTATCCTTATTTGAATTGCATAAAACTTCAAGATTAATGAAATAAAATCCATATTGATTTTTTTTTTTTTTTTTTGCATACATTTTAAGATTTTATACTTTCTCATTTCAAACAATTTTTTTCGACCAAATGTATATTTCCAAAACTTATCTTAACTACAATTCAACTATCTTAAAATCTCTGTCTCCAAAATATATCTTACCCAAACGGACTCTAAAATTTCATAAAAATAGAATAGCATTTGAAATAAACATAACATATTTGAGTACAAAATAAAATAACATTTATATATTTAATTTTATGTCATATACGCTATTAGTAATGATAATTTTACTCACATGAAAACGTAGCCAAACGACAAATTGGATACGAATATGTAAGAAAATTATGAGTTTCTTTTAAACATGAAAAGACCTGACTCAAGTGTGAGAATTCCCCACCCCAAAATTAACCCCCAAAAAAAACACCTGAGATAATTTAGGAAAGCCAGAAAAATTCAAACAGGATATAAAATTTAGGATAAGATGATTTAACCTAGCCAATTAATAAGTGAGTAAATAGCAAGACTGCAAAGCAGGAAACATATAGTTTTGTTTACAAAAGCAGCAAAAGAAAAAGAGAAAATTAAGTAGAGAGCTATATATTTTGAGTATTTTCTTATAATTTTACTCATTCTAATATTAAAGTTAATAATTTAATATCATGAAATAGTAAAATTATCAACTTTAAAGTTATGGTGGTCATTAATAAAAAGAGATGTCAAATTTATGACATTCTTACATATAACCCAAAAAAAAATGCTTTTTTTTTTTTATAAATAATTGAAGTAAATAACATGTTTTAAAATATTTAGAAATAAATATATAGTTTATTTATGAAAAATCTAAAAGGAAAATCATTAAATTATCAACCAAATCAACTACTTACTTATACATAAACAAATTAATTTCCATAAATATGCTTATTTTTTAAAAAATATTTTAAAACCAACCATTTACTTTTGGCATAAAGAACTAAATAGCCTTTTACATAAATAATTGAATTAAATAATACATTTTAAAAATATTGCAGTAAATAGCAATAAGTAGCAAATTTTATCAGGTAAATTATTTGTATTATTTCTTGTAAATATTTAATTTATTTAGTAAATTTACTTTCTACTTTGTAGTTTTTATTATTTACTTAGTAAATTTGATATTTACTTAAGATATTTTAAAAAATTGTTATTTACTTCTATTATTTTCATAAAAATATTGGTTACTATAAATTCTCTTTTTTAAGTTTTAAAGTTTTGGAGGGAAAAAAAAAGTACTATTTAGTTCTTTCTTAAAAATAAAAAAATAATAAAAACTACACTAATATTGAGCCATGATAGAAAGCACAATAGGGCACACCCTACACTAATATTGCAAAGTTTAACTATGACATCAATTTGATAGGGCCTATAATTAAGCTACCCATCAACACAATCAAAGGACCTATTATGATCGCCAACTTACTTTTTTTTTTTTTGGTCAACTTACCTAATAATTGAAAGATCATTACACAAATGCTGCACAATCACAATCATGAATAAATCTTTGCCATAAAAAATAATAATAAAAATAAAAATAAAAAGGCTTCTGTGAGAGTAGCAAACCAAGCTACCAGCGGTAGCCCATCTAGCAATCTTTTTACCAATGTTATCTATCGTGTTATTGGCGGTATCCTACGATGATACTTACGGTAGTTTGTTGTGATGACGAAAGTATTGTTTCGTCACCAGGGTAGTAACCTACCAGGCTATTAGCGACAAGCTACCAGGCTACCTGAGAAAAATGATAAGAGTCAATCAAAGGATAGAGGACTATTTAGGGATGACAACGGGACTGGACTGGGAGGGGGCAGCCGGAAGTGAAAGAACTTTCCAGAGAAAACAAATATCAATCAAATATTGATTATGTACAATTTCTTCTAATTATCTTTGAAAGAATTATAAGCTTGCTGTATTGATTAACAACGTGGAATCTAATTTTGGTATTGAATTATTTTGTATGATGTTTCGGATCTCATAATAAAAAAAGGAATATATTAGATTGGACAACTATAAAATCAACATTTTCTTTTATCATTTTTTCGAGATATTTTATAGATGAGATAAATCTGATGAACATTTTATCTTGATATTTTAAAGATATAAATTTATACACGATTCGAATGTTTTTGTCTTAGTATTTTGAGTTGTATAGTCTTCGTAAAAGAGTAAAAAAAGTTTTTTTCTTTATAGGTTGTTCAAGAGTTGGGACAAACTTTTAACCAATCTCTGTTATTTATTAAAGTGTTTACTATACTGTATTGTTAAAAATAGTATCATCTAAGGTAAATAATGGACCCCGAGAAAAGAAATAACCAGAAAGATATAACGGAACTCTGACAATAAATATCATATTAGGTAATATTATTAGTTAATCAATTGGCATGAGCTAAATTGTTATTGTCTATAATTATTAATTATTTTAATTATTTGTTTAAAGTAGTTTTATTATATTATAGGAATGTCCATAATTGTTACATAACTCAAAGAGTGCAACTTTGAACTTTAGTGGAATAAATTTATCATTCAATGGGTAAGTTAGTCAACTATTAATTAATTTAATTAATTATTGGGTTTAAAGATGAGATCAAAATTCAAAATCCGCTTTATCTAAGAAAATTGATCAATAGAGGGAACTTAACTAAACCACATGCTGCTTGTTGACTTTTCCAAATGTATAATGTTAAAAACAACTTGTAAAAAATTATAGAATTAAAATATTCATGAGTACCCCCATGGAAAACTTAAAAGTTTTTTTATTCCTTCTCTTTTCGTATTTTTGTCTCTATCCTTTTACCAATCACTTTATTGAAGAAAATTGCTAAACTTTCAAAGTGTTTAATGTCTAAAATAACTTGTGAAAATTATAGAATTAAAACATTCCCAATTACCAGGTCCCACATTGAAAACTTAAAGTTTTTTACAACTTCTCTTTTCGTATATATCTCCCTCTTCTTTTACCAACCTGTATATGACCACTTTAGGGAACAAAATTATTAAATCATTAAACGATATGATGATTTAACATCGATAATAGATTAGACTTTGAAGATATTGACATAGATATGTTAAGTCATTATTCATTATATTTTTTTTTTCTTATTCATGCCCAATACATGCGTTTTGGGTATAGTATGAGTAGGTGGATTCTTCATCTTACAAACATAATATTTATTTAATTGTTTACGCTTAAAATGATAAATATATGTCAATGTCAAAATTAAATAAAAAATAAAAAAAAAACTATTTATTGCTAGCGTACATTATTTATATATTAGAATAAAAAATTTAAAATTTTATCAAGTTGACTTTTTTTTTAATTAAAATTGAACAAGAGAAAAGTAGAAAACGTTATTTTTTAATCTAATTAAGAAATCCAACTTAGATTGATAGGGCATTTATTCTCCTTTTAAATTCAATTCCCACAAATATAACATATAAAAATAAAAATAAAAATATACTACCTGAAACTGCTAAGACTACAGGATTATTTGATTATTAGGAATTAAGCGCACCCTAATTCTAAAACCACCAAAAACTAATAAATTACATAAGAAATTAAAAACAAGAGAGACACCAAATTTTTATACATATTTGTCCAATTTCGTGACTACGTCATGTTTCTTCCGCTACAGATTCCACTATGATGATGAAGGAGATTACTGAGTACAAGAGAAATCACTCCCACACACTCACAATTGTGTTTTCTGCTCTCTCTCTCACAATCTCTCTGATTTTTAGTCCTCCGTTATTGAGTTCTCTCACTACAATACAAACCCTAGCTTTTCACCTCAAAAGACCAATTAAAAATAATAGGAAAAAAAAAAGCCTAAAATAGGCTTGTGCAGGACCTGGCGCCGCGACGTTGTGATTCTACGATTGTGTGCCCAAATTGCAAAACCCTCGGTTGGCGCCATGGCTCGGAGTTCTCACGCCGCGTCTAGGACTCTCTGCCAAATTGGCGCCGAGGCCCAGGGCTCTCGGCCAAAAAAAAAAAAAGGGAGGGAGGGGAGGTGCTTTTGCATCCACTAGTCATTGATTTGTCTTCACACCTCAACATCGATAACTCTAACCTCTCTCCTATAAGTCTTTTTCATTTTAATATCTATAACTCTTTTTCATTTTATATATTAAAAAAAAAAAAAAAAGATGTAGGGAATAAAATGTTAGAAATGATCGGTACATGCATGATAGCTGAGGGCACAAGAGGGTGAGAGACTATAAGAGACCGTTGGGGTCTAAAATGTTGAATTAATGCAAGTCCGAAAGAGATAAGTTTATGTTTGATTCGTTTGATTTATTAATTGAAGTTGAAAATTTTAAATTAGAGCATTTGATAATCACGTTTATGCCATCTCATGCAAAAAAAAATAAAAATAAAAAAACGACACTTTTACTTTTATTTTTTTTTAAAGGAAAATGGCACTTTTGGATTAACATACTTTTTAGCTTTTTTGCATAGAGATTCCAACTGGACTTAAAATAAAAATTTTTCTTCACCTTGCAAAAGGAGATTTAAGACAATACATCAGATTTGGCAAATAAACTCTCTCACTCACATCACTACTTTCCTTTTCATTGTAGTAGGCATTTCATCTACTTCCCTTATCCTTTGCTTGTAGATATATATATATATATGACCGGCAATTCCGGACACGACACGAGAACGACACGTAATAAATGGGTTTGGACCGCACGTTTAATAATTGGGTCGAAATTGGGTCGACACGTTTAACACGAAAATAAATGGACCGGAAACGGGCTAACACGATTAACACGTTTAACATGTTTATGTTAGAATTTTCAAACTATTCTAAAGCTCTTTTTATAACAAGTATAGACCTATTTGTGTGTTTGATACAAGACCAAAAAATAACTACTGAAGAATTTCCACTATTGAGACAATATAAATCAGAAGTTATGGAGATGTTACTTCTGATATAAAATAATAATCTTATAATTAACTAGTTAATAATATAAAATTGTAAACGAATTATAGTTATAGTTAACTAATTAATAATATAAAATAGTAAACCTAATTATGTGTATATATATTTGGATTAGAATATTAGGGTAGTCTTATAGTTAACAAAAACATAAATTTATTAGGATGTAAAACAGTAAAACTTACTCATCATTTTGAAACTATATTTTTCAAATTTGAACTTCAACTTTCCAAATTCTTATTGACCATGAAAAAAAATTCAGAAATAATATTTAAATATTCTTATCATTATTTCTGTGTTTTTTACTTATTGTCTTCAAATTGTTATTGTAGTTTATTCTTTTGCTTGTTGTTTAAAGCAACTGAGTATTTGACAATACTATAAAATGTGTTTAACTCCAAAACAATGTTACTCTGTTTGGTAATCAATAAATCAGTCTAGTGTGGTATTAAGATGGCACTATGGAATGAAAAATAATTCTAATAAATAATAAACCAAAAATTACTTGTATAAATTATCAAAAAATAAAAATTGATTATATTTGATCTTTATTGAAATATAAATAGAAAAATAAGAATTATTGTTTTTAATCGGATATCAATAAATTATATGTCTACCCTTTCAAATATATATATATATATATTATACGTGCAATGACAAAACACAAAAGCTAATGTTTTTATCTTAACTATTTCCTCCATCAGCGTCAAATAAATACGCACCGTTTAGGTGCTTTACTATTTTTTTTTTTTCCTTTTCTTTTTCTTCCCTGACTCATCCTTGAAAAGCTGCTCCTGCTTTGCTTCTATTTGATTTTATCTCTCTTATTTCTCTTCTTCTACCTCTCCCTCTGTTTTCCTTCGACCTACTCTCACTCCTCCCTCAGGCTTCTCTCTCTTCCTATATCTCTCCCTCATCGCTCTCTATCCTCTCTTTTCTTCTGCCCCTTTCTTTTCTACCGCACCATTTTCTCTCCTCCATCTGCCATCTGATCGCCGCCATCCCTTTCTCACTCTCTCTTTCTTTATCTCTCCTATCACTATCTGCCATCAATTTGTCTCTCTCTCTTTCTCTTCCTCTGCCTGTCGCTGTTAACGTGGATGCAAGTCTCGTGATCGCAAGCTCACGATTTCAGCTTACAGATTGCACTCGGCAGCGCTAGGGTTATTCAATTGGGGGTTTTTGTTTTTTTTTTTTTATTTTCCTCTAATCTATAAGATGCATTCACATATACAGCCCTACTCTTTTTTTTTTTATGTTTTTTTTTTCTTTTCCCTTGTTTGGTTGATGAGAAAATGGAGGAAAAGAAAAAGAAATCCTAAAAACGTAATTGTTTCATTTCTATTTAAAACGCCTATTCTTGCACATGAAAGCATCATTATTTGATTATGTTAGAATACCATTCCTTATGTTGCTTTTAGTACATACACGCTCATGTATACAATACATTACTTGTATATGATATATCCTTTTAACTTTTCAATTGCTAGACCTTTGATGCTGTTGATGAAAGTCAAGCAACACTAACAATTTCCCTCTCTATATTTTGCAGATGGATGGTCTAGGACATGAAGTGAATCTGACGTATTTCAAGCATTGGTTTGCACTAGGGATTGACTATTTGGAGATAAAGGTATATTCTACCTTTGAGTCTTTGATATGTAGTAATAGCATTACACATTATATAATCTAGTTTTCAATTTTTTTATATATTGAAGTTATTACTTGGTTGTATTAAGATGTGAATTTTTCTTTTCATGTTCTAGATGTTTTCAAGTTGAATGGAGAAATAGTATATTCATTTCTTATTGACTACATAAGATTACATTATGTTGTTGGCCACTTATCAAATTTATGTGCAGACAACAACAAATCAATTCACATGGCTGTGGATGGAATCATTGAAGATGTGCTCAGTTTGGAGCTCAATGAGTCCAACTCCATGTCTGCTCAAAGCTCCCACAACCCCAGCTCCTCAAATGCAAAGGTCCAAATAGAAGGTAATTTAGACATAGTGATATTTTTTTTAATCTTTAGATAGTTTTTAAATATGTTTTAATTTCATTCTCATAAATTTCTTAAATAGGTTGAAATATTTAGAAACTTTTGAAGATTTATGGAGATGGAACCTATGATGCTATGATTCTCAAGTAAAAAAGCATTGCCTTTTGTATTAATATTTTGTTGTCTTTTGATGTTTCTATTAATATTTTGGATATTAATTATGTGACAATTTAGAATTTTAAGTGTTAGTGAATTTAGAATTTAGAATTTGTGTTAGTGAATTTAAACTTATGTGTTAGTGAATTTAGAATTTTAAGTGATTTTTTTTCATAATTTTCGTGTTAAATGGGTCAGGAAGCCGTTTCGTGTTAAATGGGCCGTAAACGGGTTTTTCGTGTTAAATGGGTCATAAACGTGTTTGTTTTCGTGCCAACCGTCTTGACCCGTTTAATAATCGTGTTCGCGTGTCGTGTCGTGCTACCCGTTTATTAATCGTGTCGTGTTCGTGTTTACATTCGTAGCCCGTTTATTAATCGTGTCGTGTTCGGGTTCATGCTACTCGTGTCGTGCCGTAATCGGGCTGGCCCGAACACGGCCCGTGAACACGATTTGCCAGCCCTATATATATATATATATATATATATATATTCCCCTTTCTCTCTAAGTTTCTATTAAAGTTACATAGTCAAATAAGGAAAATACTTTTTAAAAAAACACTAATTAACTACTAATCTCTAAACAATAGCTTCTGCTTCATAGTCCCAACAAGATATAGTAAACCAAGGTGATTGGAAGAGCTATTAGCATCCCAAATATGACCCTGCCCTCAAACACACACCAACAACTCCATGTCAGAAATCCCCTCTATATACATATATGTATGTGTATATATATATATATATATATTGTATCACACTAACTCAATTTTATCCATTAAATCACGAAAAGAGACAATCAGAGCACTATTTCCGTTAAAAGACAAACAGTTTGATTTTAAAAATTCGTCTTTTTTTTTTTTTTAAATCTAGTAGTTAAAAATTGAGCTACTTTGACATTGTTTGTTAATAAAAAATAAGCATACACAAAAAGAATAATACGCATTAATAGGTGAAGTATATGCTTTAATAGAAATGGGGCCTTGGAAATGAATAAAAATGTACTATATGTATATCTGTCTCTGGAGTTTGGACCACATGTTTTATTCACTGAAATGTGTATATGTGTAAATATATATATATATATATATATACTCCTCGGCAAAGAGAAATGAGGCAATCTCTCGTGAAAGAGCTACCTGAAAATATATATATATATATATATGTATATATATATATATATACAAAAATGCTGAAGAGTAAATAAGATTGACAACTCAAATAAGAAAAGATAGCAAAAAAGCCTAAAATTATCCTAAAAATGAACTTTGTTTTTTAACCTGAACTATTGTTATGTGGAAAAGAACTCCTTTGAGTTCCAAAAGCAGCGGAGGCAGCTGCCATGACAGCTGGACCTACGAGGAACCGAACAGCCATGGTAAAGGTAGTAATTTTTTTTAGATTGTAATGCCAAGAACAAACTTGTAAAAAAAAAAAAAAAAAACTAAATCTTTGAAAAGCAAATTCTAAAAAGTAACATATCAAGACTTTATTTGATTTATTATTTTAACTCCAATTAAACTATACCTCTCGATGCCGATCAGATCCCCTCCCCCCCCCCCACCTCCCAATGCTGGAGCCCCCCACCCCCAATGCCGACGAGCATCCCCCCCCCCCCCCCCCCCCCCCCCCCCCCCCGCGCTCAAGCCCCTCCACCCCTGAAGCCGACCAACCCCCCTCCCCCCCACCCCCAACGCCGACCAGACCCCCCACCCCCTCCGCTCAAGCCCCCCCGTGCCGACCTTGGTGACGGAAATTTTTAATTTTTTTTTTAATTTCTTAATCAAATACTACTGTAAGCTAAAGTGTATGATAATTATCGTACACATATAACATCTCAGCCGTTTGATTACATCTGAACATTTAAAATTGAGATTTATCGATAGAGTATATAAAAAAGACTTTATCGCAATTTTATCCCTCTTTAATATTTCAAAATTTTAAAAGATCTCATTTTTTTTCTTTCTTTCTTTCTTGTAACCGTGCTTTAATGTTTTTTTATTATCACTAAATAATATATACATGTAGTTTTTACATAATCGATTTCTATTTATTAAAAAGTAAGAAGAGAAACATTTTATTTGTAAAATTTCATAAACTATAATTTAATTATCTCAATATATTTATTTTTAAAATTTAAATATAATTTCTCTATTTTATATATATTGTAAAGTTTTGTATTTTTTTAATTTATTTTAGACATTTCATTATAAATAAATCACGTTGTTTAAAAAAAATACTATTTATTAAAATATTGGAATGTTGTCTTTGAAACAATTTTTTTTATTTTAGTCTTTTTATGTATTGGTTTTTTTTTTTTTCATCATTTTTGTCTTTTTCATGTTTTTTGTAATTTTTTTAAGGTCATTCTTTTTTTTTCATGTATTTATTGATTCTTTTTTCTACTTTTTATTTATATAATTTTTTCTTTAGATAATTTTTTTTTCTAATATATTCAATTATGTGCATCGCATATGTTTTTTAAACTAATATTATAAAAAGAAGAAAAATAATTATTGTGCATACTTTTTTGGAGAAAAAGCTTTTTTATTTTCTTTTTAGTCCTTCAATTTTCTTTTTTTTTCTTTTGGCCTTTTGTTAATTTTTTTCATTTGTCCTTTTTTGCCCTTCAATTTTCCTTTTTTTTTCTTTTGGCCTTTTTTAAAATTTTTAGTCATTTTAGTCCTTTTTTTGTGTATTGGACTTTTTTTTTTTTTAACATTTTAGTCTTTTTATCTTTTTGGTATTTTTTTTTCAGGTACTTCATTTTTTTCTTTAGCTATAAGTGCATTATTGCGCACTTTCACTTTCATTCAAAACAATGTGTTTTGGACAAAAAATTTTTTATTTTCTTTTTACTCCTTCAATTTTCTTTTTTTTTCTTTTTGACCTTTTATTTTTTTTTTTTTTTCATTTTAGTCATTTTTTTCCTGTAGCCTTAAATTTTTTTTCCTTTTGGCATTTTTATTTTATTTTTTCATTTTAGTCCTTTTTCTCTCGTAGTCAATTTTTTTTACATTTTAATCTTTTTATCTTTTTGGTATTTTTTTCATGTTTTTTTTTAAATTTTCAGATAGTTCGCTATTTTTTTTTAGTTCTAGTTTTTAACTTATTAATTTAATTTTTCTCTATACAGATTTATTCTCTTAAATTTGTCTAACATGTGTGTGGCACATACTTTAGACTTGCATATATAGAAATTATAATAGCCTTGAAGGTTTTCGCACTCCAACCTTTTGATCAAATGGTTCAAATTCTTTCCTTTATATTTAGCTGAATCTAATGATTTAATTTCAATCCACATGGCTTCTTTAGTCTCTCACACTTCACACATCATTTGTGCTCGCTTGTTTGCTTTTAAGGTTTTCTTTTTAAATATTTCAATTTTAATTTTACTTATTGTATGTAATCATACAAATGATCTATAATAACTTTTTCTGTTTCCATGATGAGCTACTTGGGTTATGGATGACTTCGTTATTATTATTTTTTTCTTTTAGGAAAAAGGCACACACACATTCATATACTCACTCTCTTTGTACATGTAACATGTACATATATATATATATACGCATAAATATATGTAACTATAAAAATTTGTTAATTCACGTAATTAGATATATAATTTTGTTGATATCTTCCTCTCATACACACACATAATTTTATGTAATTATACAAATTTGTTGATTTAATATATATGTACACACATAAATTAATATAGCTATAAATTGTTTTTTTTTATGGCAAATAGTTATATAAATTTGTTGATGTTTATTTAAAAGTGGCATAATTTACTCATTTTCACATCTCTATATCTTGGTATGCATATGCTAAAATTTTACGATTTCTTTGAAAAAAAAAATTATAAAATCATAAAAAATTAATTACTAACAAATTACTAATGAGTCCGGGGACGCGCTCAATCTAGTATATATGTGTGTGTGTGTGTGTGTGTGTGTGTGTGTGTGTGTGTGTGTGTAACCCATATGTTCATTCATGAATATTTAATCACAGAAGTGTGGAAGGCTTCATTAAATACTCTTTTATCTAGCTCAAAAATAGCATTTTGCTTCAATAAAATTACAGATACATAAAAGAAATTGATTTTCCTTTTCAAACACGTCGATATCAGTATCGTCTTCGCTTTCTATGAAAGTACGAAGTATCAATAACTCATTATATACTCTTTTTATTTTTGCTCGATCTATTTGTTTCAATTGTAATTTTTTTTGGGTTGAGGCTGTCATACCTTTTCTTGAAAAAATCAAGTGATGAAACTCGAATTTAAAAGATAAAACCTTTATCAACTTCTTCTTCTATGGAATAAGATGACCATTAATCTCCAATACTAATGATATTTTCAACCGAAATGGTTCCAAAACTTAGCTGATACCGTCGCGTTATGTCATGAAAATGGTCTTCAACTTCCCAAGATACGAGGTTCCAATCTATGAAAGAAGCGAAACACTACGAGGTTCTGGAATCAGTTTGTTCCTTGCACCGGACAAGTCCCGAAGCATTCTCTCATTCTATAGCTGCGGCGTCTGATACAGCAACTGCACCAGAGTTTTCCTTGTAACAAAGCTTCGAAACGTCAACCGAGTTTTGGCTCTGCCAAGAATAGTCAATAAGTGAAGCCCTTGGTGACAAACATGGTTGGTTCTTTCTAGAAGAAAATGTACAACCGATAGAACCTGCGAAAACAAAGAAAAGCAAAAGCAAAACTCATGTGATAATCTTAAAAGCCGATTTGATGCTTTTTTTTTTTTTTTTTTCTTTTTGCAAAAGTAATTGCTAAGTTTCTAATGCTCATTACCCAACAAAGCGGAATCCCCTATATCCTAAAGGTAAACAAGCATGGGGAAAGAGAAAGGCGGAGAGGGAGAGTGAGAGACCGAACCAAAAGCTTCAACAAGACGATCAAACCTGTACAAAGAGTAAAATGGCCCACCCACCACCAAGCTAAGAAACTTCTTAAGAGTGGCAGTAGGCACTACAAGTAATAGAAAATCGGCAACCACCACTAGACAACATAAGAAAACATTCCACAAGTCCCATACTAAACTCTCTATTCGAAACGAATATGTTCGCAAGAAGTGATAGAACTCCAGCTTATTTCAGCAGTTTTCCAAATGAAGTAAATTAACAAACATGATATGCCAACGAGAAGAAAGCCGATCTAGGTCGGAAGGGTACTTTCTAGAGACGGAAACTCTTAAACTAGACTTGCAATGGTTTTCTTCTACTGTAGGTAAAAGCATTGTTCACAATCAATAACACAACATGGCATTTATTTCTGAATTGCAACTGACGGAAAAGCTTGCAAATAAGCAGAATACGCAAAGATGCCGCTTAGAGATAGAGTACAATTCACATTTTGAAAACTTGAAATGAATATTTTTAGTGGGAAAAAAAAAATTATAGCCAGGAAAAGTGAGATTTGAATAATCTTAAAATAAGAAAAGCTAAAGCAAAACTCATGTGATAATCTTAAAAGCCAATTTGACTCCCCTTTTTTTCTCTTGGAAACAAACCTTTTTTTTTTTTTTTTTAAATGAAAAACTAACTACTAAGTTTCTCATGCTCATTACCCAACAAAGCGGAACAACCCTGTCTCCTAAAGGTAAAAAAGCACAGGGAAAGAGAAAGACGGAGAGGGAGAGTGAGAAACCGAGCCAAAAGCTTGAACAAGACAATCAAACCTGTACAAATAGTAAAATGAGCCACCACCAAGCTAGGAAACTTCGTAAGAGTATAGCGGTAAAATCTGTATTCGAAAAGAATATGTTCGCAAGAGGTGATGGAACTCCAGCTTATTTCAGCAGCTTTCCAAATAAAGTAAATCAACAGACATGATATGCCAACGGAACGAAAGCCAATATATATAGGTAGGAAGGGTATTCTCTAAAGATGGATACTCTTAAACTAGACTTGCAATGAATTTCTTCTGCTATAGTTAACAGCATTCTTCATAATCAATAATTACATCACTACATTTATCCTGAATTGCAACGGATGGAAAAGCTTGCAAATAAGCTTAATGCACAAAGATCCCCCTTAGAAGTAGAGTACAATTCACGTTTTGAAAACTTGAAATGAATCTTTTTAGTGGAAAAAAAAAATTATATATATATATATATAGCTGGGGAAAGTGAGATTTGAATAATGCTCTCGTTTTTGATTGATCAATCTACCTGAGAATTAGATGACGCGAGGTTTGTTGTTCGGTTGACAAATTTGAGATGCACAACCGGATTTCTTGTTATGTCGCTATACAACATTAAGGTTGGGAACATAGCCTTCCCTCTCCATATCATCATTTAGCAATCTAAACACTTTGCTAATCTCTGTCGAACTATCTTGTACGACATCACCGGCATGAAATTCGTGAAGTCGATTTTCAAACTCAATCCAACTGCAACCAGGAACCTTACTGACTCCCTTTTGCCTCATCAACACTCTCATCTTTGCCGAATCATCCCACATCTGTAACTTTCCGTATACCTTTGACGATATAACGTAATTTCCAGAATTTGAAGGCTCCAACTCCAGAAGAAGCTGCGTTACCCGCTTAGTGACATCTTCATTTCTACATTTCTGACATGCAGCGAGTAATGCCCCAAGTGAAACTTCGTCTGGCTTCTCGGGCATTTTCTCAACGAAGTTCCAAGCTTCATGTACATGTCCTGCCCGTGCCAAAAGGTCAACCATGCAAGAATAATGCTCTATTTTTGGCGTAGTGCCAAATGATGAACTCATCAAATTAAACAACCGACGACCTTCATCAACCAGACCAGCATGCACACAAGCAGAGAGTACTCCAATAAAAGTAATATCATTCGGGCGAGCAAGAGCCCCACCCTCCTCGGTCATGCGTTTGAATAGTGATATCGCTTCAATGGCTCTCCCATGAAACGCAAGTGCAGATATCATGGCATTCCAAGAAACCTCATTCTTCCGAGGCATTTCCTCAAAAACCCGCAGCGCATCATCTAAGCTCCCACACTTTGCATACATATCTAGTAATGCAGTTGCCACATAAACGTCATGTTGTAAACCTCGTTCCGATGCATACTTATCAATCCATTTCCCTGTATCTAAAGCCCCAACTGGAGCACAGGCGGAAAGGATTCCAACCAATGTTCTGTTATCTGGATCAATACCCGCCTCTTTCATGTCACCAAATAGCCGGATTGCTTCATCTGACAACCCATTTTGAGCATATCTGTCATGAATCAAAAGTTTTAAATAAAAGAACTTTTACCAGATAAATCAATTATACAAGTATACCTTCTAGTTTCAATTTTTTCTTCATTTACCTTCTTCTTTTTTTTTTTTTTTTTTTATAACAAAGGTATCATATCTTTTAATTTCATCACTCGCGAATTTTTTAGACGCAAATATGTAACAAAAAAATGCCCTCAAAAAGTTTCTGAAAAAATAGAAAGCTGATCTGCTGCCCATATTGTTTTCGGAAGAAAACATGAAATTTTCTTAAAAATATTTTTCTCAAACTATTTAAGGGCATTTTATTCCAAGAAGTTTTGGAGGGTAAAATGGAAACTGTTTTTCAAATTCAAGGATACGCTTGTAGTTTCTAAAAACATAGAGATAAATTGAGAAAAAAAACTAAAGCAATGAGGAATAATATGTAATTAGCCCTTAATCAATTTAGCATGCCTAATCAAAGCTAAAGTTTTTAAATTTAATGCAGGACATAATATTAACTTATCGACGACAGAGGAAGAACTGCTTTACCCTGAAATCATGGCATTCCAAGTTACATGATCTTTTTTTGCCATACTATCAAATACCCTCCTCGCAGAACTCAAATAACCGCATTTTCCATACATACCGATCAGTGCAGACCCTAAATAAGAGTTCATCTCAAAGTTCTTGTCAACAACAAACTCCTCCACCCATCTCCCCAAGCTCAGATCCCCCAAGTCCCCGCACGCCCCAAGAACGCTCACCAAAGTCATCTCCACAGGCTCAACGCCAGCATCCTTCATCTCTTTAAACAACCCCACCGCTTCCCGCGCGAACCCCATCTTCGAATACCCCGAAATCATCGAATTCCACGACGACACCTCTCTTTCGGTAATTTCATCAAACATCTTCCGGGCACATCCCAATTCACCACATCTCGCATACATTGTGATCAACGAGTTACCGACATGCTCGTCTTTGTCCAACCCGATCTTAAAAACCGACGATTGAGCCACACGCCCGAAACTCAACGCCGAAAGGTTAGCGCACGCGATGAACACAAAAGGGTAGGTGAAATTGTTGGTCCTAAGGCCAAAACTCTTCATTTTGTGATAGAATTCGAGAGTAAGACCGTACTTTCGCCATGTCGTGGTTAGACCACGGATCATGACGTTGAAGGCGTAGTCGTTGGGCTCGGGGATGTGGCTGAAAAGCGCGGAGGTGTAGGTGAAGTCTTTGAGGTCAATGGCTTTGGAGAGAAGGAAATTGGGCTTGTTGTGAATGGAGTTTATGAGCATTTGGGTGTGGATTTGTTGGAGTTGTTTTATGGAAATGCATTTTCTCAGAAGAGATAACAGTTTTTTGAAGAGAAGTTGATGTGGGTTGTTGTTCTTGTTGTTGTTCTTGTTCATATTTATGTGAGTATTTTGAAGACTGAGATGGCGGGAAATAAGCTGTGGAGGCAATTTCTTTCTCAGTATTGTTTGACTACCTCAAGCTAATAATAAAAACATGACCATGGGTCAAGGTGCGTAGTGTAAAAAGAAAACGCATCTAAATTATTTGGATTATTTTCGTGAATGTCTAAATTAAATATTACAATTTAAAAAAATATTTATTTTTTCTTTTATTTATATAAATATTTAAATTGATAGTTAGATAGATCATATTACTTTTTTCATCAAGAATTAAAAATAAACAAATAAAGAATTGATAAAAAAGAAAAGAAAAAATCTCGAAAAAAAGAAGAAGTCAAACTAAGCAAATCTTTCATTAAAAAATCATTTTGTTTGATTTATTATTAAAAAAAAAAAAAAGAGGAACGTAAGACATAACAGTTGCATGGTGTATGAAAAACAATAATTATGACAAATAATTGACCATAAAGATAAAGTTCACATCATATTTATGTAAATTAAACAAATATTATTAAGAAATATTAAACACTTTAAAACCTAAAAAAGATATCATAATGATATAATAATTATCATGAAGAAAAAAAATCAAAATGATATAACAATATCATAAAGAAAAAAAATACCATACACATTTAAAAAGCATCATAATGATATATTAATTATCGTAAAGAAATAAATAATTTCATATCACATTTAAACTTTAGAAACTAATTATTAAAACAATACTCATAATAATAGAAAAAAGAAATTATCATAATGAGCATAAATCATACTTTAAAAATAAAAAGTTCGCAAGAAATCTAAATTATATATTTATAAGAAAACCTAACCCAAACCAACATACTAACAAGTAACAAGTAATCACTATAATAAAGAACTAGTAATTAAGATAAAGATATAATAATAACAAGCAAATAAGGAAAATATATATATATATATGAATCATAATAAGGAGAAATTATGTTGAATATAATAAAATGGTAAAATAAGTACTATAAGTTATTGTTTCTTTAAAAATGGACATTTACGTAATATTGTTAAAAAAATGGACATATTTTAAAAAAGATCCTAAAAATAGACATTGTAATTATTTCAAATCATTTTGCAAAATAGAATTTTTGAAAAGTCGTTATACAAATAAGATTTCTCATTAGGGTATTTTTACAAAACGCTTGATGAGTATGAAACATGAAAATCATTATGTCAAAGGAAAGCATCAAAATGTGTTTAGTCCATATACCGTTTTTGTCACTCTTATTTTACAAATGCCTAAAACATCACGTGTTTGTAAAATCAGTTGTAAAATATTCTCTAAAGGGATTAAATTTTTTAAAATACCTAGATTACCTTTCCTAATCTATGTTAAACTCTATTTAATTAAATATTACTTGACCATAAAAATTTTTTTAAAAAAAATTTAAATAATCAAATTTCTTAGGAAAACAAGCACGGAAAATTAAAAAAAGAACATACATTTCATAAAATACTCTCTAAAGAGATTAAAATTTTTAAAGTATCGAGGATAACTAATCTGTATTAAAATCTATTTTAAATATTTCTTGACTAAAAAAAATAAAAAGCACTTTAAATTGATCAAATTTCTTAGGAAAACAAGCACCAAAAAAATTAAACAAAGAACATACATTTTCAGTCATTTTAAACTTTTTTATTGATTTTTTAATTAAATAATATTTAAAATTATGTTTAAGATTGAGAAGGATAATCTCAATATTTTCCAAAATTTAATCGCTTTAAGGGGTAGTTTATAACTATTTTACAAACACAGAGCTATGTTTATTGGTAGAATAAAGAGGGTAAAAGTGGCATTTTGACTAAACATGCTTTGAGTATTTTTCCCATTATTATTACTACACAATTATGTACGCTAAATTTTTTTGAAAATTGGTATATTTCAATTGCACTTTTTTAAACATGTTATGTAG
This sequence comes from Ficus hispida, assembly GCA_025413025.1. Classification (NCBI taxonomy): domain Eukaryota; kingdom Viridiplantae; phylum Streptophyta; class Magnoliopsida; order Rosales; family Moraceae; genus Ficus; species Ficus hispida. Next base: position 5,044,275 of record CM046362.1, read on the forward strand.
TGTAATTTCTGATAAACCTAACACTATATTATATTTAAAATAAATTAAATTCTTCAACAACAACTATTTTTTTATTTTGAAATAAGATTTTAATATTATGAATTTAATAACTAATTTCTTTGGGAATTCTTTTGTTATTATTATTATTTTTTTTTTTTTATTTCTCTAGTTCAAGAACAAGCTCTCCATATGAGAAGTCCACTACAATGTGGTTGATGACATATATGATAGTAAAGCGCCTAATTAGAAATACTTTTTTTATTTTTTATTTATTTTTTGGTGTGTGTGTAAATGCTATATTATTTAGAGAGATAACTTTATTATTTTGTTATATTAGTTAAAGAGCACGCACTTCACACGACAGAATATAGGCAAGTTAAACAAAGCACACATAAAAAATGAATGACGCGTGATAAGTATTGGAAACGTTAAATGACGACCTGGTATACATTTGAACGTGTACACATTTTATGTATATGTACGTGTATGTATGTGTGTGTAGGCGTGTGTAGTAAAAGATTTTTTCCCCCTAGAAGAATACAGCATCACCTTTTTTTATTTTTTTATTTTTGGGTGAATAATACAGCATCACTTAACTAATCAAGTAATTATAAACAAGATCTTTGACTAAAATAAAAATTACAATGAATTAACCCGGATGATTTAACAATTATAATGTAGGAAAGGACAAAACTCCAATATCCATTAGGTAGGAAAATGATAGTTCACTTAAAAGTAGAAAATGATTAGGTTTGGAGGAAAAAAGACGACAAAAGTTGTTAAATAATTTGCTAACTTGTCTTTTTCTTTATTTTCTTTATTTATTTTTCAAATATCCAACTACCATTTGGATTATTGGTATGGACATCAAAATTCAAAGCAAAAGTAAAAAGATCACACTCCAACAGGCTAATTAAATGTGAGCTTAATTTAAAAGACAAAAACAAAAACAAAAAATATATCATCTCATGAACCACTACTTTATGCTTCCCATAGAAAACTCTTTAGTACTTAACTATTTTCTGCATAAAAGCAATCTATCAAAATCTAATGATTGAAGAATTAAATAGAACAAAAGATTTCCTTAAAAAAGAAAAAAAGAAAAGAGAGAGAGAGAGAGAGAATGAAAATTAAAACGAGATCACAAGCATTGGGAACATTTTTTTTTTTCCCATGAAATCGGGAATGTTTGGTACAATTTTTGTTTTTATTTTTAATCGGCAAAAGAAATTACAAATTTTGAATAAAATGTTCAGTATCACATTTTTTAAAAACGTTAGCAGGTCAAAAAGAATTTTAAATTTTCTGATAAAAAATCTAAATTTTAGTATAAAGTTTACGATGTTTTATTTAAACTTCGATACAAGTTTTAAAACTTATTCACAAAAACTTTTTGTTAAGTTACATTTTACGATTTTAATTGGAAGCTCTTTTAATGATTTGAAACTCTTTTAACGTACCAATGAAACACTTTCAAAATTAATTTTAGACTCGAAAATCAAAAACAATTTTTATAAAACCATACCAAAGGGGTCAATAATGTCATGCATATAAGCACGAGTATGATCTACGAACGGCTATTATACTCTCTCTCTCTCTCTCTCTCTATATATATATATGGAAGGCTAAGGTTCAAATATGTCTTTGCCAGAAGTTCAAACTATGTTTGCTAAAGTAGAGGCAATATTTTAGCACAATTGGAATTGCATGACCCAAAAGTCGTATTTGGCAGTCCTGTTGCTCGACTTCTTTTTGTTGAATTGGCGATCACGAACGCCATGTGCGACAGCCTGTGTATCAGTCATCATTATTGTTGTTGTTCTGACAAGAATTGTCAGTTATTATTATTGTTGTTGTTGTTGTAGTACTTGTCAAAAATTATCAGTTATTATTATTGTTGTTGTTGTTGTTGTAGTACTTGTTTTTTTTTGACAAGAATTATCATTGTTGCCATTGTTTATGAAAAAATACGGGTAGAGTCCTGTTTATATATTCATCAGTAAAATTTATTTTATAAACCGCTAGACATATTTTAACGGTTGAGATGTTATTTGTTTATGAAATTTATGATGCAATTTATCTTATACTATTATAATATAAGTAATTAAAAAACAAAATCAGAGCAAAAAAAAAATTCAAAAAAAAACCCAACCTTGACTGGAAAACCACCCCGCCCCTGATAACCAGTGCCCCCAATGGCGGCCCTACCTAAGAAATCTCCCCTGTTTCAGCAATCTCTCGTTGTTCGGTGGAAACCCCCCCCCCCCCCCTCTCAAACCAAGTTCAATGAGGGCGAATCACCCTCTATGGCTGTTTGGTGACGGCGAATTGCAACCCCTACAACAAACTTCGAAACTCACCCCCCCACAGCAACCTGCAAAACCGCAACCCCTTACATTCGGCGACTTCGAAAACCACCACCCCGCCACAAATGTTTGGCAACCTTGAACGACCCCAATGTTTGGTGAGGGCGAAATCGCCACTCTTGGCAGACCCCAACCTACGAAATCACCCACCTGAGCCTCCTCCAGCAAATTTCCACTGGCCCTCCTCCCTCGCCTGACGAAGAAGAACAATTAGAGGCTTCATTTTTTTTTTTGAAATCTCATATATCAGTGTCTATTTTAGTTATTATATACCCTTAATTTCTTGTCTATTTGATTAAATTTAAACAGTTTTAGATGAAACTCTATCGATAAGTTATATAAAAAGAATTTTACCGCAGCTTTTCCCATTGTTTATAGTAGAAATTGCAAATTATATTGTTTTTAGGTGTTAACTTTTGAAGTCTGAGTTATTAGTATGGACTTAAAAATTTTTTAACACAAAATACAGAACAGTTTACAGTCATTTATTAATTTGTTGAAAAGTTTATTTAACGACTAACGCAGAATCTACTAGCATAACTAAAATATAGTTTTTTATCATAAATTTTTCCTTATCATTATTATTACGTCACACCTCGATCGATCTTATTAGTTAAGAATTTCGTCTCCTAAAATGGTTATTGTATTCGTCAACCATATATATTACTGTATATAAGAGTGATAATACACTATATATGAAAGTTTTCACCATGCACACCTTGTTAAAATTGTATAGATATATTCTATAAAATAAAAATAACTCTTTTATTCTTTTTTTTTTTTAATAAATTACAATTTAATTTTTTCCTCATAAAAAAGATTACAGTTTTGTTTCGTGTTGGATTAAAAAAGTGGTTTTTTTTTTTTTTTTTATGATGTACATTATTATCCAAGATATAAACAAGTTTGTTAATATAATAGTCAAATTGAAAATGTGCTAAAGAAGAAGATTTTGTGGCATCAACTGCATTTTGTGTTTTTTAAGGGCACCGTCTTCTGCATGCTTGCAGTACATATCACATACGGCAATGTTAAAAGGATATGAACAAATTGGAAAATTCATATATATATATATATATATATATGTATATATGTTTATGTTGAAATAGGTGTTCGCCAATTGTTTTGAATGGTTGCTAGGGTTAGCAATCGTGTATTATTTAAACTTCAAAAAAAAAAAATAGATGTTGATCATTAAAATATAATAGAATTTTCCCATTGTGATTAGCTTAAAGAATTGGAGATACGAGGAATTTAGGTACAAACTCTCAAGTTCGAATATAACACTATTTTTAACATTCACATATCAAATATTATTCTAATTTTGACGGTTCAAATCTAAAAAATATGAATATGATATGTTTATATTGTTTTAGTAGGATATTTTCAATTGAATTAAGGTTAACATTCACATATCTTTATAGTTAAAAAATATTATTTATCTTCCAACTCGAGTGGGGGTCCACGAAATCAAGCACTGACATATAATTAAAATCTTCGAGGATGCATATACATATGAATATAATAATGTCACTCGATGAACTTAATTAATTTACTACAAAACAATTCTTATTCTAAGTGGGGAATATGAAATTCAACAATTCTTGATTAATAAATAGAAGAAAAAACTATTTAAAATTGTGTTATTGTGGCAATCACTATCAACCAGCTGGTTTATATGCATATCTATAAAATTGTACTTTGTATAAGCAAACCAAAAAAGAAAATTAGAACAATAGTATAAAGCATAAAGATCCGATCGCGATTTAGCTTTTTCTTCTTTTTATTTTTATTTTTTAATCTGAATTTAGCTTTTCCTAATTATTATTTGAGTATTTTGCTCAGATATTGTTTGAGTTTCTAATAATCAGAACGATCCACTTCAACAATGATAATACATAGAAAAAAATAATAATAAAGTTGATCATAGATTTAACAAACCTAAAATCAATGCAAAAAAAAAAGTATATATATGTATAAAATCAACACAAAGTTTTGTGTTGATTCTTGTATTTGCATTTTCTTTTCTCCTTTTTTTTTTTTTTCCTTTCTTTCCACAAAGGGAAATTAGAAATCTAGACGCAACTTACTTTCCAAGAAACCCCTTTTACATCAATAATGTTATTTTAACAATTAACTTAACATTTTAACGATATGATTTATGATTAAGAGCCGTTTTTCATTGTATGTTGTAAATGTTTAAATAAATACTCGTGAATTATACTGTTGAAACGATAATCCAAACTACTAAAATTGTAGTACCTACTAATCAAGTAAAAAAATATAATTATTATCATATATGTTTCCAATTCATAATGCTACAATCAGAAAGCATGTAAAACATTTTTTTCTTGGTGAACATTGCTACAAACTTTCCCACTAGACCTATGAATTATTAACTAAAAGCTAAAAACTTTCTAATGTCACAAAATTATGAAAGTAAAATTTTGAAAAGAAAAATGAGATTCAACCGATTGAATCTCGGTATCTCACATTAGACGGGTCTCACAAAACTCCATCAGGTATATTTCATCAATAGGACCTATAATTTTATAAAGAATGATGATTTAATCTCGTCGGGTTGAATTTTATTACACTTCTCAAAAAAGGAGTTGTGAAAAGCATCCCGTCAATGGCACGTTAGGTTAATATCAAGAATTATAAGGGCATTGGAGTTATTTGACTCTACGTAGGCATCCCGGTGTCGGAGGCTTTAGTTTTAGTGGGGCCAGGTTCCCACCTTTTGCTTTAGAACCGACTCTCTTTTTTGGCTTTTTCAAAATTCTCCCCAAAAAATATTTTCTTGCCTGATTTCTCCCTCTAATTTGTCTAAAATTACCAAAGACTCCTTGAGGTTTAAATGCAAAAGCTTGAGCCAATTTTGCATGGAAACAGAAGGCAAGGACAAGTGTACTAGGAATCCTGTACACGTGTATGAAAATTAGTGATTAATTCTCAGTAGGTCCCACTAAGGCTCCGTTTGGAGTTCAAGTTTAAACTTAAGGTTTAAACTCAAATTTTTGTCTTTTTCTGAAAAAAAATTTTTGTCTTTTCTGAAAAAGTTTTTTGTCTTTTCTAAAAAGTCAACAAAAATTATTATTTAAACTTAAAAATTTCAACTCAACTCAAAATACCAAACATCCCCTAAGAGTTTTGGATAAGATGGTGCGTTGTTGTGAACTTGGAGTTTCAAGTGGTGGAAAGGAAATACACTTGCTAGAGTCGAATTAGCCTCATATTTCAAAATCTTTAATTTGATTTATTCAAAAAAAAAAAATTTCCGTCCATTTGGTAGATCTTATATAAGAATATATATTCACACTCATAAATACAACACTTACAACTTATTTTTTTTTTACATTAATATAACAATTAATATAATATTTTTCTTATGATATGTCTTTTGTATTGAAATAATATCTGGTACATAATTTTATATAAAATTATATATAAATCAACTAATTATTATAAAAAATAATATATATATATATATACATGTAAATTACTTATTTAGTTTTTAAATTTTTTACTTTGTGTAAATTTAATCAATGTTTTTTTAGCTTAAATAATCTTATACGACTAAAATGTTAAAAAAAAAAAAGTCTATTTTGTTAATTTTAGATAAAATCTATCAATAATTTAAAAAAAATGATACTCACTTACAGATTTTTTCCGATAATAATCAAAAAGGACTATTATATTAACGTTTTTAATAATTTAAGATAATCACAGCTACCAAAAAAAAAAAAGAATTTGTACAAACTTAAAAATTTGGAAACCAAACTACCAAATTATCCTATATATATGTCATTTGTGTCATCTCACAATTTAAAACTCTCTGCATACTAAAATGTAGAATTCTCTAAAAAAAAAAAATGAAAGAAAACAAGTAAGTATTGTGGTGGCAAAAAAATAGAAATAATTGTACATTTGATTTTACTATAATATGTAGTGTTCGAATTTCACTATTTTAACTTTCAAAAAAGGAGAAAAAAAAAAAAAGAAGTGAAATTCTACACCTTTAAATAGTTGTGGTTGCAATTGTACGTTTGATCTTGCTTTGTTTCTATCTTGATTTTATGCAATTAAAAAAAAATTATCCCATTTTGATTTTAAATAATAAGAAAGTTATGAACTTCTAAAGTTATGAATTTATAAAATTTGAATTTTTTTTAAATGAAAAAAAAGATATTTGAATATGTAAATAGTAAAATTGGTTTACTTTAAAAAAAACAAAAAAAAAATAATGTGAAAACTCCTTTTCGAATTACTGTCCCAAACAGACTCCAAACCTCCTTTTTGTGTTCATTAAAATATCATTTTTTTTATTATGTTTTTAAGAACGCTACTACCATCACTAATTTGTTTAATTTCATATTTAAAGCATTTATTGTGACAATACTTGATCAAAGTTAAGGTACGAGAAAAGATCATTTTAACCATGCGATTAACCAAATACATTGGTTAAACTTAAGGTGGTTTAAAATAAGTTAAAATGGTTTTTTTTTTTCAGTTTATATTTGATCATATTTTGTTTTGTCAAAATAGAGGTTTTAATATATTATATTAAAAACATAGGGTATAGTTGTAATATTTCTTAAAATACAAAATAAAAATGTGCATATTCAACCCAAAAAATAAAAAAATAAAAATGTGCATATTAATTTAACAGCGGATAGATTTAGATACTTATTTCTGTTAAAAGTAAGTAAAGCTAAGCGGAGATAGTTGCAATAACTAGTGAATTAAAGTGCATATAAAATGATAATTAAAACTTAATACAATATAAAGATCCTTTTAAAATGAAGAAATCAATAATGATATTTTTTTTCCCTTACAGTTAAATAATCATATCACGATAACAAGGTTATATGATATGTACATTCGGTTAATAATGAAAAAAAAACCTTTAAAATGATACTTTAAAGCTCTTTTTGTATTAGGACACAAATATAGTATCATTTTTCAGCTTATATATATATATATAATATAATATAATTTTTATATAATGTGCCAGATTGAATAGACACTAAACAAATACATCAAAGCTCGATCACACACATGATTTTTAAGAAATCCTCAAGACCATACAAAAAACCATTAAAAAAAAAAACAAATCTAATAAATGAAAGACGTAACGAAACACTAATCATATGAGACAAGAAAAGTCCGTACGAGGGAAAAATAATTATAATCTCCGACGACAAAAAATGGGTTTTAATGAATGGCAGTTTCCGTTAAAAAAACGATAAAAAAAAAAAGGGAAAACAATAATAATTTATAACGATGATTACAGTATAATTTAATAATAATATATATATAATTTTATTTAAAAATCAGATTACTAGCTCCAATTTCAGCGGAAGCCGATCATCAATAACCCAAACAACAAGAAAAGGTCGAACTCCGAATGAGGGCAATTCATTCAACCAAAAAAAAATTGATGAAAATAAAAAATAAATTACTCTTTTTTGGATAAAATAATAATTAATTAATCTTGCATTGAAAGTTTTCACATGATAATATCCAATAAATGAAAAAACACTCGCCGGGACAGTGGCATTCTGGGTAATTATGGTCAATATGAAGGGCAAATATGTTCGCCCGTCATATTCGCTTCATCTAATCTTTGTTTCTTTCGCTTTATCTCTTTTTGAGTTCTCCAAGCTGAGAGAGACTTTAAATTCTTTTTTGTTTTCTTTATGTTTTTATTTTATTTTATTTTATTTTATTTTTCCTTCTTTTTCTTCTCAGTTGTATTTTGACCGTTACTTTTCCCCAACGGCTCTCTCTCTCTCTCTCCTCTTTCTCTCCCTCCTCTCTCACTCCTCTCTCTCTCTCTCTCTCTCTCTCTGTGATCAAGCTGTTCCCCTCCATTTCTTATCTCGCCCGCCATCTTCCGGTACGCTTTCTCTCTCCTCCCTTTCTCTCTCTCTCTCTCTCTCTCCCCCTCCATTTTTGTTTCTTTCAATCATTTTTGTTTGAACTTGAATTCTCTTTCTTATATTCTTTGTTTTGATATCATTATAATTATATTATATATATATGTGTGTGTTTGTTTATATCACATTTGAACACCCCTTTGTTTTCTGTCTTCATTCTTGGAGTAAATCCTAATTGGGTTTTTGAAAAAGTTTTGAGTTTCATGCATGTGGTCAAAAAATAAAAATAAAAATAAAAACATGCTTATGTTTCGTTTTTTTTTTTTTTTCAGAATGGTTTCTCTTGCTCTGCTTTTTTCTTCATGTGAATTTTTGTTTTTTTTTTTTTTAATTCACTTTTTTGTCGGTTATTTTGTAAATATTCTTTTTATGTTCTGACATTCCTTAATTTAAAAAAAAAAAATTCTTAAGTTGTTCTCTTCTCTTGAATGCTCTTTATTCGATTTCTCTGTTTACCCTACATTGAGTCTCAAACGGGTTTGAGACTCATCCTTCTGTTCTTCTTTTACTAAATTATTACTTAATTTTTTATCATTATTATGAAATGAGTTTATTTAGACTTTTAAATTCACAAAATTCTCCTTTTTTTATTTTTTTTTCCTTCGAAAAATTCTCCTTTTTTTTTTTTTCTTCTCTCATTCCTTGTGATTTTCTTTAGGCTGTTTGCTTTAGTTAGAGGTCGAGAAAGTTCTTTTCCCATTAGAACTTAGTCATGGTTTTATGTTTTATGTTTTTTCTTCTCTCTCTCTCTCTCTCTCTCTCTTTTTGCTTGGTCTTCCTCTTTTTGAGTTTTCATGTGGAAAAAAAATCACTATATTCCCATTTGTCAGATTATCTTCTTTTGATTTCTGTGAAAAAAACAAAAATCACTAATCTTCTTTTGCTCTCTCTCTCTCTCTCTATATATATATATATACATATATATTCATCCATTTATCTCATTAGCTTAAAGAAGTTTGTGACACAAACAGTATGAAAGAACTATTAACCTTTTTTGGGTTCAAGGGAGATTTGCCGATTACACCTTATTCCAAAGTTGTATTCTTTTATTCTTCTTTTTATTATGATTATTTATTATTTGCTTTTTTCAAATTGTTCGAAATTCTTGTCTTCTTCACTTCAGTGTTTATAAAGAGTGTAAAAGAATCTAAAATTTCCTGCTATGTGAACAAGAGTTGTTCCCCATAACGTTTCTCTTTGACTTCCACACAAAGAAAAGCACCCCAAAAAATCATTTTAAACACCATTTTCTCATAGGAAAATCTAGGACAAGAAATGTGCTTTGAAATATATATATATATATATATATAATTATTTTTTTTAAGAATTCAACTGTTTTATGATCTTAATTTCGTTAAGAGATTCTTTACTTATATTTCTTGTACTTCCCATGTTTCCTAATGCTAAAACCTGGCCTAAAGTTTTTATCCAAACTTTTTTCTTACTTTGTTCTCTCTCAATTTTTTTTTTTTTTTTTTTTTTTGTTTTTAATCAGCCTCATTATTATCCTTATGAATCTGCTGAGAAACACACAAGAGTACCCTTGTGATTTTGATTTTGACTTGAGCCTGAAGAATTCATAGAAGCCAAAAGGGCAAAGAATTCAAAGATTTCATCGAGTTTGCCGTCGAAAAATGGGATGTTCTACATCGAAACTCGACGATGAAGAAGCTGTTCAACTTTGTAGAGATAGAAAGAAATTCATCAAACAAGCAGTTGAGCAAAGAACAAGATTTGCATCTGGACATTTAGCTTATGTCCAGTCTCTGAAAAGAGTCTCCGCCGCTCTCCGCGAGTACATTGAAGGAGATGAGCCTCATGATTTCTTGTTAGATTCCTTCATAACACAACCTTTCACACCCCCTACAAAGAAAACAAGCCCCGGTTTTATCTCAATTTCGCCAAAATCTTTTCCACCACCTAGAATCCAATCTGACACACCGAGTTCAACTCTCAAAGTGAACTACCTAAGATCAGGAGGAAACCCCGCGGTTTCTGTTGAAGAAAGGCCTCAATCACCAGAAACAGTTAGAGTTGAAGCTTACTCTCCACCAATGCAGTACCAATTTGGTGTTGATGGGTTTTTTCCGATGCAATATTCCTCTCCGATGAATCCTTCTTCTTTCTTTTCCTACTCCCCAAACAGGCCTAGTGCTCGTATCCCTCCGCCTTCGCCTCAATCCTCGCAATGGGATTTCTTCTGGAACCCCTTTTCTTCATTAGACAACTATGGATATCCGAATCGAGCAAGTATTGAGCAAACGGTGATGGATGACGATGTCCGAGGACTAAGGCAGCTCCGAGAAGAGGAAGGCATTCCGGACTTAGAAGATGATATAGAACTAGACATATCCGATATAAAAATGAATAATGTAACACATGAAAGAGCTAAAGTCAATGTGGATTGCAACAGAGAAGAGGTCATTGTCGAGGATATGGACGAAGATGATGAGGAAGAGGAAGAAGCAGAAGAGGAAGAGGAGGAAGAAGTCATCGAAACCGAGCATGAAACGAGAGGATTACAACAATCCCATGGTAGAAAAACAAGCATTGGTGTATCGCGGTCTCAAATGATGAGACAGGTTGAAGCCAGTAATCAAGAAATGGTTATGGGTGATCGAGAAGCTAAGGATGAGACTCCGGGATTCACCGTTTATGTAAACCGAAGGCCTACTAGCATGGCGGAAGTTATAAAAGAGCTAGATGATCAGTTCATGGTCGTTTGCGCCGCAGCCAACGAGGTCTCGGCTATGTTAGAGGCTAGCAAAGCTCAGTACTCTTTACCCTTCAATGAACTCACAGGTTTGCCTTACATTTAAAATATATATATATATATATATTTTTTTTTTTTTTTTCTAAGTATCATTTTTGTTAAAAACTATATTGTATCATCTTTTTGTAGTGAAGAAAATTTTGAACCCGGTAGCTTTGATTCGCTCGGCGTCATCTCGATCATCCTCTTCAAGATTCGTAGTTAATTCTTTGAGCTCCTCCTCCAAAGAGGAAGGTGAAGAAAGCAGTAGTGACTTCTCAGAGGAATGCATATTTTCAGGCAGTCACCAATCGACATTGGATAGATTGTACACATGGGAAAAGAAACTCTACGATGAAGTGCGGGTACTAAAACGAGAATTCTTACAACTTCTTTTGCACAATTTTTAAAACGCAGAGGATAGGTGCAGCATTTCGATAAAACACAAATGTTAAGTCTTGACCATTAAATTCTTTCACTTGAAAACAGTCAGGAGAAAGGGTTAGAATTGCATATGAGAAGAAATGTAAGCAACTGAAGAGCCATGATGTGAAGGGAGATGATCCGGCTTCGGTTGAGAAAACGAGAGCGGCCATACAAAATCTGCATACTCAGATCATGGTTTCGATACACTCCGTTGAAGCAATTTCCAAGCGGATTGAGACTTTGAGGGATGAGGAGTTGCAGCCTCAGGTTTTAGAATTGGTAAAAGGGTATGTCACTTCTCCATGATATCTTTAAAAAAAAAAAAAAAAAAATTTGTTGTCATTTGGATGAGCTAGGTGCAAATAGGGCTAGTGATTTCCTGCACAACGACACTGTCACAACTCAAAAACGACACGAAACAGACGTATTTGGGTGACTTGTTTAATTTTTGGGTCATTTTCAAACTGACAAGTATAGCACAATTTATAAACGGGTTGATTTTTTTTATTATTATTATTTTTGCTTGAATAATAAACGGGTTGATTGTGTGTTAACTTATTATTTTATTATTTTTTTTCAATTTTCACGGTCACGATCTGTTTAATAAACATATTGTCATGTCATGTCGTCTTACTTTGTAATAATCTCTTTTTCTTAATCCAAGTTTTAATTTAACTTATCGCTCCACTGATCAACTGCAGGTTATCAAGAATGTGGAAAGTAATGGCAGAGTGTCACCAATCACAGAAGCGGACCTTAGACGAGGCCAAGCTTTTATTAGCAGGCACACCATCAAAACTCGACGCAAAGAAGCACTCTTTGATGTCAGTCTCCGAGCCACAAAGGGTAGCACGTTCAGCTGCCAATCTCGAGACTGAGCTCAGGAACTGGCGAGCTTGCTTCGAGTCATGGATCACTTCTCAACGATCCTACGTTCACGCACTCTCTGGCTGGCTCCTCCGTTGCGTCCGGTCTGACCCCGACATCTCCAAGCTTCCCTTCTCCCCCCGCCGATCATCTGGAGCCCCTCCCATATTCGGGCTCTGCATACAGTGGTCTAGGTCTCTAGACGAAACCAGGGAAGTACCCGTGCTAGACGGTTTAGACTTCTTTGCAGCTGGGATGGGGTCACTCTATGCTCAACAACATAGAGAAGAATCCAAGAGATTTACCGTTGGAATGGCCGAGGAAGACAGAGGGAATGGTATGGAAGTAGTGGAGGTCAGAAGAGAAGTGGAAGATGTCATGACGGCCGAGAAAATGGCTGAGGTTGCCATAAGGGTGCTTTGCGCCGGGATGTCAGTTGCCATGAGCTCGCTGACCGAGTTCTCTTTTAGCTCCGCCAAGGGGTACGCTGAGCTCGTTAGCCAATGGGAAAGCGCAAAGTGGCCATGCAACTCGGGTGGGGCCGGGGCAAGGGAAGCAGCATTGTAGTAATCGTTTAACTTTATCCGGGGTAGTTTAGAAATCGGGTGTCAATGTAGGTACACAAGTTCTAAATTATTTACTTAGAAGGTAGCGCATATATATATATATACATATATATATATATATATTTTTTTTTTTTGTTCACTACCTTTTCATGTATACCTTGATGTATCGAATGAAAGCAACAAGAGCTCCATTTCCAAAATCAAGCACGATAAGCGGGTACGAACGATTTCTCGGAAACTACGTCTTACTCGGAAAGTTACAGTCCTCTACAATTTTTCCCTAACCGCGATCCACCCAAACATTCATCTCGCATTTACCATCGTCAATACCATAACTGTGTTTGCACTCTAATTACGAAGAACACACCTGACAATTCGAGAAAATCTCGGAGAAACAAAGTTCAGCTCGACTAAAGAAAGGTTCTGTGGCCAACAGCCAAGTAAAAATGTATCTTGATGTATTGCACAAATCATATCAAACTTCCTTCGACTTTTTTATTTCCTTCGACTTCAAAATTTCCAAAAATTTCCATTCGATACAAAAATGAACGAACAGATGGTACAACGCTCATCAGGCTGCTAAGCTTGGCTGGTTAATCAAAACAAAATGCGGGATTGAGAATGTCGATAGAGTTGATGAGATTATTTCTCAGTCAAGGACGAGAGAATGTCGATAGAGTTGATGAGATTATTTCTCAGTCAAGGCCTTCATCGTCATCATCAAGCTCAATTTCAGTATCCTCGGGCCTTCCCATAAGGGTAAGGAAGAGTAAAACCGCAACCAGCTGCGTTACCAGAAAGTATTTGGCTCTTCTTCTAAAAGTTATCTCTTCCTTGGTTCTTTCCTTTTTGGGTTTGCTTTTCGGCTTCGATCCTAACACAAATCGGAACACGGTTATTATAATGCCAATATCCAAAATCAAAAGAAGCCCATGAAATAAGAATTTTGTACACGAACAAGAAATACACACACACACACACGCGTGTATAAGTATATAACTTGGCCAAAGATGTATTATGGAGACTCTAATCGATGCCCAAGCTCAAAGGAGAGTTGATCAGGCCGATCAAAGATGTAGAATCTGATCATTTAGCTATACGCATATATTTATTTTTCAAGGAAAAAAAATTAAAAGGAAGAAGAAGAAGAAGAAGAAGAAGCATCTTACTCAGACTTGGACCTTTTCTCGAAGTTGATGACAATGGCTCGGGATGTAAATGTGGGACTGAAAAGGAAGGACCGGTATCCACGAGCTCCGTCTTAATCCTTTCAGCAAACTTTACAAGGTTACCATGTTCCAAGAGTTTGCTCCGCAGCACGGATGTCTCCTAAAAGTATACAGTTACAGCATGGAAATTAATGCGACATTAAAAGACTTCCTAAAATCAATGCTGAAATATTTTTAGTCCATGAACTAGACAGGTTGAAAGAAACGAGACTAAAAATGATGTTTAAATTTACAAATATTTTACGGTGGACCAACATGCAACAGTTCAGCTCTAACTAGTCATGTTAAGACCACATAAAAAAGAACCATCTCGTGAGATAAGCAGCTCATGTTCCGAATATTGGCAAATATTTTACAGTGGACCAACATGCAACAGTTCAGCTCTAACTAGTCGTGTTACGATCACATAAAAAAGAACAATCTCACGAGATAAGTTGCTCGTGTTCCGAATATTGGCAAACAAAAGTCACCCTCATAATTACTGATTCCTGATATTATAAAATTCAAATCCAATAAATAAAGGCCGGCACGCATTTTTCAACGTACTTTGTTATGTCCTCAAAAAGCTTGATAAGTAAAAATTCACCCTAAAAAACTTCGAACCATCACAAAGTTTAAAAACAAGGTTCGTTCGATCAAAAATAGCACTGTGATGGATGTAAATCTCTAATATGTGGAATAGCGATTGTTCATGAAGGACAATTTCTTTGGGCCATTTTATTCGCAAACAAATTCTCACCCATAAAAGATTAAATCTTAACGAATAACAGTTTAAATTTAAAATGACTCACAGGCAGTGCTTTAAGAGTGATAAGTGCCTGCCCCAGAAAGATAGCGTCCAAACTTGATGGCCTGCAGAAAAAAATCACAGGTGGCACAGGTGTGTCATCGGGTTAGTCTTTTTTAATTATTACTTTTTTTTTTTAGGTGACTTCAATCCGTAAACCAAACAACGTAGCTTTCGTTCACTTCATTAAAAAATTAATATATATATATATATATATATAAAATAAACGGAGTATATCCAGAACAGGACCTGTTCTCAAAAAAAAAGTTCTGATCCCCTAGCTTAGTTGACAGAGCTCCATACGCAATGCTTGCTTTCCTGTAAATCTGTCCACCAATAAAATGTCAATTATAATACAAGAGGAATTTCCAATCATCCCTCTAGTGTATGCAACTAAACGCTTGAAAGTAGAACGAGTGGGAAGTTCTTTTTTCCAGATATATACATACATAGAGATGAACATAGACATACATATATTTGTGTGTGTCTGTCTGTAGAGAGAGAGCAGAAAAAAGTGAAATAAGAGGACAAATAGAAAAGATGAGACCTCTTCTTCCTTTTGCTCGGCATTGTCTTTAGTAATCCCAAGTTGCTTCTTTACATTACAAACTTGCTTAAAGAAGAGAGCCTTTCCTATTGGCCATGGGAGATCAGAACAATAAATCTTTTCAGCGGTACCATCACTTCCCACCCAGAGTTCGTACTTAAGTGCATCGGCGAGCCACGAGCTAAGCATCGCCTTTGTTGATATCCAATCTGGAACTGAGTAGACCTCACTATCCATATCAATAGTTCCATCTTGTTTTAGTCTCTCAATAACTCCACCCTTCTCATTGTTATAGGCCACGTAATCTCCGGACTCAATATAAGGAATTTGATCTGACAGAGAGAAAAATATACAAACATTAGTTGCATTTTTCTTGAATAATTACTCCATCAGCAAAGAAACAAGTTTCTGCTAAACATATAGAAAACCATAGAATCTTGTCCAAAAGACTAAAGGACCCATTATTTTCAAGTTCTTTAGTAAAGCTTCTCCGTACTATTTTTCCATGCCTCATCATGCTCCCCTCCAGTTCAATATCCGAAAAGGGTTCTAATAAGATCCTTGATATACCCACCATTGATTACAGATTCAAATAGACTCAGCACAATAATCTTTACAAAACGAGAGAATAATAATTCTTGCAACTGCCCAAAAGTGCACTAAAATTAGAAGCATTAAAATTAACCATAAGTTCCCATACATTTCCAACTTGGTAAACTTGTAATAAGGATGCCGAACAAAATCTAGAACTAAAACCATGTCGAAGAATTTGCATTTCGATAATTCATTCTAGTAACTTTAGAGCTTGTTTGGTAGGAGGGAAAAGTGGGAAGGAACGAGATAGGTTGAGGGGATTAACGAAAGGATTTTGAGACCCATGGTTGGACTTGATGAGGGATTTCAAATGCTTATGAAAACCGGAACTTTAATTGCTTCAAATACGAGGGATTAGCCTATTGGAGGAGGCCATCCGTACCAAACACAATAAGAGAAAGATCTTCTCTTTCCTCTCCATTTTCCTGACCTAAAAGTTACATACCTTTCTCTCCTTCCTATTTTTCTTCCCTCTTACCAAACAAAGCCTTACGCTTAACTTCAGAAACCAAAATCTTGCAAATAAAATAATAATAATAACAACAACAACAACAACAACAACAACAATGAAAATGAAAATGAACTCAAGACATTCACCCCCCCTCTTCCCCTTAAGTTCTAAAGTAATTATCCTAAAGAAACAAGGTTTATCAACCAATTATATAAATTCCCAGCTCAACAAAACCTCTCAACTAGTTCAGCAATATCTTCAATTCGTTTCTTCCAATTTTACCGTTTCAATTTCAAGAAAATTATAAGGGCACAGAGAAAATCAATCACATAACAAATTACAGACAAATTATCAACAAAATTCCAAGTACCCACCAAAGATTCAGATATGAAAAACAGGAAAACGACATTGAATTCTGAAAACCGATAATGTAAAGAAAAGTAGATAGAGAAAGAAGAAAAAAAAAATTTCTTTACCAGAATCAGGGTAGACAAGATTGAAATCCAAGTGAAAAGGAGTATTGGCGAATCTGAGGTACAAGAAAACAGGCAAACAAGAAGGGCAAGCCGTTGGGAGGCCAAAACAGGGCCTCCTCACAACCAGAGTGTAATTCTCTCTCTCTCTCTCGTCCGCCATTGTTAGACTTCCAAGCTCAACTTTCCTTTCAAATTCCGCAGAACTGAAAAAAACATGAAAACCCTTTTTGGGGTTTTGGGGTTGTTTAAAGAGACTTCGGAAATGGGTTTTGCTACGAAGAGGTTTTCGTCAATGATTTGTGTTTAGATTTGGGAAGAAGAAAAAGAAGAAGACATGAAAAGAAGGGGTTTCTTCTGGGTTTTGGGTTTTTGTGAAATGGGTCTTGGCTTCGGATGGTTCTCGGAGGATCCGAGCGGGTTTGTGGGCCATGTGGTTCTAAACTCCTTCAGCCCTTTCGAACGTGTTATTTAAGGTGATTTGCAGGATTATCCCTCCAAAATACATATTTTTCTGTTATCATCTTAATTATAATAGTTTCGGTTTTTTGACCTCTAATTATATAATTATGAAGAATTAAAAATCTATACAAATATTAAATAATAGAAAAAAGTACATAAATATGTCTAAATAAAATGTTGTTTTTTATTAAAAAAAATGTTGTTTCATAATTATCTGTTATTTATCTCTGCATACTTATATTTTATTTTTAATTAAGAAATTATATCATGCATTTTGGATTCCTATAATTTAATCTCATGAAATTACGTTTTATGCACAAATACACAATTCTCTTGATTAACACTTGATTTTGATCTCAAAAATGCCTGAAGTAACCTTGAAAAGAAGTTTTAAAATTTTCGAAATTCTCAAATAAATAAATAAAGGTTATGTCATGCATTTTGCTTTCATAAAAAAAATATATATATACCACGTATTTTGAAATCTTATATTTTCATAGCATAAACTCATGTTATATTTATTAGACAAGTCTATATCCTTTGTGATCAACATATAAGTTTGACCCTTAGTTGTTATATCAAACAATTAAGAGTCAAATTTTAAAATTTATTAACTTTAAATTTATATTTTTTTATTTTAAAGATTGTATTAAATTTCAAAATGACGAAACAAAATTCATATTTTTTTTTTCCCCAAATGCGTTTCAAGTTTTACATTTTTTTTAACTCTAATAAGACAAACACACAATTTCAAAACTCAACCGAAGTCCAATAACTCAAACTTAAAAATTTTAAATTCAAACAGACAAACCAAACGCATACTAAGAATATTTATGCTAGTCGCAATCCAATCCAGTGTGCCAACCACATATTAAGGGGCTGTTAGGGGGATAATTGGAGACGGATTTTGAAATATTATGATTGAAGATTTGTTGAGTTTTTTAAAATGTACATTGGTTTAAAAAAAATTGTTTGAGTGAAAAGGGTAAAAACTTAAAACGTATTTGGAAAAAAAAATCATATATTTTTATTTTGTTCCCCCGAAATTTTATGCAATAAAAAAAATCTCATTTGGATTTCAAATACAAAATTATAGATTTTTAAAATTTAGTTTATTATAGATATTTGAAGATGTATATAGTGTAAAATGGTTTTGAATTGAAGACAAAGACAAAGAAAAAAAAAAGTTTTGGAAATATGGTTTTGAATGCTCCCCAAACGAGCCCCAAATGTTAAGCCTAACAATCAATGCAATCTAATATTTTTCTCGTATTAGTACCTCTTAATCTAATCTTAGGCGATTCGAACTTTCTTGTTTGAAAGTCTGGTACTGTTGGATATATATACACACACATATATCTTTTTGAATTAGTAAGTATAAGATTCAAACTCTGTACATTTAGATAGAATCATGTGTGATATTACTGTTAGACTATACATGTAACCACATTAAATGATGTCAGAAGCTACTAAAAGGATCTTCCCGGATTTGAGTTAAGCATGCAGAGAGATTTGCTAATTTTGTTGCTCACTTGTTATCTTGTTATGGTTTGAATTTCAAATCTGTAAGAAAATCCATCTAAAAAAAGAAGACTTGTGCGTCTTACATCGTACATGAAGTCAATTTGGTAGTCATGTCAATAAATAGTTTATACAAGGTTATGAATGTTCATAAAAGGAAAGATAATAAATGCTACTCCTTGTTTAAAAATGGTCAAAAATTTCCTTTCCTCTACATGTGTGTAGTATGGCCGTGACAGAGATTAAAACCAAAATGAATAAGAAATAATGATAATAATAAGGCATTATTTTGTGAGTTAGTTCAACTCAAATTAAATAGTATTTTTTTATCTTAATTTTTATTTTTATTTTTCTGAAAAGTTAATAAAAATTATAACTAGTTTTTAAAAAGTCAACAAATTCAAATTTAAAATTTTCAACTCAGACCGTTTCACCAAACGGAGCCTAAGAATGATGGAACTTCTCTTTAGAGAACTTAACACAGTCTGCCCTCCCTCCCCTTCCAACTATTTCCCCACTAGGATGCCGCCTCGCCACCATCTTCCCACCACGACACCGCCCTACCCCCCACCGCAAACCGATCCACCCACAGCCTCAAAACGTCGCAATGAGATTTGGTTCATCCCATCGTCGCAACACCCTCCCACCGGACCCACCCTCATAGGATCTCTCGAAATCCTTTATTGTAAAAAAGGATAATATTTATATTTTTCACAATTATAATTAAGACTTAAAAGGGGAGTTTGAAACTTTGAAATAATTTCACTAAAACATTTTTAATTAAGTTAAGGTAGATGTATCTGGACAGAATAACATTTTTAAACGCAACTATGTAATTAAGAGATGTGAAGTTCAAAGAAGAGAGATAAATTGACCACTTTTATACATAAGGTGGATAAGTTAACATATGGACAACCTTTAAGAGGGACATTTAGATGCTCAATCCTTTTAGGATAAAAATATTCTTTAGTTAATTCAATAGACGAGTCTAGACATAAGATTTTTTTTAAAGCTAAATATATGTTAGCTTTAAAAAAATAATTAGAAAAAAACATATATGTGTTTTCACTTTTCTCATTTCTTTCACTAGTCCATTCATTCCTCTCATTTCTTTCGCTTTTCTCTTTTACCAAACACGCTCTTAATCCTCGTTTGAAATAAACATTTAGATTGAATTTTTTCAATTTAAATATCTTTTTTCATCTCTTTCAAAATTAAATACTGTATTTATTTTTCCCTTAACAAGTTTAAAATTTAATTCAATATTGGATTTCTAATTCCAAACTCATGCTTCAAACAAATGCATGCTCAAAACTTTAAGGAGAATAATACTTAATAGTAACAAAGTAACATATTCACTTCCATCCTTTTTATGCTAATAAATAAATAATAATACTCTTGCTTTACCTAATTGCTCTTACTCAAATAAATTACCCTACTAAAATAATCCTCTTCATTACTCTCTCTCTCTAAATAATATAAGTTGGCACATTTTTTCTTTTTCAGAGTAAAGATGAAGTGTAATAATAAAATACAAAGTTGGTTGACCAATTATTAAATCAAAAGAAAATATTTAGGTGTTGGTGTAGTGTTTGAGTTGAGATTTTAAGTTTGAATAGTAATTTTGTTGACTTTTTCAGAAAAGACAAAAACTTTTTCAGAAAAAGACAAAAAAAGTACAGTTCAACTTAATTGAAACGATGAGCCAAACCCCTAAATCTTTTTTTTAATTAATAAAAAATTATAATTAATTTTAAAAATTAATCCATTCTAATTTAAAATCACACATATATATATATATATATATATATGTATGTACACGTCGAGGTGTCATAAGTGTTTTGCTACAAAGGTCAACTACCGTATCAGATTGATCACCTCCTCGTGTCCACTTTGAAGAGACTACAATTTGTCCATTCTCACGACCAAACGCCTAAAGTCCCTGCCTCCATTAAACGACAAAATTATGTGTAGTTTTGGTGTACCGACGTGAAATAAAAATTTTAAGTTAAAATTTATTAATTTTTTAAAAATTAATTATATTTTTTATTAATTTTTAATATTTAATTATAATTTTTATTAATTTTTTTAAAAAATATAAAGATTAAGATGAAAAATTTAAATTCAATCTAAAAATCAACGGAAGTTATATAGATATTTTTATATTTATAAATGCCCAATTCTTTATTTAGTAAAAACTTGAGTTCGTTAAGATTTTTTTAAAAAAAAAAAGGCTTTTTAGCAAAAAGAAAAAGAAAAAGGAAAAAGAAAACAACTAATAACGTTATGGTACTAAAATTGTGTTGAGAAACAATATTTTATTTTACGTTATTATATGTGTTATATATATATATATATATATTGTAACATCTAACATGAAATGGAGGATATATCAGGTTTTTTTATGTTTGAGACGACTTCTTGAGTTTTTAAATAATTAACTACAAAACTAGTATTCTTTCATCTTGTCAAGTAATTTTTTTTGTGCAAAAATCAATGTTGTCAAAATTAAAAAATTAAAACATGAAATTGTAATTGTGCCAAATATATTTTTAATGAAAATTTCTGAATATTTTATTTTATACATGTTAGTTTAGTGAATATTGAGTATTGATTGATGTTTACATTAGAGATCTAACTTCTCAATTTTTCATTAAAATTATTGAATTTACTTTTTTTTTACCGTTTATGTAATTGTAATAATATATTATAATGATGATAGTAAAAAAGAAATCATAAGTTATAATGATAAAAAAACTAAACAACACTGATACTAAGATAAGGTAATCCTTTATTTATTATATGATAATCTTTCTTTCCATTGAAAAACTTGCAAAACTCTTGTTTTCTTTGGTTGATAGATTTGAATTAAAATATTTAGATTAAAATTATTCGATTTTTAAAAAACTAATTAAAAACTAATTAAAAACTTATTGATTTTGAAAAAAAAAGCAAAAATGTGTTGAAATATTTTAATTTGAAATGGTAAAGTAAACATTCCTTAAGTAAAATTTTTTTTTCGCATGTTAAATTTAGTATGAATATTGACTATTAATATTTACATTAGAAATTATCTTTACCTTCTCAACTTTTCAATAAATTTATTTAATTTACATAATTTTAATTTAAAAAAAAGAATTATCATTTAAATTAAAACGAAAATACCATAACATAAACAAAATAATATTTACAAACTAATATGAATTATTCCTACAAAATTATACGGTATGGATAAGGTATATATATATATATATATTTATATCTTTTCCATCGAAAGCTTTTGCAAAACTCCAGAAGGAAAATATATATATATATATGGATGTATATAGGTATATATAGACTTTGAAACATATATATATATATGTATTAGGTATATTTATAAAAAATATATATAGGCTTTGAAGTGGAAAGCTTTACAAAAATATAGACTTGCACCATTTTTACTGTGTATATCAGTTGTTTGTATCATTAATTAAGGATTATAATCTTATAATTATAAAATTTTTATATTATATTATTCAGTGTAATTTTTTATCAATGTTAATTCACTTTTCCTTATTAAAAGAAAAAGAAAAAAAAATCTTACTTTAACAAAAACGTTATCTGGAAATAGACCCCTTTATTTTTTTACCTTATAGTGATTAGTGAAACAGAGCTTTAAATATCCCCCTTGCTTCCAGCCAAAAATATCATTTTTAGAAACTCTCTCTCTCTCTCTTCTCTCTCTCTCTCTCTCTATCTATTTACACTCTCTCTCTAGAAAGAATCTAGGGTTTGTTTGGAACAGTGAATCTTCGTAGCCGTCGAGCTCTACTGCTTCTGGTAAGACTCATCACCTCGAACATTTTCCTCTGTAATTTCACAGAAAACTCCACCTAGGGTTTACTCTAGAAAGTGAAATTGTTTTTCCCTTTTGTTGTTTTTTTTAAAGAAAAAAAAACATTTCTGAGAGTTTGAATTGCTGATTTCGAGAGTAAAAGGTTGTTCTTTTTCGTGATTTAAGCTGTTTCAATTGGTGGAATTTGTGAAATTATGCTTGTAGATACTGTTCTTGTGATGGTTTTTGTTTTGTTTAACGAAATGATCCTATAAAGTCTCTGTCTTTGGAGTGAATTTTTTTTTCCCGTTTTTGTTGTTTGTTTGTTTGTTTGTTTGTTTTTTTTTTTTTTCCTGTATATCTGGGAAAGTCTGTATTAGCTATGATTGAATGGAAGTGTTTACCTTTCCTTTACTTTCCTACTTATCAAAGAGTTGACTTGCAAATTTTGATCAATATTAGTTTTTTGTCTCTGTTTTTTCAAGTAAGATTTTTCGGGTTCTTTATGGTTCAAAGTTGTGTTTCCATTTGTCACTATTTTTGCCCATTTATAAAGCAGACATATTCTAGAATATTAAACTATTGTCGGACTATCTCGTAATAGCTTAAGCTTTAGGGATAGATAGGTTCGGAGTTCGAATTCCTGTAATTGCACTAGTTATCCCTTTAATCATTGTCATCACATGTTTGGTCTTTAATTTGTGATGAATTGGTAAACTAACAAAATATGGTCTAGTAGGGTCATTTTTTGCTGCATAGCCTGTCCTTGGAAAGCAAGTTTTGTTGCTTTCGTTATCTTTTCGGTACCCAATTCATGGTTTAGAAATTTTCCTTTTACTGCCTCTGTTTCCTAGAATTAACATATGATTAAAATTGACAAATTTGTGGATGTTGTTTATTCAGTATTTTATTTTTCTGCGGCCTTCCCGTTTGCAAGTGTTCTAGGCGTTTTGAGCTGGAAATCGTCGGTGCAAATTGATTGAACATGTGTTCTGATTTTTGGCTGTTTTACTAGGTTACTATGTGACAATTCTGTTGACAACAAGAAAAACGAGGAGGACACCAATATTCTGTTATTATGGCAACCGAGAGTCCAATTAGAATGCCAGAAACTAGTGGGAAGTGGGCATCCCATCAGAAGGCTCCAACCTTTGTTCCATCATCTACTGGTATGGGGGCAGAGGATTTGAAACTACTGCTGAAAGGCCACAGGTTTACTGGCAGTGGAAAGGATGTAGCTCCTAACCGGAGCGGGAGCGCACCCCCAAGTATGGAGGGTTCATTTTTGGCCATTGATAATCTTTTGTCCCGGCAGAATGCTGAAGCAAGTGAAAGCTTGGAATCTCTTAATATTTCTATTGGAAACTATGAATCCGAGGAACAATTACGTGCTGACCCAGCGTATTTTTCCTATTACTGTTCCAATGTGAATCTGAACCCTAGACTTCCTCCCCCACTTATCTCATGGGAGAATCGACGCTTAGTACGCCATATTGGTAGTTTTGGGAATAATTGGGGACTGACTTCTGTAGACGACAGTGGTAATGTTTCCTTGCACTTTTCTCAAGGATCCCTTCCTACACATAAGGAAGAACCCGAAGATGAGCAACCATCCCAGCAGCCTTCCAACAGTTGGGTAGATAGGACGAGTGAAATATGGTCTGGACAGGAGAACACCACATCAGCAGACCAACACAAAGCTGCGGCTGACTCATCACAGGTAAAGATTTCGTACTTTGATGTTTCCTTCATGAAAAAATGTTCGTTCTTGTATCTATTTTATGAAGATTCACACATCGAGATGATAAATGAACCCGCCCTTCTTTATTCAAGATCGATACAGCTTTTAAGATGGTCTGTTTACTGTGATACAAAATTCATATCTTTTTTGTCGATAAAGCCTACAGTTAGCTAGATATAGCTTTTCTAGGCTTTAAAGTTCAATCAAATTGCTTGATCATAAATGTAAAATTCTTTTTTGGAATTTCAGGAAGATTTTCGTGGCTCCGCATCACCTGTATATGATCAATCCAATGTTTTAACCAATGGAATAGTTGAGGAATCAGCTGATCATGATACTAGTTCCAGTTCCTTGTATGACTCTCCTATTAACACACCCGGTATCGTTTTATCTAGTATGGGAATGGATGATTTAGCGTCATCACAAGCTGATCCTTCATCTGCTCCCGGTCCAAGTTCATCGTCTCTTGATTGTACTAGAAGCATAAGCGGTGATGAAGCAAGTATTAACATCATTGCTTCTGAAATAAAGGCTCTTAATATTTCTAACCCTCCGAACTCGAGGAATCAAGTAAATCAAGAACAATGGCAGCACAGCCAGAGTAATTTTGTGCAAAACAAGATGCACCAACAACAAAGCAATTTGTTTCTAGCCCAAAGTGCCAAATCTCAAGTAACTAATCAAGGAGTTAATAGCTCATATGTTGGAATGGATCAATTTCTCCCTTCTAAGTTCTCGGCTGAGGTGCAGCCTGCCCTCCAGTCATCAGGGTTTACACCGCCACTTTATGCTAGTGCAGCAGCCTACATGGCTTCTACAAATCCATTTTACTCGAATATGCAGGCACCTGGTTTTTTCCCAACACAATATGTTGGTGGATATGCTTTGAATCCCAATGCCTTTCCTCCATACATTACCGGATACCATCCTCCTGGCCCTGTTCCATTGGTTGTCGATGGAACTGTAGGTCCAAGCTTTAACACTCGAGCATCTGGTGTTTCGACCGGTGGTAGTATTCCTCCTGGGGTGGATATGCAAAACTTAAATAAATTCTATGGACAGCTTGGCTTTCCAATGCAGCCTTCTTTTGTCGACCCTATGTATATGCAATATCCTCAGCAGCCTTTTGGAGAACCATATGGTGTTCCTGGTCCGTTTGATCCAATGATAGCAAGAGGTGGTGTTATTGGCGGTCAGGTTAATGTGTCTGACCCGAAGAAAGTGTTGGACAATGCTGCTTATATGGATGAGCACAAAATTCAGCATCAGAGACATGTTTCGCCTGCTATGACTCCAAGAAGAGGGGGTCCAATGAGTCCGAATTATTTCGGGAACCCACCAAATGCTGGTATTTTGATGCAGTTCCCAACATCGCCCCTTGCGAGTCCAGTTTTGCCAGGATCACCTGCAGGTGCCACTGCTCTTCCTCGGGTGAGAACTGATACGAGATTTCCTCCAGGTCCTGTTAGAAATACCAATATGTATCCTGGATGGCCAGCTCAAAGAGGCTTCGAAAGTTTCGAGGACCCCAAAATATATAATTTCCTTGAGGAGTTGAAATCTGGCAAAGGCCGCAGATTTGAGCTATCTGATATCACAGGACATATTGTTGAATTCAGGTACACACTGATCTGGGTTAATTTATTTTCTTTTGACATATTTAGATCTCTTTTCATAGGTGAGTAAACCATCCTGAATTTTTAATTTCAGTTCCGATCAACATGGTAGCCGGTTTATTCAGCAGAAGTTGGAAAATTGTAGTGTTGAAGAGAAGGCATCAGTATTCAAAGAAGTTCTCCCACATGCATCCAGATTGATGACTGATGTTTTCGGTAACTATGTCATTCAAAAGGTATGCTTTCAACTTTTTTTTTTCCACTCGTCCTTATATATATATATATATATATATATATATATATATATATAACTTATAAGTTATTTATATTGTAAAAAATTGTTTGCCTCACAAAATTCCTTTTGATCTCAATTTTGCAGTTTTTTGAGTATGGAAGCCCTGATCAGAGGAAGGAACTTGCAAATCAACTAACAGGTCAAATATTGAATTTAAGTCTTCAAATGTATGGCTGTCGTGTAATCCAAAAGGTATATGCGATTCCTGACTTCCTATATTCCAATTTTTTATTTTTTATTTTTTTCCTATACGTAAATTTATATCTTTTTTTTTTTGGTATATATACCTAAAATTTACAAGATTTTTATTGTTTGGTGTATTAATTGTTTTTGTATTAAGATTCTGGATCTCTGTCTATTTTCTTCTCTTTCTGTTTGTATTCCTATTTCACTTGCTTTTAATCCAAAATGCAACTATGAGGTAACCGTTTTGTCATAATGTTCATAGATATAGGAATGCATGTCATTGCTGTAGGATAGAACATTCTAAGCGCATGTCGGTCTTCTTTCCGATATTTACATATTTGATATAATTAGATTGTCCGATAAGAAAATAATGGCAATAGTTGAGTTTATGAGGTTACCCTATCATACTAGGCCTGGTTGCAAGCAGCAATATTGCATGCTTGATGCAATTGAATACTAAGTGCATGAATCAAGTATTTTGGTTTCTTGTTGCTATTGCGGTTTTTGCTCCTTCAGGCTTATAGTAAGAGTCTTTAATCTTATGCTGGTACAGGCACTGGAGGTCATTGAGCTTGAACAGAAAGCACAGCTTGTACGTGAACTTGATGGAAATGTTATGAGATGTGTCCGAGACCAAAATGGGAACCATGTGATACAAAAGTGCATCGAGAGCATACCTACTGAAAAAATTGGGTTTATAATATCCGCTTTCCGTGGTCAAGTCGCAACACTTTCTATGCATCCTTATGGTTGCCGTGTTATACAGGTAATATAGTAAAACTTGAGTGGTGGTGAAGTTCTCCTCTTCCTCCGACATGGTTGCTTGAAGAGTTTTGTTTCTTGTAGAGAGTTCTGGAGCATTGTACGGATGAGTTGCAATGTCAATTCATAGTTGATGAAATCTTGGAGTCTGTATGTACTCTGGCTCAGGATCAGTATGGAAATTATGTCACTCAGGTTTGTCTTGCTCTTTGGTTCCTCTCTCTCTCTCTCTTTCTCTCTCTCTCTCTTTCTCTCTCATGCACACACACACACACACACACAAAACGAACAAGCGGCCATTGCTCTTTCTCCCTGAAGGCATACTATTGTGGCATGGACGATGCCATGGACGATGCTCAGTCTAGTTTTTTACGGGTTATTATTATTATTATTATTATTATTATTATTATAAACTCTACACCTTGTATTGGAGTCAGGTGTGGAATTGCTGCTAGACTATGCCTACAATCACTCTAACGGTTTCTTTTTCTGTCCTCCTTTTTGTTTTAATGCATGCGTTTTCCTTTTTTGTTTGGTAAAATAGGAATAAAAACAGCAGTACTATGCATTGTTTGGTTGTAGGCATAAAAGGAAACGTTCGACAAATGTTTTCATTTCAACTTAGTATTTACCTGCTTGAATAAATGGTGGAAATTTGATGTGTGCTAATTTCAATCATTAATGATTATATGTTTTTCAATCTTACCTTCATTTCCTTCCATGTTTGGACTGAATAGCAATTGAAGAACATAGGGGATCATACATCGCCCCAATTTTCCTTCCCCTTCGGACAAGTCATTATTTGTATTTTTCTTCTCATTTTTTTATCCTTCCATAAACCATTCCTGCAACATACACCCTACTAAACACTGTTAAATTGGGCTTTGGTCGGTAACAAACTATTAGATTGCGTATCAAAATACTCCTACTGCCTGTTGCAGCATCTATAATCTCATTAATAAGGGGAAACAAGCATTTATGTTTCTAGGTTCAAGAAGTAGCAAGTTCTATACCTTGAATTTCGTGCTGGTATACATGTGATATTTTTATTTTTGCCGAGCTTACCTGCTAATACTGCAAAATCTTTGTGTACTCTGTGTTTACAGTTGTTCACTTGTTGATGGTTAAAATTCCTCAGTTCTCTGCATATCTCCCTTTGCCAATTCAATTTCTGCAATATGTTTTTCCTTCGTGCTGTGTGTCATTGGATGATGACGTATTGTATTTACTCTGTTTGCAGCATGTGTTAGAGAGGGGAAAACCTCATGAAAGACGCCAAATAATCGGCAAGTTGTCAGGACATATTGTAAAGCTGAGCCAGCATAAGTTTGCGTCAAATGTCGTTGAAAAATGCTTGGAGTATGGTGGTCCTGCAGAACAGGAACTCATAATTAGTGAGATTGTTGGTCATAACGAGGGAAATGATAATTTGTTGGTAAGTAGAAGCTATTTTTGAATTTCTTTGCACGCACAGGAATTCTCAATTATCCTTACGTTCTTTATCTTCAAATCTTTTGATCGTCAATTCGACCAAAGTGATCAGGAAAAACTTTTCCCCCACTTAAAAACTTCTACTTTTGAATTTGTGTTTTGCTGGACAAGAAATCTTATACCGAAGGGTACAAAGCATTTGATAAATGTTGTGATTATAAAAATAATTTTTAACCGAAAACATATATATATATATATATATAATTGGAGTTGTCATATGCTTAACTACCATGTTTGGTTTCTTTATCAAGGTAATGATGAAGGATCAGTTTGCAAATTATGTCGTTCAGAAGACACTAGAAATCTGTGCGGAAAATCAACGGACAATATTGCTCAGTCGAATAAGAGCTCATGCTCATGCATTGAAGAAGTACACGTATGGGAAACACATAGTTGCTCGATTTGAACAGGTTTTCGGAGAAGGTAATTGCTACTGAAATAGTGATGTGCCCTTATTTTAAACTCTCTACTTTACGACTTTAAGGTACAAATTATTGCCGACATTCTCTTTGATTGTTTTTTAAACCCATTTTCCCACGCATGCAGAAAATCAGCCGTCGACATAAACGATGTAGATGCGGGAAATATCTGAAGGGTCTTCTGAAAAACTTGCTCCTGCAACATGGGGATGGGAAGAGCTTGAATTTGGTTACCCGAGGGCCGATTTGTGAAGGTTGTCGTGTGGGCAACCTGGCTGACACTTGCCGGTTGTCTTGTGCGATGTCTGCGATCCGAACCCTTACGGGGTTTGAATGGAAGTGCCAAACAATGGAGGATTGATGTGTATAATAAGATGGTAAATATTTTTACATTTTACACTCTTAGGATTATTGGTTTGAAATAATGACATGGGCAATATTTGGAAGGAAACCCTTCCTGGTAATGTAAATTAAATGTACTAGGGTTACACTGCAAACTTGCACATGCGTGGGTTTTTTTTTTTTTTTTTTTTTTAAATATCTTTTTATGGTGGTAAATTGGAGAGCTCTTAGAAGTTACAGCATTTGTGTATTTAAAAATGTAGGTACCTTGTTTGTTTATTGTATAACTGTCACTTCCAACCACATCTCCTGCCTCAAGTTAATACGATGGAACTCTATGCTTAAACATAATATTAGTTGAAGTATGTATACGTATGTGAAATAGTATATTGTTCAAACGATATAAGAATAAATAAATAAATAAATAACAAAATGACAAGATAAGGAAAAAAAATTATAAAATATAAACTCGAAATTACTAATTCACAAAAAGAAAAAATCTTGGATGGAAATTTATTTTTGATCAGATTAAAAATCAGAATGAATTTTTTTATGAAACTTCAAAAGAATTCAGTTTTATTATTGAATAGAAGTATATTAGATAGAACAGAATTATTCACCAAAAAATAGATGTTTATATCAAAGAAAATTCTTTAATAGAGTACTAAATACCCTATCATATTTAATTTTAAAATGATTTTGATAAAATTCAACATTTAAAAAATAAAACACATTATTGGAATGAATACCTCAACAAGGGTTATCAGCATAGATGGTTCTTAAACTATAAGTACGTGTGACTTTGATTCTTAATAAAGTTTTTGGCAATTTATTTTTGAATTAATAAATGTTTTAGTCGATATTAAAATTGATGAATTTTTTAAGATTCAGTAGAGAATCACCTTAATGTCGCAAAATAGTTACATTAAGTGCAAAAATTAAAAGCAAAGGATCAAAGCGACCCAATGCTCAAAATTCACGACCAACAATGCTAATAACTCTAACCAATGCGGATAATTTTATGAAAGGCAACGAAAAATATTTAATATTTATACACACTTTTTTTAAATATGATTTCAATCAAATTTAATAATTAGAAATAAATATTACTAATATGATTATCCTATTATAGAAAGCTCCTAAAATATACGACAAAACCAATTACCAAATCCTTGGAAAAGGGTAATTAATATTAAGTTTCTTTTGACAAAATTTCAACAAAGGGAATAAATAATAATAAACCTCACATTCGTCCCTTTTAAACTCCAAACGTGGTTTGGAGGGTAAAAAGGAACTGAAAAAACAAAAAACAAAACCCAACATACAAGCCAAGCGTTTTCAAAATCGACCCTTTCTTTTTCTGCCCGTGTACCTTGTATCTGGAGGTACAACATTTCCTCTTCTTCTCATCTGTTCCTTCTTCTTCATAATCCATTCTCTTCCCTTGCCTTTCTTCGTTATTTTCTGCCTTTTCCTTGGTCTCTGCCTGTCGGAAACGCTAACCTGCATGACAAGATGAAAATACCGTTTAATTGTTTTAGATTGAAATCATCCTTTCGTTGAACGGAAAGATATCGAGTGAAGAGAACTAATTTTTTGATAGGTTATTAAAAAATAGGTCTTTATCAGGTTTCATAAAATTTTCATACTTCACTTATACTGATACGATCTGATGGTGATAAAAATATTCTGTCCATATAAGCTTACCGTTCGATTTTCTTCATCTTCACTACCCTCATCGTCGGAACAACTCTCCCCATCTTCGTCTTTCTGCTTTGAAACAGGTGCAGATGGACCGCAAGTAAGGACGAGGTATTCTTTTCGTTTCTTGGAGCTACCATAGGACAAATAAAACAAAGTTATTATTATTATTATTATTATTATTATTATTATTATTATTGGTTGAAAAATATAACAAAGTTAGTTAAGGACATTAAAAGCTACTATATTTCATTATAGGGATTATTTTGATTGATTTCTTGCATACCTGTGAGGGTAATCGACAACTACACCACCCGAAAATCCAGCTTGCATTGCCATACGCAAAATCAATTCATGCTGATCAAGATTTTGGGGATACATTTGAAATACTGCTCTTGCTCCTCTTGCTAAGCATCTGTACAGCGATGTGAAGAAAGCCCTAAAAAAAGTTCAGCACGAAGAAAAATTAATACCACGAACCGAAAATGAGAAAAAGAAGAAAAAGGAGTATCTGATAATGATCTCAAAGTGTGTTATATTTGACAAGAATAAGAGCCAAGAGGAAGACGGTCATACTTTAATCTTAGTCGCGGCTCATGTGAGGATTTATCAGCATTGCATAACCACTGCATTTCCCATTTCCAAAAGGGGAAAAAAAAAGATTACTGCAACGAAGTATCTAAATTTACAAGGCAATACTGAACAAGAAAGATCTATTGAAGTATCCATGCAATCTAGGGAATATAACAAGTCATCAAGTAGCATTTTTAAAGGAAATGTTATGGAGGCCCTATATATGATATGAAAAGGCATTAGTAAGAATGTTCGAGTTTAGAGACTAGTGAAGCCAAAGAAAGCAAACCTGAACAGCCGAGATACTTATGACTCCATCAATAACTCCAGGTCGAAGCCCTAATCCCTGAAACATGAACCATTTTTGACATTCTACTATATATCAATTCAAGTTGATACAGCATAATTAAATGGTTGAACTGCATCACCCTTCTGTCCTTTTACTGCCATCGTAATTCTTATATGTCAGAAATCCCACAAGTTTAAACCACGCCTAGATGCATGTTTAATAATCGTGAACTAGAAAGAGAAAGGGAGAAGTATTCCTCCTTTCCATCTATTCATGTCCTCACTTCACTTACAAAATCAAGAACGCTAATTTAATGGGGGCCCGTGTGACGTAGAGAATGATGAAAGGAAAAACCAACCCTAAGTTACACACTAGAATTGGAATCTCATTACAAGCCTCGTTTTGTTTTGTTTCCATTTGAATTAGGATAAATCACAAAATTACTCTAGAAGACTTACTAAAATATAACCAATAGTCATACACACAACGGCAGAAGGACATTTAGTACTTACAACTACTAGGATTCCTACCCCTAAAGTTGTATAAATACTATAAAACCATTTCTTTATTTCTTTCTCTTCCTTTCCAAAACCCTTCCTTTTTCCCATTACAATCTCAAAAAGCGTGCCCTCTCTTGTCAAAGTTGTCATCTGAAAGGCTCATTCTTCCTATAAACCACGCAATTAGCTGTTCAAGCCAGCAACACAACAGAAACAATGGTAAAGGGGTCCTTTCTTTCTCGATGGGAATTATTAGTACTTGGTGTTGGTATTTGCGGAAGCAGTTGCAAGGCAAAGGATTGGTGGAGATTAGTGTATGATCCAGATATTCCACTAGATAGGTAAACCCATTTCTAGCTCGTTATCATATCCGGGATTGCATCGCATTGCACTCAAATGGATCGACAGAGTCTCGGTCAGCCCGTGATAAAGAGGTATCAAAGCAAAGCCCGAGTTGCGCGGGCACACAGTCATGATCTTTGAAGGATATCATTTAGCATATACGCCCCGAAACCCTCGGGATAATAGATTAAAACAACTCTTATTGTTTGTTTAACCTTAAAAGTAATAAAATTTGAAATCCAAATACCATTAACAATGAAAATATGACAAGCACAATGAGCTTAATCTTAGAATCTTACCTGACCCATGTCACCAAGTAAAAGATCACCTTCAACCTCCCTCTCCAACGCAACATCTACAATTCATAACAAATATAAATATACACACATATAGAAATACCTATATACACATATATAAAATTATATGAGCCAATTTCAATTGACATACTAAGCATTGAAGCAGAAATATCCAAACCGATCCATTCGTGACCACTCTCCGTCAAAGTCTCCCCACTAAGCCCCGATCCACAACCTATAAATCAACAATTTCGAATCAAAATTTTGAAAAAATAAAAATAAAAAAATCTGAACTTTTGAAATCAAAATCGAAAAATTTTTGGGAAATTTGACGGGAAGAGGAAAAATTATTATACCGATGTCGACAAGCAACCTGGGGACGCCATCGTCGGGGAGAGCGAGAAGCTCGAGGGCTCTCTCGGTGAGCTCCGACTGGATTTTGATGATTCGAGACGACGACGTGTACTTCCGAGCCTCCTCCTCGTCGTAGAATATCTCCGGCGGCGCCTGAAGCTCGGGCCGCGACGACATGTCGTACTTCCAAAGAGAGAGGAAGAGGAGAAAGTAGGGGAGAGAGAGAGAGAGAGGTCTGGTTTCGGTTGGCTTGTTAAGAGAGAGAACAAAAACCTTTTTGCTTAAACCCTAGAGTTATCAGAACACTCCCTCTATTTTTGGACATTTATGAAGTTTTCCCTCTTAATCCCCTTCTTTAGTTTATTTCCCCCTGAATTGTTTTTGTTAGAATTGTACCCCTCCTAACCCTAATTTGGATTATAAATTAGAACCAACAATTCAAATTTTTTATTTCATAGTTTTCTCTTACAATAAATTTTATATTCAGAAATTAGAGTTATTGTTTAATTTTATGAACTACCTACCACTAATTTTATTTTTAATGTGATTATGTTATTTTATTTTATTTGCCCTTGACTCGAGTCATTGCTTCTTTTTGCGTATTCCTTCTCTCTTATCTCTCTCCCTAGAGTTTGCATCTATCTTTAAAAAATAAATAAATAAAACAAATGTAACAAAATAAATTTGAATTGAAATTGTTCTTCATGGTTTTGCTTTTAGTGCCATCCAATTTAGATTTATCCGATAAGGATAGATCCCCCCCGACATTTTGACATTTTGTAAATGGATATGTAGGGAAATGATAGTTCTATATAAATATATATATATATAAATTAAATGGATAAAATTTTGTTAAATTAGGAAGATGATTATTTTATTAAAAGATGGTTATTTACACTTTAATCAACCTACATAATTATCTAAGTTTTCATTATCTCAAGTAGTTTTGCCATCATTATTTCTAAGCCAAAAAACGATTATACCACAACTCTCCCGCATCCATCTTAGGTTTGATTATCTGCATCCGCACTTTGTACTTTGTACTTTAATTAATAATGAGGTTGTGTAACTAAAGGGCATGAACTTTTAAAGATTATTGACGAGAGCACCGATTGATGACTCCTAAGCATGGTCACTTCATGTCACTTCTAGTAGTGGGATAAAATGAAAGACATTCTAGTGTGTGCGTGTGTACGTATCTCTATACTTGTATATATAAACATAGAGAGAGCATTTTTCCTTATAAGAAAGGAAAACAAAAAAACAAAAAAACAAAATGCTGCACATTTATTCATACTACAATACAGCTTAACTTTATATATATATTTTGTTCCTGGATTAGTTAAAGAAGTATTAAAACAATATATTTCAAAGAATCAAAATATCAAAGAAGAAATTAATTTAAGCAAGGAACATGTTCTAAACCATTATTATATATTTTTATCAACCATATTAACAAATTTGGACCTACCCTAATATGTGGTATAGGAACCGAAGCGCCTGATAAGAAAAACTTAAAAACTCATAATTGTGTAAAAGGACATGCTGCTAACATGTTTCCGACAGAAGTTCCGCGATGCAACTACAGTTTTAAGCCCGAATGTATTGCAACCACTCCTCCAACAAGGTTTTCGTACTCGACTTTCTGAAATCCCACATCGGCGATCATCGACGCAAAGGTCTCCTGCATTAATCAATAACAGTTGATACAACAGAATGTAATCAGAAGCAATCGAGTGACAGAAAATGAAATAAAACAGAAACAGGAGTTGCATCACGAGCGTCGGTTTAGAATGTAATCCTCGTTTATTATTGAGTGTGGCGTGTGCGTGCCGGTTTCTCTGTTTGCAGTTGTTTAGATATCTAAAGTAGTGCACTGAAGCAGGGTAAATGTAATCCCCATCTAAGATGTGCTCCTTCCGAGTGCCACGAGTATCAACAGACTACCGCTACAAAGGTGTCACAAGTGTACCTATATCTCTATCCACAATGCATGCTTCGAAACACTGCATCGTTTAGCAAGATATATTTTGCGAGCAAAATACCATTTTCACCAAGAGATTTAAACCAAGAGGGAAGAGATTTATTAACTGGAAAAAAAAGAACAGTATAGCAAATTAGTAATCTAGTATTCCAATGTCCGTTGAGTGGGGAAAAAGAATGACCCGCCAACGCCCAACACATCTATCATCGCCAAGGTGCTTCTCTTAGACTCAAAGTTGAAATTGTTGAATTTTGCTTCTATATGTTAGCTTGTCTTATCATAATTCCCGATCCTATCTCCTCTTGATCGGAAAAGGGCAGGGCAAATAAGACAGCATCCACTTTGTATCTCCCTTTGAGAAAAAAGGTTTCAAAATTCTATTTATTCTTTTAGAAAGAAAAGTTCATCCTCAAAGCTTTGAACTTTAATTATTTTGGCGAAGTCTCGGCTATTATAAGTGCAACTTTTATCCATATTGTCAACGAACCAGATTCATTTAACCAAATCATAGTCAATGTTTCGGTAGATTACATACGTAAGGAGGATGGGAGGAGGAAGAACTAAACCTGAGGGGGAAACCGGCGGATGCTCTCAACTAAGTATTGATATGATTTCCGATCGCCAGCAACTAACTCTCCTAGGGCAGGAATTACTGCGAATGAATAATAGTCGTACCTGTGGGACAATTAATAATCGATGATGGTCACACTCGGAACTAAAACAAGATTCTGAAATGTATAAGCTTGCAGTGTCAACTTACAACTTTCTACTAGCTAAAAATAGGATACTTACAATTCCTTAAATACCGGAGTGTCCACATGACTCAGCTCAAGACAGAGGAATCTGCCACCACGTTTTAGTACCCTATATTAAAGAACCATATCATAAAGGTTAGCATCAGAGATAAATGAATTAAACCGCTACAAATCATGGGAACACAAGCAAGTTAATAAAAGAAAGAAAGCATTAAAAAAAACAATACTATCGAAGACATGTAAGCGATAGATTGTATTTAATGTTTTTCTTCCCAGAATTTTGGATGATGACGAAATAAATATGCGCCTCTTCTCATTAATTTTCAAATTACGAAAATGAAAATCAAGCACTGGTAAATTACAGTAATAGGAGCCACTGCCAGTGACATGATATTGATGATGCACATTAACCTCATTTTTACTCTTCTTCATAAAATATTCTGACCCTCTTCGGAGCATTATTTCATATGTTTTACTCCAAAATTATGCTATACGAACGAAATATAACTCTTTTACCTTTATCTAGTGTTAAATCTAGCATATGCTAACCTTGACCTTTTCTATCTAATATATGTACGGTTAAAACAGGTGACAAAGGTAATGGCTTTACCTGTAGGCTTCAGAAAGTGCTTTCTCTATATGTGTAACATTCCTTATCCCAAATGCAATAGTGTAACCATCCATTGAATCGTTACCGAAACTCAAGGCCTCTGCATCTCCCTCTACCCATATAAGTGATTGGCTTTCTCCAAGACCTATCAATATCAGCACACAATTTCATTTCCAATGAAAAGAGAATTTCATTATTAATATATTGGAACCATATTTTGCCAACATACTGGAAGATACCTCTCTCCACAGCTCGTTTTTTACCAACATTCAACATGTTCGGGTTGATATCACATATGTAAATCTGAGTTTCTTCTTGTAAACCATCTTCAAGAACATTTTGCAATGCTCTCTGTCTAATGCTGTTGATGGATTCTAAAATCCTGAAAGCAACGTCACCTACAAAGCAGAAAATAAAGGTTAGGAAATTCTTATGAACATTAAAACCGAATATATTAGCAATACTCTGGACCAAAGAGCATTGTCACTTACTAACATGATAAAACAGGTTTGTCCCCTCTCGCTGTTCAGAAGCTTTATCATTTATGTACATGTATAATCAAGTTTGGATATTTCTTTATCCAATAGTTGATGGCTAGTTTTCGTTCTACAGATATCTCTTTGTTTGTCGAATGTTGCTTAGTCATTATTGTAATAAAAATCCTACTCTATCCATATTTTCTTACAGAAACTCCTCATCAACATGCATTGTCTTTGAAGGTGTTCTTATTTTTATCTATCCAAACCGCTTAATCTCATTTCACAATCATTTCTAGTCCCTATGCTAAAACCTATTGCATAACCTGACCTGTCCCACCGGCCACATCAAGATGCTTCATACCAGGAAATGGATTAAGTTCGGAAACCAATCTGAAAATTACGCAAATGAAGGGAAAAACAAAACTGAAATAAGAATTCTGTTGAACATTAATATAAAAAAAAAAAAAGGAAAAATTGCAAAAGAGCTCAAATACAAGAAGCTAACCTATCCTTCCATAATCTATGTAATCCGGCACTCATCAAATCGTTCATAAGATCATAGCTTGAAGCAACACTGCTAAAGACATTACCGACCATTTGGCTCTTTTCATCTTCCCCTACTTCTTTAAATCCTGCACGCACAGTACTTGTCAGTTGTCATTCCAATATTTCCAACAAGATACTGTTAGCAGTTAAATGGTTTGTTTGCTTTTTTTTTTTTTTGGGGGGGCCAAGTAGAAAAAATTAAAAATATTGATATAATTACATAATTAACAACAGATAAAGTACATAAATTGCACTTCCAAGTAAATATTACAGGGGAACAAATATGCATGCATTTCAATGGTTTTAAAGAGAGAATTTCCTCATAAGATTCGATCAACCGAAATAAAAAAAAAAAAAAATCTTCATTTTTCCCAATTTTCATTTTTTTTATCACCAAAATTGAAGGATAAACAGTCCTATTGAACCAAAAATGATACAATAAACTGAAAACCATATGAGAAATTGAACTCGGTAGGATATTTTTCATACCTAAACAAAAAATTCAACTTTTCAATGAACAAATAAATAAACGAGTAAATAAAAGATGCCCATGAAACGTAATATTTCTATTAGGGGGTTGCCCCATTATTGTGATATAAATACATACATACATATATATATATATATATAGAGAGAGAGAGAGAGAGAGAGAGAGAGTTTACACACCAAAACTTGTGGCATGAGAATGGAGTGCAGAGGCAGAAGAAAACATGGGCAACATTCTAGAACCTAGCTTCCTTGTCACTGTTCTCAAGGCCATGACTGTTAAAAATTGGTCTGCAAAAAGTCAAATTTCTCAAGAAGAGGAAAAAAAAAAAAACAAGAATTTGTAATGTCATTTCATCAAAGAAATAAGCTTTAGAACCCAAAATTTCGCTTAGAATTTGGGAATTTGCGAGTCTCGAACAGAGAAATGGCCGTGACAAAATGGAGAAAAACACTTACCTCCAATCAGAAAGTAAATTACGTTAGCTAATTACATTAGAAATAAGTGTATACACTATACTATGTAGAAAAAGAATAAAATGCAGCAAAATATTATCTTTATATATATATATATATAGATAGAAAGAAAAAGGAACCCACAAAAGCAAATGAATCAAAGAAGAAAACCCAGAAAAGGAAAATCAAAATTAATTACGAAAACGAAATGGAAGAAGAAGTGAAAGAAAGAATAATACCGAGTCTTCGTCAAGAACAGAACAGAGTCTTCGGCAGCGGCGTGAGGGACTGTTGGAGGATGTGGCTTCGGCGGCTTAAGGGAATGACCACTGGTGCAGCTTCGGCGGTGGCGGCGGCGCGGAAGAGGGAGTCGGACGACTCGGCTCCGCTCGGGAGGAGGACTGAGGTCGGAGAGTCTGAGGAGGAGAGTCTGTTCCGGTTTCTGAGACTGTGAGGCACTGACGCAGACACAGAAAGAGAGAGAGACAAATTAGATCGGGAACTTGTGTCAAACAACGTCGTTGTGACTAATATATATATAATATGTGTGTGTGGTGTGTGTATTTATTTATGTATTATTTTTATAAAAGAGAGACAATAAATTTTTTAATTACATTTTAATATTATTTTTATAAAAAAAGGAAAAACATATAATTTTAAAATTAATTGATCGGTTTTGATTTGAAATAGAAACTTAAAACTGGAACCAATAGGATGGGATTTGATTCGGTTCACGAACAAATTAGTGCAGTTTTGTGTTCGGTTATACATTTTCAAGTTGTTTCGGTCGGTCGATTTTGATTTCGAGTTCCTAGTTTTCCTTCATAGTCCTACTTTTTATACATCTAATTTTATGTTTGTCCTTAATTTTTGGTTTTAAATATCTTTTGCTATCCCGGATTTTTATGTTGGTATGCAAATCCCAACTTTTTGGTTGCAGAATTTATCATCAACTACTTGGTTGCAGTGTCGATTGAGACTGAAAGATTTTATAAATATTTTTTTAAATAACATATAAGGCTAAAATTAAAGAAAGTTTCAAATCTACCCTCCAAAAAAAAAAAAAAAAACACTCTCAAGTGATGTTTTTCTGCATGTGAAGAAAATATTGTATTGGAAACTTGGAAGCTCAAAGTGGAAAGAAGACCTTGTTTGGTAGCTGAAACGCCGAATCAAATTTTTTATAATAGTAACCGTGAAATCACGGTAGAAAATAAAAAATTTTAAAATAGTAACCGTGAAATCACGAGAGAAAACGATGAATCATTGTTCTATGTCGTCGCTTGCGTATGCAATTGGGGATATAGTCTTGGAACTTTTCTTCACTCTCTTTCCCTCTCTCACATCTTTTCTAGTTTCAGGTTTTCTGTAACAAGTCTAGCCTCGTGTCGACTGGTTCACTCGGGGTCGAGATCCTCAAACTTGTCTTCGGGTAAATGTTAACCCCTAATCAAGGCCACCATCACCAAAATCAAGGCCACAATCAACTACTGGGTAAGAGACTTGACAGGGGTAAGGCGCTACCAGTGTCCATACCTAGGAGAACTCTGATGCTGCTGCTTCTTCTTCTTCCTTCTTTTTTTTTTTTTTTCCTTTTCTTTTCTTTTGAGATATAAGGATTTTTATGCCAGTTGAGTTTTACTTTAATTTTGATGTTCAGCGTAGAAGAAAAGTGTAATTTGTGTCACAACTGAAGTATCTTTAATTGACAATGCAGGGTCATCCTAAAGGTTTTTGTCCTCATTGAGAAATCAAATCACAATGGAATTCAACGTCGACTAACACAAAGACGTAATTTTACCCCCCCCGTTTGGGGCAGCCATTTCGAATGGTCCGTCCAAATATGCTTCTGTGGACACAATTGAAAATGGAGCATCGAAACGTCATCTGGGTTTTTGTTCTTTAACATGCAAATTGGATCAGAAATGACAAACCAAATTTCGAATCACAGATTATGCTTATGATTCAAATCGTTACTTTTGACCATTTGCAAATTTTAGTGCCACAACCGCAATACAAAATCTGTTGGTATAAGATACTACTAGTTCAGCAACCAAATCAATGTCAAAAAGATGAGTAATATTTGAACAATCACTTAGAACACGAAAAAAGACGGTAACTTGTCCAACAATATTTGAATTCTTCAAAACAAAATTTCTAAAACTCCCATGTCCATTTCTAAATTCTAGTTCAACTGAAGAAAGGAACAGCTCACATTGCGAAATATGAGATTAACAAGAGAGACGAGTCTAGTCGAAGAGTGAGAAACCCATATCGTCATCACTTTCTTCCTTCTCTTCCTTCTTCTCCTCGGCGGGGGGAGCTTCAGCGGCAGCACTTGCACCTCCAGCAGGGGCTGCAGCAGCGCCTCCACCAGCAATGAAACCACCGCCACCACTGCCGCCAACAATAACCTACATGAAAAAACATACAAAATGCTCTTGTTAAGTCGCATTTTCTGCTTCATGTACAAAATCCCACAGCCATTTGTGAACAAACAACCCACATTTTGTAAAAATAGACAAAAGTTTAATCCTCCGACTGAGTGTCACTTCTTCCAGAATCAAAATTTCACAATATATATATATATATATATATATATGGGGTCTAACAAACAGCTATCTAGGTTTTCCAATAGATCAACACAATACCAGTATTTGTTCAAATATTGTAAATCATATAAAGACATCGAAATCTTTATCAAGAACCGATCTTTACAATAATGTCCGGTTAAATATTGATAAAATTGTAGATATTTAACAATTTTTTATGAACAGAAACGAAAGCAAAAACTTCCCAATACAATTCCAGTATTCGTTCAAAGATTGTGAATTATATAAAGATATCGAAATCTTTATCAAGAACCGATCTTTACAATAATGTCCGGTTAAAAATCGATAAATTGGGAAAATTTTAACAATTTTTTATGAACAAAAACGAAAGCAAAAACTTCCTCATTCCAAAATCTAGGTTTTCAAAGTCATCGTAAATAACCAGATTTAGAACACAAATCAAATCTCATACATTCTACAGTGTATTACAATGATAATTTTGTAAACATCATGAAATGCAGAGAAAAATTGAGTAAAGTAAAATAAAGGCAACGAAAAAAAAAATAAAAAAAAGAGGTCGTCGGAGAAATCGAACCTGGAAAACGGCGGAGGAAGGGGTGACGAAAGAGAAAGAGCTCTGGACGGCGCCGCAGGAGTCATGGGAGAGAGCGGTCTGGACGAGCTTCCGCTGGAGCTCGTAGGTGGAGGCGGCCGAGGCCTCGAGGTCGCCCTCGTACTGCTTGGCGGTCCACTCGCCGCCGGAGTTTCTGCAGACAAACGTGAAAACTCCCATTTTTGCCGAGCTTCTTCTTCTTTGCTTCTTCTTCTTCTCTGGTATGAAACCCTAACTCTCTCTCTCTCTCTCTCTTCTCTCTCTCTCTCTAGTTTTTGCTGATCTGCTTCTCTCTGTGGGCTGTTCGAGTAATATAACGAGGAGGTCCGCCAAAACCCTACTGGTTTAATGACGGATTTGCCCCCACGAGGATTTGGAAAAATTTTTAAGGGTTTATTTTTAATTTCAATTTTTTAAATTGAATTTTAATTTCATTTTTATATAATGCATTTTGAGATTATACAAGTAATTGACGTAAAATAGTTCCTGAATCTTTACAATGTGACGGTTTAATCATTATTTTATTTTTTTTTATCAAGATAACCTTAAACTTTTAAAATGTTGATCATTATAGTCATTTCCGTCCAAAACTATTAAATTTCTAATGAAATAGTCACGTACAATGTATGTGATCTAATTTGACAGAGTCTGACAAAAACGACTGTAATAGTCAAGAAAATATAAATTTAGGATTATCTCGATCAACAAAACAAAATAAGGATCAAGCAGTTATCTTATAAAAAGTTCATGTACTATTTATGTCAATTATTCTATTAAAAATAAGTACCTTATATTTCTAATTATATTACATTTGTCTTCGTATTTTAAATTCATGTTAACTCGTTATCTCTCTCTTTTTTTTCTTTTTTTTTTTTTTTTTGTAATTTTTACTTTTTTCTTATCTTTTTATTTGCTAAGGTTGTTTTGGATTTTTTTTTTCTTTTTGCCAAAATTGATAGTTGACTGGAAAAGATAAGCATGAATTCGAAATCTGAAAATATAAATGTCATACAATTCTTTCTTTTTCTTTTTCTTTTTTATAACCTCAAAATACAATATAAATAATGAAAAAGAAACCGGTTATTTATTATTTTTCTTGTTATTATATGTTTATACCATATATATTGAGTTTTTGCAATGTATTTTACATGTTCAATACTGTACCACAAAATTCATAGGAATTCAGTGCATTTTCCATGTCAAGAACTGATTTTGATCCATGAGTTGATAAATTATCAAAGATATACAAATGGTAAAATCGTTTATTAGTGTTTAGTTATAAATTTATCCTTTAATTTTATTCTTTTTTTGCTTGAAAATTTTATCCCTTAATTGAATAGGACAAATTTGTCAACTCATTGGTATTTGATCTTAAAAAGAAACAAAATTTAAATAAATTTGAGATTGAAAAGTAAAATTTTGAGCATATAAAATTATATGATAAACTCAAAAATGAAGTTCCCCTAAGTTCAAAAGAAAAGGAAAAAAATAAAAAATAAAAGAAGAAGAGAGAAAGAGAGAACCTAACGAAAAAGTATAAAATAGAAGATATCACGTTTTATTTTGGAATATAAATTGAAATTGAAAGAGAAAGGTACCAATTCGAC
The DNA here is from genome assembly GCA_025413025.1 of Ficus hispida. NCBI lineage: Eukaryota > Viridiplantae > Streptophyta > Magnoliopsida > Rosales > Moraceae > Ficus > Ficus hispida. Next base: position 5,088,070 of record CM046362.1, read on the forward strand.
AGTGATTTTACAGTGAACTCCATCGTAAGATGGAAAGTTCAAATTATCCGATCTAAATTAAAAAAGATATTAATTCTAATTTTTAATTTTCAAAAGTTCTCTGAGATTTAAAAAAAAAAATCCTCTGCGATAAAAGAATAAAAGAAGTCCTTTGGGATAGAAAAAAAAAAAAAAAAGAAATTATCAATATAACAACATACCTTGATCCTAAGAAAGTAAACGTACTTATTAAATTAAAAAAAAAAACTAAAAGTGTATCAAAATTTGAAATACTCTCGAATTCATCACATTATGGGGAAAAAAAACCAAAAAAAAAAAAAAAAAAGAAAAGGAAAAAGAAAACAACTTAATCCAATGGTTTGGAGATTAAGCATCGTACAAGCAGTACACCTGACTCTATAATAAGATCATAAGATGTTAAGGTTTTTTTTTTTTTTTTTTTTTTTTAATAGAGAGAGAAGTTCCAATAAATTAAAATAAAATTATAATATAAGCTAGTTCCTCAATAAACATTTCTCTTCCAAAATTTTTTCAGTCATCACTGACTTTCAAGTTCTTTTCGCGTAGAGGGGGGGAAGAAAAAGTTTTCAACAGAAAACAAACACATCCTTCTCTGATTTCACCATTCTCTTTGCATTTGCTGTTCCAACAATTCTCTCCAGCTATTTGCAAAACATCAAAAGATAAAAAGGAAAACAAAAATGAGTAAATTAATTACTATAGACTAACAAAACCAAAATTAAAATAACATTTCGCAGAGAAAAAAACCGAGTTATTGGATTGAAGGCGGGTTTCTTAATGAATCAAGAAATATATGCATGACAAGTAAAGAAGCTATAGTACCCGTAGTTGATCGAAACGCGAAAAAAGAGCAGTGGTTGTAGCATCATCGCCCTCAAGCATATTAAGAAGCTGCAAAAGAAAAAAAAAAAAAAAAAGTTTATGAAAGGGTTAAGGATATAGAAAAAACTAAACTAAACATGTATTAGAACCAATAAACTTCACATTACTAGGATATAATTAGTTGAGATCATAAATACCTCGGGGTAAAAGTCCTTTCTCTCTGGGAGTGAATAGAAGAATAAGTTTTTAATACCTCTAATCTACACGATGAAGGAAAAAAAAAAAAAAAAAGTGTAAGCATTAGGAGCATTGATAAACCCGAATGTGAACTTTCTCATAAAATTGACATTGTCGTGGAAAAAGCGTAAAAGACCGTGTGAATGTGAGCATAAAAAACAAGCATGAAAAAGGAGGGTTAATTTCCAAGAGGAGTCGAAGGACCTTGTATCTGTGGTAAAAATGCATTCTTTCTGTATAAAGCATGATCTTCTTTTTCCCTTCGAAAAACCTAAGCCGTGCACGAGAAATGTCACTTGATTCTGTATACCTGAAAAGTAAAAGCAATATTTTGCACATTAAAACGATTGCAAACGAGCAAGAGACTGATATCGTGCAACACCAAATGTGTCGACTTAGAACACCGAGTGTGATTTTACACAGGCAATAAGGAGGGTAGATAAGCAGTCGCTTACTCTGAAAGCATACAAAAGGATGCATCTTGAGACTTCATAAAGTTTCGTATCCGAACAAAGTCGAAGTATGAACTAATGAATATCATAATACCCCCCTACAAAAATGTATAACAGAGATGAAATAAGTCACCACGTAAACAAAACTAAAAAGCATCGTTATTTGAATAAAGCTTAGGCATCACCCCCGTTACTTACCTGAGTGGACTCTTGAAGTTTTGGGAAAACCTGCAAAAAGAAAACGTCGAAAATTGTTTCATACTTCAATATCTGGTATTACAAATGAAAGTAAGTGAATGAAAGCTAGATACTAATACTTGGAGAGAAGAATAAACCTTCTTTAAAAAATAGTCAAGGCGAGCATCGTTAATCTCTATGACTGAATCCGAACCAAATCGCTGGTAAATCTGTAGAAGGTCAAAAAGTAACATGCGTTAACTAATCAACAAGACGGTTCACCTCGTAAGAAATGGCAAATCCAAAACAAGAAGCTATAGTAAATCACTGGGGCAACAACAAGGTTATTCTCTTTCAGAGTAAGAAAAATCTATAAAACATAGACAGTAAGAAAAATCTATAAAACATAGACAGTGAGACAAGCTTACCTGTTGCACTTGAAGCTGCACCTTCGGAAGGACGCCTTTATACTCGCACTCTAACTTCACCTGAACATAAAATACAATGTCGTCAATAAATTTTGAAAGTAAATTAAATCCAAATAACAGAAAAAGAATAACTCTCTTTGTTTAATAATTAAAAAAAAAAAAAGAACACGATCATATGTGTCTTTAAGAGAAAATAGCAGAACAATATGCCATTCCTTGGTAAAAAGTGAGAGAATATTTACCTTTCCTCTATAATTAACGCACTGATGATTGAAAAGGGCATTCATATCTGCAATTTAAAAAAAAAAAAAAAGTTTCAACAAGATATCCGGTTGGAATTTACTTGACTAAAAAAGTCTTGAGAGGACGCATATAAGAGTAATTTTGGAAGTTCTACTTCAAATAAGTACTGTGTCAGGTCTAACGACAGTTTTTTTCTTCAGTTTCTGATTACCTGATTTTTATTTTTTATTTTTCCAGATCGGTATGGTGCCATAGGCAACCATTTATTAAATTTCTTAGGAACCCAGGTTTCAAACCTGAGACACACCCTGAAACCCCACCCACTGAGCTAGCCCCAGCAGGCTCCTAGTTAACTGTCACATTATCTGCATAACAACGTAAAATTTAAACAGGCCTAAATCTGAATGTAATTGGATATTTTGAAATTAATAATCCGATTAATTATAATGGTAAGTCTTGTAAAGACTTAAAAAGACCCTATTATGCTATGTTTCCTTCTTTACTTCTATTTTTATATGAGCCATGCATCAATTCTTTTTTCGCCTTTTCTTCAGGGGTTTCACAAAGCATCTTTATTAAGAAATTCTGTTCAACTGCCACATTATTTGCTTATCTACATAAATAGGCCTCAATCCTAATGAATCAAATTTTAAATTTGAGAAAAAATAATGGTAAAGACTTGGAAAACACTGTTATTCTACTTTTCCTACAACTTATATCCTCCCTAACCATCTCTTTGCTTCTTTCTGCTACTACATCTATCTTAATCTATATGCATATATATATATATATATATATATATATATTGTAGCAGACACACCTCACTTCTTTTTTTCACCTTATAATCTTTTTTATTTTTTAAGAAAAAGAAAGCTTATTACTTTATTCATTCTCTACAACATTTTGTTATTCGAGGAGAGGAAGGAATGTCACCTGGGTTTAAATAAGAAGACAGCATAATGGTTTGCCTGTAAAATCTTGCATATCCATCCAGGCACCTACACATGCAAAATATCGTAAACGAGTTCATTCTTCATAATTTCTCCTTTTTTCATTTAAAAAAAAAAAAAAGATCTATGTTTTTCTACAAAAAGAGGAGAGATTCTATATAGAACAGGATAAAGAAACTCCAAAGGGGAGGAAACTAACAAAGAAAAAATCTGTACCACTAAAAAAAATAATAATAATAACTAGAACATACCAATGTCTTATGCGCATAATATCAGTTCCATGCTGCTTTGAAGGCATGAGATTTACGTGTTTTACGACCTTTACCAAGTGCACCCAGTTCTGGATTTATTATCATGAACAAAAACTTTTGAGTAACAAATAAATAATGTCGATGTGTTAGTGCATGTTTGAGGTAACTAAATTAACTGCCTATAATATACCTGCATTGCTATCACCTCGGCATAGTCAATAACAAGAACCTGCTCATATTAGACAAATTGCCCAACATTAACTAAATAGAAACTTGTTAAAACTCCATAAATCCATCTGGTAAATAAATCTGGACTGATAAGAAAAATACCTCTATAGAGGAAATATAGTCAACATCTTTTCCCTTGTCTCTTTCAATCTGATCAATTTTCTGGCAAGAAAAAAGTCCATTATCAGTTCCATGTTAGTTACAGTTTACCGTTGAAAATATGTCTAATAAGTAGAATCCGGAGCTGGTTTCAGTGTGATGGACCAAGTGACAATAACAGTCTAACAAATCAATACTAGTCATTGAAACATTTGTACAAGAATAATATTAGGGATCCCGACCTTTTAATACTGATTGATGGGGCATATGAAGTGTCATATTTTATCGATAGGCATTTAGAAACTTGACACGATGTAACACCTACCAATGAAAAGATGAAAACTCACCGCAAAGTGAGTTTTATCTAAAAGTTGGTATTCCCAGGACTAATCTTTAAATAAACTATTCATGATTTCTTCAAGAAATTAGATGCTGAGGACACAGAGAACAAACAGACGATCCCTCCGGTGTTAAAATTTATTGAGAGTACTTAATATTTATGATATAAACTTTTTTTTCCTTGCAAAAACTAAATTTATTAAGCATCCTGACCGAATAAATTCTTGCAAAAGTCGACTTAAGGATGCAAAATAAATAAATAAATAAGTAAATAAATATTATAACTGAAGAAAAAGTTCTTTGGTCTTGCATAATAATGTAGAAAAAAAAGTTCGTATCTTCAAACTGAATTGTAACTTACAGCACAAAAACCGAGAGCCGAAGCAATTATAATGTCTGAGGAATAAAAATCACTGTACAGCTTTATGCTCCGCCTACAAAATTTAAATAAATAAATAAAATGTTGTCGAATTGAAAATAAGTTGGAAAATGTATGCTTTCTACGATTTCCCACCTCCAGTACACACTGCCAATAACAGTTAACAGAATTTCCACACACACAACTATGCAGAGAGAAAAGAGAGAGAGAAACTCGAAACTTTGGTAGGAAAAAAACCGAACTTGAATGACTTAACTAAAGCGCGGCAGGTGGTCAATTTAAAATGGATTAAATAACATAAGCAAAATAATAAAATACTTCAGTTCTTAAAATTTCATATCACCAGGGGAAGCCAAACTGGTTATTTGGCAAATTTATATGAAGTTGCATGCTAAAACCAAAAATCGATAAGCTTCTCAACTGAAGTATTTCACATGTAAAACTGAGTAATTACCTGGTGAACTTGATGCCAACTACAAAGTCATCTTTGCTATTCCCACCAAAAAGTGACTGAAAGTCGGAAGGTTTTGAAGATTTTTGAGATTCTGCAAATGCTTCGTTTTCCTCCTCATCGTCTTCAATGCCTTTAGTTCCAAAATCATTATAAAATCGATCCAGGTGCTCTATATTAGCCTGACAAAACAGAGATACAGCAGTTGAGCTTGACAAAGGTTATTCACATTTTAAGTCTCTTTTCTCCTGTTAAACATGGAAATAACAGGAGTGGATTAAAAGAAAAATTAGAAATATGAAAATCAGTTAGTCCTGTGATGAAATTAATTTGGTGAAATATTGAATGTAAGCTTTAGAAGGTAGAAAAACTTAAGGAAATATAATTATGCAAAGTTTAGAAGAAAACTAGAACATTACAGGCTTATAGCAAGTCGGAAGTAAACATCTGATCAAACTTTCAGTTTCAAGTGAACTTTTATCATGCAATATATAATGTAGAGAATATGGAAATACAGTAGCGAAAACTGTGAGAGAGCTGGAAATATCCGCATATGATACCATTAGCTTGTTGTTAACATTTGACTCATTATATATGATTCAAATAAAAAGAAATCACCTTGTGAGCTGAAGGGGTCAGCTGTATAAGCCTCTTAACAACACGAAGCGCAGTGCTTTTAAACGGCAACATTATCAGAACCTGGCAAACATAAAGAACATTTTTTTTTTCACCAAGTATGAGGAACCATATAAACATCCACTCACATTATTTGAGCACACGTCTCTTTGATTTTTTTTTTTTTGCATGCCAACAATTAAAAAGATTAAATCAGAGAGAATTGTGGCCTTTTTGCCCGTTGTATTCTACCGGCCCCATCAAATGAATAATTAGCAATCTGAGCAAGCAAGAATCAACTAACCTTAGGACGCGTATATCCCTGATCACGAAGACTATCATCATTAAGCATTGCATTCTTATCGTTCTCCCGAAACTTGGCCGCTTTCGCATCATTCTTGATCACAAGATCTCTAGTTTTGAAGACATGATTCAGCTGCACAAAAACTCTCCAAATTATTGCAGGGAAAAAAACCTGAATTTCTGACATTCATTGCATAGACATATGTGGTTATATACAGACGTACTAACATTAGGTCCAAAGATAACAAGGAAAAGTACTCACACAATGCATTATGTATGCATCCATGGAACTCGAGTCTTCTTCTGAGCCTCTGATGTAAAAAGGTTTCCTGTTGCAGTGCAATATATCTTGATAGCTGTTGCCTGGGGCAAAAGGGACAAAAACAATAAATTGTTCTGGTTCTTATCAGGGTCCTACAAATTTCTTCTTGCATGGGAACAAAAGAAAAGCAAAACAAGAAGCAGGATAATAATTTCAATGCTCATCTATCAGAAATAATCCAGCATATCAATTCACAAATACCAAATTTTCTTCACTTCAACTATTTCCTTACGTTTCCTTTTGTAAGTCTTAAAGAAGGAGCTGTTTCACTTGATTTGACATTGTTTACACAAAAGATTCTTTTGGAGATAAAAAAGAAAAGAAAAGAAAACGAGCGAAACTAGGAATAATAATTCAATTGCAGTATTACTAAGGCTCCCTATTGAGGGAAAGGGAATGAACTAATGAGGCCGACATACATAGAGTGAAGAAGAATCTCTGTTTAGAAGAATGAAAATCGTTGCCACCAGAGGTCTTGTATGTATCCAACCAATGTTGATATAGTTTAGGCTTGATATCATGATCGGCATTGACATCAACATCCTAAAAAAATAATAATAATACTCAAAGAATTGAATATTAATTCAGCAACAATGGCCTTACAAAAAAACAGAGATGGGTCTTTTTAAAAAAAAAAAAAAAAAAGTTGTGAGTATGTTTGCAAATGGAGGAACAGCAAGCAGGCATATGTCTATATACTTTTATCATATATTTGAAGAAACAATGGTTTTATTTGAAGTTAGAGGAAACAAGCAACTGTAAAAACCTAATAAGATCATGAAAAGAGAAACAAGAGCTTGTGAAGGCATCGAATTGACACACAATTGATTATTAGCTGCCCGACTTGAAAGTGCAAATTATTTTGCAAAATATTACCACATATTCATAAATTTTTAAGCTGAACAGGATATGGTAAATGTACCTTGAGGAAACACTCTCCCGTACCAACCCACCTGCAATTCGACATTCCACTAGCAGGAACCTTCCACTCATATTTCCACTTCTTTGCTGAAAAACTGTCAACCTCCTCTTTTGATAAAATGTGCGTGAAGTGTTTATTGAAAGGACTGCACAAGTAAAAACACGAAAAGAATTTAACAAGTAAATAATACAAGATAGAAGTAGGCAAATTGAAAAAGAAATCCCACACGAAATTCAAAATCAGAAACGCAAAATAAAATCCTTATCTTTTCTCATCCTTCATAAAGACAAATACAACTATCTAATCGAAGAGTGAAATCATTTTAACTTTAATGTAGTGTGTGAATATGTATATGTAAGATACTTGAAATAAGAAAAACCTAAAAAATATGTAAGTTAATTATGTAAATGCACCTCTCAGTAACAGATGGTCCAGCAGCAGATTCATCATCGGTTCCAGAGTCATGTTCCTCATCTGAGCCAGAGAGAAAAACCAAATATTGAACAAAGGATCAGACAATAAAACTAGAAAATAATCTAGGGTTACAACACAAACATATAGAGATATACAATTCTGTCACTAAAATAGCATAACAACGGCTAAAAACGAAAGAGGCCATTAAAGCACAATCCAATAAGTTAAGCAGAAGAAGAAAAACAGCAAAAGAATATACATCATAACGAGATTCCAACATAAAGATCTCTAGTACTACAATATCAAAGTCGACAATGTGCTACCTTCTCCATCGTCAGAAGATTCAGAACCATCATCCCGGTCTTGTTCGGTGCCACTTTTACCTTCTTCTTGTCCTTGTCTACAAAAAGAAACACATGATAACATGTTAGTTGTTCCGAAAGCCGCAAACTCATGCAATCTCAAAAAGCTTCCTTACTAAAATTTCCTTCAAAACGCACAAAATAAATAAATAAAAATTTCCAGGTTCCTCCGAAAAATCGATTACCTTTGCTTACTTGCATCAGCAACAGGTTTACTAGACGAGCGCAGCATATTTAACAACTCATCGTACTTCGATGTCTCCTCATAATCGATTTCTTTTACAGAAGACAAATTTCCGTTTTCTTCCTCAGATAATTCTCCTGCACCCAAAAAGTATCAGAACTTCAATGCCAATGCAAATCTTTCTGGTCTTAAACCGATAATTAGGACTAAAAACTAACATTATATCACCAATATCTAAATGCAATTACCAATTATCTAAGACAAGACATACCTGAGGAACTAGGCGATGTGCTATGCACAATCTTTTCTTCTTCTTCTTCTTCTTCACGGCGATTTTTCTTGCTACACCTACTCAATTTGAACTTCCCGGGATTTTGCGGCCTCTTAAATCCTGCTTTAACCACACACACACACACACCAAAAAAAAAAACCCCCAATAATAAGAGAATATATATATATATATATATATATATATGTATATATTATTCCTATTTTCGCTTCTTTCATGGAAAGGCTGCTATGAACTTACCCCTTTTCTTCCCAAACTGCTTCCCCATTATAAGCTTAAAAAAAACTCAACTTCTTCTATCTCTCTGCAACCGCAACAATACGTATCAGGATTCAGAAAATTTCAAACTTAGCTCTCAAGAGATTTCAAAATTTTCAGAAAATTCATATGTAAGCCACAGAAAAATATTTACAATTCAAAAAAAAAAAAAAAAACTCAACTCGGAAAAGAAGGAAAGCCCATGTCTTTTGAACAGAACGGTGACGAAGTAGCAATAAACATATATTTATACACACACACACACACACACACATATATATATATAGATATGACGGATTAAGCTTACCTGCCAGGCGTTCGATCGGCCTGAAGTATGGTCCGTGAATTTCTTCTTCGTTTTTTTTTTTTTTTTGGGTTTTTGGTTTGTTTCAAAAGAGCTCCGGCGCCGGTTGAGGAAATGACGTCGGCGACCGCGGAGGAGAGGCGGCGGAGCTGGGTTGCGAGGTTCGTCGACGGCAGCGGTGGAGGCGCTGCTGAGAGTGGAGTTGTTCAAGTTCTATCGACGGCTCTGTACCCCGAGTTCCTTTTTTATAATATATAATATGTATATTTATTTATATTTAATTAGTTAAAAAAATTACCTAAATAATCCTTTTTTTATTCATTAATCAAAATGACACAGATTCTAAATTTTTAACTAATATGACATCAATTATGGTTAATTTTAGTTTAATTTTATATCATGTTAGTCTAGCATTAAGTTTTTGTATCATGTTAGTGGAATTATTTTTAAATTTGTGTCATTTAGGTGTTTTCCTCTTCTTAATTAGTTATATCTGTCTTTTTATTTTTTCTTTGGATAAAATTCCTAAAATATCACTATATTAAACTTCCGTTTGGATTACCAATTAGAGTTAAAATTTTTAAGTTGAAATTAGTTGATTTTTCAAAAACTAATTATAATTTTTATTGACTTTTTATAAAAAGACAAAAATCTAACAAAAAAAAGTATAATTTAATTGGAGTTAAGCTAAAATACCAGACAAAGCCTGAGCTTAAATATCACTCTTACCCCTTTTCTTTTCATGAATATCTAAAACACCCTCTCTGTTTAAAATCAGTTGCAAAATACACGTGCATGCATTTGATGCATGGGTTTGTATTGAATTTTTTGAGTTGGAATTGGGTTGTGCGTTTAGTAAAGCATTTGAATTACTGAAGTTAAAAAATATAAAACTTAAAATGTGTTCGAAAAAAATATATATATCAATTTTGAAACTTGTTTCATTCGTCTTAAAATTCTATGCAATTTAAAAAAATAAATCATCTCATTTGAATTTGTATATGTAAAGTTATAAATGTTTAAAGTTTGAGTTACAAAATCTTAATAGTAATTATGAATAATGAAACTGAAGTTGACTTTTCAGAAAAAAAAAAATTATGATTCAAACTGAATTGAATTGGATTGAGCAAGCTAGTGTGTTTATATGTAATAGTACTGCTTTTTATTTTACTTTACTTGTTTTAAAAATTTAAACCTTTTGGTAGTTAAATCCCCAATCTCCAATTAATTAATTTTTTTTTTTAAATCCCCAACCTCCGATTAAAATTTTTATAAAAAAAATTCCTCAATTTAAAAATTGTGCATTAATTTAATGAACAGAAATAATGATCGTAAATATAAGCTACCAATAATTTTATGTTTAGAGAGAGCGCAGACATTTTAATTTCCTCTATTGAATACTTTAACCTTCTTTTTAGTAGGCGATGGCTCTTGTAACTACATTTCTAATAAGGAATTTTATCTACCCACATGTTGGTTAAGTGTATTTGGTACATCATTTTGAATTTAAAAAATTTAATTCAAATCAAATCTAAATAGGTATGGTAATGAGGTGTGGCTTCCCCTACCCTGTAGCCATCTTTTTACCCCTCATATGAGTCTAATTTAAGCCAAGTGCGAGGGTAGAGAATCTACACTTAGAGGTGTTATACTTATATCATACACATTTATCCATTAACTTAATTAAATATACTAAAAAAAATCATTTAAGCTTTCATAAATTTTAGCAACATAATCACAAATATAATTAAAAATGAAACTAAAATCTTAAAGATAAATCCAAACTCTTAGAATCTACAAACTAAATTTATAAAGCAAACTAAAACTTTAAAGCTCTAAAATTTAAATTTTAGTTTAAAAGATAACAATGTATGATTAAAAAAATCAAGGTTAGGAATAATTTCCGTTTTTTTTATTTCCTTAATGAAAGTGTTCCCCTTTTAAATAAATAAATAAATATATATATATATATATATATATATATATATAAAAGGGTGAATGTACGCTATGGGGTGGTTATCTTAACTCATATATGCCCTCGTACCATACCAATATCAAATTTCCCAAATCCGCCTCATCAGGGTGGATGCGGATAGGTACCCATATATGGGTAAAAATGTAATTCTAAAATCCAAATCCACTTTTTTAAAGTTTAGCATAAGTGTGGTGCACGGGTTTGATTTAAGTTTTTTGGGTTGGATTTGAGTTTAATTGTCATGCATTTTGGTGTATAAGTTTGAATGACTGAAGTTAAAATGTATAAAAACTGAAATTAAAATGTATAAAAACTTGAAATGTATTAAGAAAAAAATTTATCAATATGAAACTTATTTCGTTCGTCTCGAAATCTATGTAATTTTAAAAAAATTATTTGGACTTGCATATGAAAAATTATGAACTTTTAAAGTTTAAATTGTGAAGTTATAATAGTAAACTGTGAATAATTGAAACTTAAAAAAAAAGATTGTATTTAAATGTAATTGGTACACTAAACGTAAGCTTAGACTACACATATTTTTCTTTCTTCCAAATACTTATCGATTTTAGATTCTCAATTCAAATTTATTTTTTTCAATTAAGACAGTGTGATCAATAGGGACTAATTGTGTAATATCTTATACATACATGATGTTTGTTGGATTGAAAACAAGAAAGTCCCTAATGGAGATTTTCCTAAATGTCCACGATAAAATGGTACGTGTATTGCCCCACTAAAAAACATGTAATTGCAAAATAAAACATATTATTTATGTCGATTATTTTCAGGATTGTCGAATTATTTTTTCTTTGCATTTTAGAATATGATTAGGCGTGAAAATATTGAATAAACACTTCTATTCATTGAGAGAAGATGTGTCAATTTTATATACTAATATACTTTTTAAAAGAAAAAGATTAGAATATATAAACAAGCATCAACATAATCACCAATAATTCAGCAAAAAATAGAAAAAATAAAAACAAAACCCTAGGCATTAAGGGATTGTATATTGATAAGAATATCTTTCACTCTATTTTATTTTTTAGGTTGATCAAAATTCAATACTCCATAACCTCAATATGAAAGGTCTTGTCCGAGAATTGTAACGTTGGACAAACTAGTTCAATTTTTCAAATAAATAACTCATTAAATACCTAAATTTTTTACAAAGTTGTATCTAGTCCCTAACTTTTGTTTGTTTTATTTTTTATTTTTTATTATAAGCTCTTTAAAATAGTGCAAAACGATCTTTTTTGTTAATATATTAGAAATTTAACAAAAAATATCACATAAATCACAAATAAGTTACTATTTAAGTGTAATTAAGAAAAACTTTACACATTTAAACTTTTATGTGTCATACACGTGATATGTTCTATTCAATTATTGACTAGTAAAAAAAAATATCATTTTACATCATTTAAAAAAGTTTAGGGAGTTTTTTATCATAAAAAAATAAGAGCTAAATCGTAATTTCGTAAAAACATTAGAGACTAACAAGCAATTTACATTAAATAGTTTTTTGTTGTATTCACTCCAACCAAACAATTTTAATTGTTTTTTTTTTCTTCCTTCAAAAGTAACTTAGTTTCACTAATCAAATCTTAAATTGAAACTTAAAAATTCAAACTCTAAGGATGTGTTTGAAATATAAGTTTGAGTTGACTGATTTTTTAAAACTTAGTTAAATTTTTTTTTAACTTTTCATAAAAAGATTAAAAAAAACGAGTTGAAAAATTTAAGTTAAAACTTAGAGTTACAAACAAAACATAAAAAGTCAATAATACTAAAAAATATTAGTGATGTTTAATATCACTTATTAATAAAAAGTGAGTCTCACGATAATATGAAAAAAAAATTTCATAATATATTTTTTTAATTTTTTAATTTTTTTATTACATCATACATGACATCAGCATGATAAGCAACGCACTACGTCGAGTGTCGTCAAGGACGCATTATGAGCATGAACAAAGTCATCTATTTGCCAAATTCCGTAAACAATTTCGAGTCCCTCCCTCCCTCTCTGTCCTCTCTCTTTCTCTCTCTCTCTCTCTCTCTCTCTCTCTCTACAATGAGGACGGTCGCACTCAGGAACGAATCATCGTCACCAACTGTTGGACTTGACACTGGGGAGCTTCATTCTTCCCCAATTTCACTACAGAAACACCTTTTCTCTCTGCTCTGTCTCTCTCTAGCTCAACTTCGCAGCAATGGAAATTGAATCAGGTAAAATTCCGCTCTTACTATTTTTTTTTAATCTTTTATTTCAATTTTTTGTTCGATTTTTGAATTCGATACCTTTTCTTTGATCGGCAGGTCACGTTGTGCAAGAGCATTTACTGGTGGTGAACGACGGCGACGAGACGAAATTCCGGATCCGAGATCTGAGGAAGACGTCGGACGGCGGCGATCCGATCCTGAACGGCGTGACCGTCGACGTGCCGAAGGGCGCGATCGTCGGAATCATAGGGCCGAGCGGCAGCGGCAAATCGACGTTTCTGAGGGCGCTCAACCGCCTCTGGGAGCCGCCGGCGGGATCGGTCCTGTTGGATGGCCGCGACATCTGCGCGATGGATGTTCTCGCTCTCCGCCGCAAGGTCGGCATGCTCTTTCAGCTTCCTGTTCTCTTTGAAGGTCTCGTATCTTTGACTTTGACTCTTTTTCTTTTTCCGCCGAATTATTACTATATTTTATCGTTTTTGGTTACGATCTTATTGAGAATTGTAAATGAAAGTTTATGATGTAGATTGAAGTTTAAATCTTATTGTTATTGTTTTAATTATTAATTTAACTTTTGATTCAAGTTTATATAATTTTAAAGATTGGACCTTTTTTGAAAAGTTTTTACATATGTTTCATTTTATCTTTAAATTTGAGGGTTTTTTTTTTTTAATAGATATAATTCAATTCGAATCGACAATTTAAATTGGATTGGTGTTTGGAAGAGATAAAAAAGAGGGTGATATGGATTAGCCAAACAAGGGATTGGATTCATGTTTTTAATGCCGTATCATGAGATTTTAAAGTTAAACTGAATTACTGTCTATCACAGTTATACTTCATTTTTAGCCACATATGTATCTATTTATGTATATATATGTGTGTATGTATATATGTATATATATATATTTGTATGGGGATGTATGGCAATGGCATCGTTTTAATAATTTGAAGCAAAACCTCACAAACACTTAAGATCCTAAATTCCCTTTCTACCCGCTGAGCTAGCCCGAGTGGGGTTAGATAAAGAGGGGACAATATCATCTTTTTATGCATATTTTATATGTGAATTTACACACACTGTTTTTTTGTATTCATCTAAAACATGGGTACCATTTTTTCAGGCACAGTTGCGGATAACATAAGGTATGGACCGCAGTTAAGAGGGAGGACGCTAACCGATGAAGAAGTATGCAAATTGCTTACTCTTGCAGATCTTGATTCCTCCTTCTACAGTAAGAAAAGCTCCGAAATCTCTGTGGGTCAAGCACAAAGAGTTGCGCTTGCTAGAACCCTAGCCAATGAACCCGAGGTAAACAGTGAACGGATAACAAGATAAATCATTCATAGTAGCATTACGAATTACTTCACTAGCTTTATGCAATTTGCCCTTTGGTTACCTATTTTCGCCTTATATGTTGTCCTTGAAATTTAGGTTCTGCTGTTGGACGAACCAACAAGCGCCTTGGATCCGATATCAACGGAAAATATAGAAGATGTCATAGTGAAGCTGAAGGAGAAAAGGGGGATAACCACTCTATTGGTTTCGCACAGCGTGAAACAAATACAGAGGGTTGCTGATATGGTTTGTCTTCTCGTGAACGGGGAGATCGTTGAGATTCTGAAACCCGATCGGCTCTCCGAAGCCAGGCATCCGATGGCACTAAGGTTTCTTCAGCTCAGTTCTTGAAAGTTCTCTCCAATTGTATATCCACTCTATAATCTTTTACTGTTTGTTGTCTAGTAAAATGTATGTTATTGCGTTCAAAATTAGAATACTATGGCTTAAACTTTGCAATGTTGTGCTATGTAATGGCTAAACTAAGAAGTTTTAAATTGCTCCCTTGATTACATAAAAATGTTCTCACAATTGTTCAATTGCTTGATCGAGGAGATTGAGAGTCCGTTTGAATCATAGATTGAAATTCACAATTCAAACAACAAATTTAAATTTTAACAAGAGAAAACACTATGAAAAAATGTTTGAAAAGTGGGTTTAAAGTAGAATGTCGAATGAGAGCTGAATGGATTTAACGAAGTTGAGCTTCTACTCTTCAATCATAAGGATTTCAACTCCTTGGAAGCGGGAGCTACCGGGAAAAGTGGGTTTAAAGCGGGAACCGCACAATTCAATTGGTAAATTCAAATCTTTATAAGATAAAATAATGTATAAAAAAGTTTGAAAAGCACTTTTAAAGTAGGTTGTCAGACGAGAGCTAAATAAGTTTAAAGGGGTTGAATTCCCTACTCTTCAATCGTGGGATCTTCAACTCCTTGCAAGCCCGAGCTATCAGGACACATGCTAATCTTGTTCAAAATCCACATTGGCCAAAATTCTTGGTAGTCTGCTTCATAAATAAGTTTGAACTCACAATTTAAACTTGTTTATAGCATTTTCTCTCACAAAAATTTCAAATTTTGTATTCAAATCTATGAAGAACGGCACCTTGGATATCTCATTGTTGCATAACTCACATTACACTTTGGTTGTCACAAAAACAATAACTTTTTTTTTTTTTAAATATTTGAAAGACAGATATTCAATGAGACCAAGCAAAAGATAAGAGTGAACTAAAAACAAAGGTTATGTGTCTGTCTTTGTTTTTATTATTTCTATAACAATGATTTCTTTATTGGTTAATTTGTGAGAGAAATTTAAGGCTAATATGTCTAGAAATAGGTTGCCAAGTAGGCGGGAATTCAGAGGCAAAAGTGATCTCTGTACCTGTTTTCCAAGTTCAATTGTCTGGTAGCTCTTGGTCGCCGGCGAGGACTAGGATCAATTTTTCCTATAAAAAGAACTAACAAAAACAACATCTCATACACAAATTCTCAATTTTCATCCCAATTTGAGAGCGAACCGAGAAGGCGAAAACAATGGCGGTGAAGTTGAAGGGCAGCTACACGGTGAAGCCAGCAGCGGCGACATGGGAAGGTCGTCTACCGCTGTCGGAATTGGATCAAGTCGGTTGCATAACCCACATTCCGACAATCTCCTTCTACCGTCGTCCGGAAAACTGTCTTACACAACCCGAAACCCTCATCAACACTGCCCGGGAATCGCTCAGTCGAGTCTTGGTGCATTTCTATCCACTTGCAGGCCGGCTTCATTGGGCGAGCAAGGGCCGACTTGAGCTCGACTGCAACGGTATGGGGGCTCAGGTCCTGGAAGCTGAAACTGAATCGAAAATTGATGAATTCATCGGCGAATTATCGGAGTATCATAACCTCATACCAACAGTAGACTACACGGTCCCAATCCATAAACTGCCTATAGTCCTTGTCCAGCTCACTAGCTTCTCTTGTGGGGGTATTAGCATAAGCTTGTCCATTTCACACGCCGTCGTCGATGGCCAAAGTTTACTACATTTTATCTTTGAGTGGGCGGCGCTCACCCGTGGTGAGCCTTTGATGTTTCCGCCGTTTCTTGACCGGAAAGCACTCCGAGCTGGAGAGCCCCCGATTGCACCGCATTCGCTCAACCTGTCATTCAATCTCCCCACCCTACTAACTGAACAAACGCCGGTCAAAGCAGAGGAAGAGCAAGAAAAGGAAAAGGAAAAAGAACCCAAATTGGCAATTCTAAGGCTTAGCAAATACCAAGTTGAGAGCCTAAAGAAAGTGGCAAACCAAGGCCTAGAAAAACACAACACCAAAACCCGCCCCTACACTCGTTACGAGACACTGGCGGGTTACGTGTGGAGATGCGCATGCAAGGCGAGGAACCACAAACCAGAGCAAGAAACCGCATTAGGCGTGTGTGTCGACACGCGCCAACGTGTGACGCCCCCGCTGCCGTGGTGCTACTTCGGCAACGCAATCATCGACGTGTTGGCAACGAGTACGGCAGGGGAATTGGCGGCCAAGCCATTGGGACACGCGGCGGGGAGAATCCGCGAGGCGGTGGAGACCGCGACGGATGAGTACGTATGGGGGGCGATCGAGTACCTAAAGAGTCATGATGATTTGAGAGAGTTTCAAGATCTTGGTGTTAGATTGAGAGGGACGAAGTTTACATTTTATGAGAATCCAAATTTGGGTGTGGTTAGTTGGTTGTCGTTGCCAATGTATGGGGTGGATTTTGGGTGGGGAAAAGAGGCTTATATTGGTCCGGGAGATGTTGATGGAGAGACGTCGTTTCTTGTTCCTTGTCCTAGTGGCGATGGATCGGTTATTGTGGCATTGTGTTTGCAAGCTCAGCATTTGGATTCCTTCAAGAAGCACTTCTATAATGATATAGATATAGATATAGATATAGATATAGATATAAATTAGCTAGCTAGGGAGTTATGGTATCCATTAGTTCAATTAAAAAAAAAAAAAAGAAAAGAAAAAAGAGAGGGGAAGAAATAAGAAACATTAATGAGAGAAATTAACCATGTTTTTGTTGAGGGGCGTGTATTTTCTTGAAACTTTTTGTGGTGATGTTGAAAGGGTATTTGCCAAAAATTTTTAAAATGTTATTTAGGATTAATCCTATCTGTCATCATCTAATTATATGCCAAGTTTTTTTTAAGTCGCTCACTTTTAAAATATATTATAATTAGTTAATAACTCATGAAATTCTCTTAAATTAACTTTTTTATTTATCCAATTGTTCAAATCTTCACATAAAAAAACATACAATGATTAAGAATGACCAGTATAGCTTAATTTTATAACTTAATATATTGGAGAACAATTGCAAAGAAGAAAATTATATTTATTTATTTTTCTTTTTTAGAGTAAGTTACTCATTTAATTCTTAAACTTATAAGTTTGTATAACTTTGATTTCTGATTTTTTTTTTTTTGATAAATGCAATGATCCTAAATTATTAAAAAAGTTGCTATAATAGTCATTTATGTTAATTTTTGTGTAGAATCCGTTAATAAATTGGTCAAAAGTGAGATTACCTAACGGATTTCTTAAAAAAAAATAATGAAAAAAACTATTATAACAATATATTTAATTGTTTATAGTCATTTTGGCTATAAAAAAAAAATCAGAATCAAAATTGTAAACATTTAAGAAATTAAGGATCGTTTGGTGAATGATTTGAGTTGAAAAAGTACAGTTTGAATTGAAAATTTTGTTAACTTTTCAGAAAAGACAAAAACTTTTTTAAAAAAAGTAAAAACTTTTTCAAAAAAAAAAAAACTGATATGAAAAAGTATATTTTGAACTTGAACTCCAAACGAGGCATAAATACAATTTAATAATTTTTCTTTAAGAAAACAAAAAACTCTAGGCTACATCTACAACTACTTTCAAGCTCACTAGTTGAACGGATTATAATTTTAAAATTTCTTCATTTGATAAGTTAATTGAAGATAAAATTTTTAAGTTGGAATTGATTGACTTTTTAAAATTAATTATAATTTTTATTAATTAAAAAAAGGGATAAAAATTGATATAAAAAATATAATTTTTTAACGGGCAGGAAAGCAAGAGAGAGAAAAAAAAAATGACATTATCTTAAACAAGCGACACATTCTTGAATAAACGACAATGCTATAGTTCCCAACGGTCCTCAGTCAACACGGATCAACCCCCGACAAGGAGAACAAGACTCTTCCCACTCTCCACTCTACTCACCCACCACTCCCGGATTGGGTTTCGCTCCCCACCACAATCACATCAATGGCCGCTCTCGCCGCCGCCGCCGCATTAAGAGCGTTCTTCCAACCCCACCATCACCACCACCACCACCACCACCGCACCCTCCTCCACTTCCCCTCCTCCCACCACCACCGCCACCACCATCGCCGCCGCTTCCTCTCTTCCATCACCAGCTCCGCCTCCTCCTCCGCCGCCTCTTCTCAGCCTCCCAACGTCGTCTCCATACTCGAACAGCGCGGCCTCCTCGAGTCCCTCACCTCCGACAACCTCCGCACCTCCTCCAACACCCCCCTCACCGCCTACTGCGGCTTCGACCCCACCGCCCCCTCACTCCACCTTGGCAACCTCCTCGGCCTCATCGTCCTCTCCTGGTTCCGCCGCTGCGGCCATCGCACCCTCGCCCTCATCGGCGGCGCCACTGCCCGCGTCGGCGACCCCTCTGGCAAATCCTCCGAACGCCCCGAGCTCGACCCCCAAACCCTCTCCTCCAACACCTCCGAGATCACCAAAACCATCTCCAACATCCTCGGACGCAACGACAGCGATGTCAACTCCGTTGTGATTCTCAACAATTACGACTGGTGGAAGGAGGTCCGATTGCTCGATTTTTTGAAGGATGTCGGACGATTCGCCCGTGTTGGGACGATGATGGCGAAGGAGAGCGTCAAGAAGAGGCTGGAATCGGAGCAGGGCATGAGCTATACTGAATTCACGTACCAGTTGCTTCAGGGGTATGACTTCCTCCACCTGTTTGATAAAATGCGTGTGAATGTTCAGATTGGTGGGAGTGATCAATGGGGTAATATCACGGCGGGGACCGAGCTGATTCGGAAGATTTTGCAGGCCGAGGGAGCTTACGGATTGACATTTCCACTTTTGTTGAAGAGTGACGGGACGAAATTCGGCAAGTCGGAGGACGGGGCGGTTTGGCTCAACCCGAATATGTTGTCGCCGTACAAGTTTTATCAGTATTTCTTCTCGGTTCCGGATTCGGACGTCGTGCGGTTTTTGAAGATTTTGACTTTTCTTGACATGAAGGAGATAGAGGAGCTGGAGAGGGAAATGGGGTTGCCGGGTTACAACCCCAACACAGCGCAGAGAAGGCTTGCGGAGGAAGTTACCCGATTCGTTCATGGCGAGGAGGGTTTGAGTGAGGCTCTTAAGGCGACCGAGGCGTTGAGGCCTGGGGCGGAGACGAAATTGGACTGGAAAACTATTGAGGGCATTGCTGAGGATGTGCCCTCTTGCTCATTGGCTTACGATGAGGTCATTAGTCTGTCTTTGGTTGATCTATCGGTTTCTGCTGGTTTGCTCGAGAGTAAGTCGGCTGCACGGCGGCTGTTGAAGCAAGGGGGGCTATACTTGAACAATGCAGAGTTGACAGTGAGAGTAAGAGGGTTGACGCCGACGATATCGTGGATGGTAAAGTTCTGCTTTTGTCTGCTGGCAAGAAGAACAAGGTTGTTGTAAGGATTTCATAACTTTTTTTTTCCTTTCTTTCTTTCTTTTTAACCACATAAAAAGATCTTTTATCATTCATTCTTTATGTTCCCAACATGTGTTCCCTATAGAGCTATTGGTTTTTGAACTGTAGAACATAAATTGTTCTTCGATTCTTTCAAATATCGAAGTTGTGAAACTGTTCGACTTCTGTGATATTATGATGTTAAAATAAAAAGTGCCATTACTTTGGTTTGATGATCTAGAAAAATGATGAAGGAATTGACTTATGATTGAGAGAGTGTATGTTTGAAGAACTTTGTAGAACCGAAAATTTGCAAATTAGTGGAATCTCAAAATCCTACTTCCTTTCCTATATGGCCCAAGTGAAATTTGTTTTCAGTGAAGAATTACATCACAAGAACAATGGAAGTATCAAATTGGTTTCCCCGTCGAAAGAATGATCGAGCAAATGTTTGATTTTGATTACGTGATTACGTGAAGTATCTGTCGTCTTCCTTCCTCATCAAATCAGCAAGTCGTCATCAGATGAAGAATCCGTGGAATTTTTGGTATGTCCATAACTAGAACGACTTGTCATAGTTTATAAAATTTCTACATCATGTGTTTGTTCTGCTTTTTCTCCATTGGTGTAGAAATTCTTGAATTCTCGGGAGATGAACATCTAAAAAAATTTTGATTGAAATTCTTCTATTTGTACCAACTGTTTATGATGGAAACTCTAAGATGGGGGGTTAATGGACTAATTTAAAGTTCCAAATAATAAAGGTGAGCTTTTAAAGATCGGGTATAAAGTGGAATAGGTTTTAATTTGGGGGCACAAATAAGAATATTGTTCTTAACTGTCCTGCATTTAGGTAAAACAGCAAGGGATGTTTTTGAAATTATCTCTTTGCAAAATTATCTTTAACTGTTGTTTTTATGAATTGGGTAGTTAGTTTTGTTTGTCGGATTTTCTTTGTTATTGTCTGAGAACTTCGTTCTTCCATTGTTTTGCTTGCTCTGCAAAAATCGTTCCTATAAAGCTAGTACAGAACCATCAGTATCTATTTGAATGTCATCAAGAATGGTCTTTGGTCCTGCATTACCACAAGTGTCGGATCTGTTCGTCTCATGCAACAATTGTAGTCAGAATATGTAACATTGGATAATGGCGTATAACACTAACATCATTAACGTGTAACATTTTTTGTTGCATACCTACATGTAACACTACATTTAAAGTTATATTTCGTTTATTTGTAATAAAGCCATATTAGAATCGACTGATAGTTATATTAACCTCTACAAAATAATTACCCAACTTTAAGTTTCATTCTAAAAAATAATTACAACTTACAAGTTTCTTTAAAGTTTATTCTAAATGGTGTAAATATATATATATATTATTTTTTTGTTTTTTTTTTTTTTCTAAACACGATAAAAAAAAAAAAAAAAAAAAAAAAAAAAAAAAAAAAAAAAAAAAAAAAAAAAAAAAAAAAAAAAAAAAAAAAAAAAAAAAAAAAAAAAAAAAAAAAAAACAATTATGTCAATTAAAACACATATTTAAACCGTATGTCATCTGTGTTATATATATATATATATATATATAAACTTTAAATACATTCAGGAAGAGGTTCCTATACGGCACCTTCCCATACATCACTTGCAAAGTGACTTGTGTTACATTATTCCAATTAAGTGATTCAAACATTATCTTTTTTGATGATATTTGTCATTTACATCAATGTCTGAATAATACTATATAAAAGATTTTAAATCGGAAGTTACAAATAAGTCAATTAGTGTTACAAGTTTTTAAATAAAAAATTATAAATACCGCATGTTATGTGATATCACATACGAGACATACGAGATGTTTCCTATATATATATATATATATATATCGTATAATGAATCGGATTTGATCACCTCTATTTTCATTTTGAAAGGTACAAATCCAGAAGTCGGATTGACATATTAAATATTAATTAAACGTTGCAACTTTTTGAAATAGCACATAGAAACTCTGCATCCATTGTAGATTCTTAATTAATGTGGATAGATATGCTTCGATTTTCTTCATAAATGAAACCAAATAGCCATAAATACAAGTTCATTCTTTAATATGAGAATTCATGAAATCATCCAAATTTCTATCTTTTAAAATCATCACACAGAAAAGAGAGAAAAGAGACACTGATATCAAATATGGCAATCAAGCCCTCGCAAGTTGGTTTCAATCGCCTCCTTTTCCTATTCACATTCTCTACAGATATGTTTCTCATAATTTTCTTTATATATATATATATATATTTATAGATCATACCTACTTTATTACTTTAAAAGAAAACCTTTAGGATTTTGAATTCTGGACTTAAAAAGATTCTGAACCGCTCCTTCTCATTGATGAGCTAGAACAGATGCTACTAAGGACGAGATATTCTGTTACTATTAGGATTACTACGGTTAAGGGAAAGTTAAAATTGATTAATTCAAAGAAAACTTGAGGGGGGAAAGAAAAAAGAATAGATTTAAGTAGCCTTCCTTTTAGTACAAAATTCGAGAAATTATATTTTATATATCTCAAATTCATTGAAAACTAGATTTTATTTTCTCTCTCACATTTTGACATTTGAAGTTAAGAGATAAATCTCAAATTTGGAAGCTTAAATTCTGCTGGATTAGCATTCAATTTATGCGTTGCATTTATTGGATGAGGATAGAGGAAACCTTGTATCTGTTCATGTTTCTTTTGGTCTAATTATTAAATTTGGTTAATGTAGATATTCTTTGATTTCATTCATAAATGAGACTTATATATTAAGCAAAATATACCATTTAAATTATAATAATTACAATGACGCATCTCTAAATCTTGCCAAAATTATGTTGACACCTCTTTGACACATCCCTTACTCAAATTTACTATTAAAATGAGTGAAAATATGAAGGGGGTTAAAAAAAAAAAAAAAAAAAAAAAAGAGAAGAAGTGAGAAAAGAAGGCTAGGTTTTCACATTATTGCAATTGTATGATAAATTAGATGAATCTACGAGAAAGGAGATGAATTTGAAAACCGATGATGTCATTACTTTAATGATAATAAATCATGACGATACCGGTAATTTGGAAGAAATAATCAATCGCATAATTGCTTAGTAAGGGATAGAGATAGGGACATCGGGTTTTTGGAAGAATGATAGAAACTTGATAATTTGAAATATATATAAGCACTCATATAATATATATATATATATATATATATATAAGCACTCATATAAACATCATATTTGAAGTGTTAACGAGTTTAAATTGAGAAAATAGCAATGGTTTCTTAAGACAGCTCTTTTGTCGTCTTCTTTATATTTGTTAGAAATGTTGTTGTTTGTTTCATTTCTAATTTAGATTTTTATGGCTAGCCAGATTTCATGTAAGCATTAAAAAAAAAAAAAAAACTAACACTAGATTAATCCTCATAGTTCTTGAAAATACACATTTTAAACTATTTGGATATAAATGCATAACAACTCTATGGACAAGCTAAAATCGGCTAAATCGGATAATTTTTGTATGTTTTTTTAATTTGGAGATTGGGTGGAGTCAAGTATACAATTAACATGAAATTATATATATATATATATATATATATCTATAACCATTGAAAAAAATGTTTATTCTCTCTCATATTATCACATACTATTTATTTGAAGTTAAGGGTGAATGATCAAATATGGAAGCAAAAATCTACTGGATTAATTTTAATATTTGTTTTAAATATTAAATGTGGTGGATATAATTTCTTATATATATATATATATATATATTGGGTATGAAATCAATTGGTATCCACTTTATTAGCCTTGTGTTTATTCATGCTACTTTTGGTAAAAAATACATTTTTTTAAGGATTAAAATACTAAATTTGGTTACGCATTGATTTCCTTCATTAATCATACTTTATTAAGCAAACTAATATTCCCTTTCAATTACGAAAATTACAATAACAAATCCCTATGTCTTGCCAAAATTATGTTCACACCTCACCAAATTAACTATTTTCATATGTTAACTAGGTCTACTAATACCGAACCTGATCAATTGTTATCAAGTTCATCGGAAAAACTTATTGTGTATATCTCAATTTTCAAAACCGATTTAGGCCTATTTTAATTAGTAATTAAAGAAAAATTTAACAGTTAATCACAAGTACATTAGGTCTAGATGAATTTTTTAGGTTATGAAAAGGTGTTGAATTAAATACTTATGGCCAACATGGGGTGCCCTTGAAAATTTGACAAGGTCTGAGGTTGTCAATGTAAATATTAATTTCTTCTGTTTGGTTATAAATACAAATACAATTTATACAGTAAGACAAGCCCATTTCTAGTTTCAATTTCTTTTGTCAGTTTAATTTCTTAGCGCAAAAAAAAAAAAAAAAAAAAAATATATATATATATATATATATATAAAAACTTTGGGATTACATCAAGATGAGCAAAGTTCATTGGCCTCTCTTCCTCATTTTTCTATTCACATGCTCTACAGGTATAGTGTACGATCTTTCGTTCTTCGTCACTTTTTTTTTCTTTTATTTATTTTTTTTTCCGTAGCGTTTTTTCTACATTATTTAAATACCGCTCCAATACATATGTATATACAGATATTAAAAATATATATATAGATATAACAAATGATGAGAAGTCACAACGAGAATCAAAATATTCAATAATATTTTAACTAGGTTGGAATCCGTAGAAATTAAATCCTGCGC
Source organism: Ficus hispida (assembly GCA_025413025.1). NCBI lineage: Eukaryota > Viridiplantae > Streptophyta > Magnoliopsida > Rosales > Moraceae > Ficus > Ficus hispida. The sequence goes on from CM046362.1 coordinate 5,113,137, forward strand.
AAACACCATATGCATACAGGTGCGAAAGAAACAAAACCAGAGTCATAACACAATGGAAATCCATCCCAAAAATTAAAGTCGAAAATCTGCCCTTGCTAGTAATTTTAACTATGCCTTCTCTAGCGGTTATAGATGGTTTAGTGGTAATTTCAAATATGATCTTAAGATGTAAAGTTTAAATTCCTTTTCTTAAATTCGGAGAAAAAAAAACAATTAATAAATTTAAGATAGACACATTATTTATTATTCGTGCCAATTTAATTAAAATGTTCTAGGAGATCTTGACATCATTTGCTCATGCTCAATTCGTTAAAACATTTAAAAAAAAAAAACCCCTGAATTTTAATAATTAGTTACATGAATATTGATCATGATTTGATATATGTGATCCGCAATGCCAAACGGGACGCGCAGGAAAACACACTAGCGGGCAGTCCTCCTGCGACGCCACCACAAAAACGTGCAAATGCCCCTACCAATGTGGCGAGCCAATTGCACCACCACCGCCGCCGCCACCACCGCCCAGAGGCAAAACGTGTCATGTGGGAATAGGATCATGCAGCGCTAAATGCTACGACGACTGCTGTAATGAAAAGTGTGCCGAGAAATTCGCCGGTTATCGACAAGGGCATGGATCTTGCGAAAGCCCCATCGGACCAGCCCGTTTCAACGTCTGTATGTGCTACTTCCAGTGCTAGGACTAGGACTGTAAACTCTTACATTTAATTTGAGTTCACAACAGAATAAAAGAGCTCTCTCTGATTTTTTTTTTTCCTAATGAATCTTAGAATGTGTTTGGTTTGAAGCTTATACCTAATCGGTATTAAATATAATCAATTAAGCGGGATAATTTTAAAGTTTTACCCTGAACTCCTAATTTATTAGATTCTTTTCATCGTTAAGTTATTAGGCTGTTATGATAATATCTCTATATTGATTAATGAGCACCATCATCTCACGAGTTAATTTTTGGAGATAAATTATTTTACATGATTAATCACAGCCATATATAGATTTATTTATATAACATACTAGACATGAGAGAGGGTATTAGATTAACGTGGGATCTTCAATAATAATTTATACATGAGAATAAATGCAATATCTCAAATATTCATTAAAGGCTAGATTTTACTTTCTCTCACATTGTCACATATTATTTATCTGAAATTAAGAGTAATTAGTCAAATATGGAAGCTAAAATCTGCTGGATTAACTTCCAACAGTAATGTATACATGAGAATAAATGCAAAATCTCCAATTCATTAAAGGCTAGGTTTTATTTTCTCTCACACTATCCCAAATTGTTTATCTGAAATTAAGAGTGATTGGTCAAATATGGAAGATAAAATCTATCAGATTAGCTTTTTTTTTTTTTTTTTTTTTTAAAGAAAAATCTGACAATTTTATTCCAAACTAGTAATATTAGTTTTAACAAATAAGTTCAGGAATTTGGGTAATACATCAAGCCAAATATGAAAATAAGAATTAGACAATGCTAACCTAACAAGAAAGTGGGCTATTGAATTTTCTTTACGAGATCCATCGCAAACAGAATCACTTCCTACTTGCAAACAAGAATCGCAAATGTCGTCAATGACAATTGTGTTAACAGAATGTTGAACCGGAGAGAAACTGCTTTAAACATATTAAGAGCATACGTTTTGACGATCTACTTCAAGAATCCACGGGATAAAGCTAACCATGCACCTTCCCTCACCGCCAAGCATTCGCCTATGTGAGGAGAGAAAAGTCCAGCCATCTGCCTAGATACCGCTCCAAGTACTACCTCCCGATCATCTCCACCACAACTCCAATACCTATGAAACCAAGAGCATCATCGATTGCACTGTTCACATTAAGCTTAACACATCCATGCTCTTGGGCTTTCCATTTATGCTTAGAAACCACTTGTTTTGGTTTAGCAATATTAATATTAGACTTATAAGCATGATGTCTCCGTTGGATATAATTATTTTTTTATATCACTTTTGGTTAATGGAGATCTATGCTTTGATTTCCTTCTTTAATCAGACTTATATATTATTCATATATTTCCATTTCAATTGGTAAAATTACAATAGCACATCCCTAAGTCATGCCAAAATTATGTTGACACCCCACCAAATTAACTATTTATATTAATTAGGTCTACAAATACCTAAGCCTCAGTCAAAACTACTGATTTAGGTTTACATCTAAGGTGTCTAACATTTTTAGGTTTAATGGTTATCAAATTCAAGGGAAAATTGTCGATCTTTTATCTCTATTTTTTTTTTATTTATAAAAATCTTGGAGATTAGGGGATTCAAATCTATTCTTATAGTGGAGTTAGGTATTAAATTATTGTTAGGCTATGCATATAACTATTCTTTTATCTCAATTTTCAAAACCAATGTAGTGTTATTTTTGTAAATTAAAGAAAAATTTGACAATTTATTACAAACGCATTAGCATAAGAGGGACTAGATGAATTTTTTAGGTTATGAAAATGTGATGACATAAACAGTTATGGCCACATGGGGAGCACCTGAAAATTTGACAAAGGTTTAAGGTTTTCAATTGTAAATATTAACTTCTTCTGTTTGGTCATAGATACAAATCCAATTTATACAATCGGACAAGCCCATTTCTCGTTTGGATTATCTTTACCAGTTTTTAGTAGTGAAATAAGAAAAAAAAAAAAAACTTAGTTCCATTTGGCTCTCAATATCAAAATCTAAACCAAAAGTTTTTATTTCAGTTTTTATTTTTTTCTAAAAAATCAATAAAATAATTATTAGTTTTTGAAAAGTTAATCAACTTCAATATAAAAATTTCACTCAAAACCCGTATATCAAACATAAGCATATTTTTTATAGATCTCATAAATTCCTTTATAGAGTAAAAAAAAAAAAATCTTGTAGTTATAAATACAATCTTGTGTTAATTCCTGTCCTTCGTCATAAGGTGTAGAACTCGCATTTCATTACCCTAAATTCCACAAAAAAGTAAGATAGGCATATTTTTTTGTTATTTCATGCCAACATATAAAATTTAAGACACGCAAATTATTTGCTATTTATGATTTTGTTACGACCTAATGAAGATGTTTTAGGAAATCTTTGACATCAGTTGCTTTCTCTCAATTCATTAAAAAATAAAAAATCAACCTCCGAATTATAACAACTCCTTTGTTTGTTGATCATGACCTTGTAATTTATGTAGTACTACTTGGCGTGGTAAAAGGATCCTATAAGGAGTCTATGGGTGAACGTACGTAATGCCTAGGAAAACACCTTGTCAAGTACATGTGATTGTTTCGTACATGTGTGGCCTGCCCCGCCACGCAATGTGCGATTAGAAACGTACCATGCAGCGCTGAATTTAACGATGACTGCCGTAACAAAAAGCATACCAAGAGATTCGCCAGCCGGCGATTTACAAGGGTGCGAGTTTGGCTATACCACCATTGGAACAGCCCGTTACAGGGGCTGTATGTGCTACTCCCAGCGCTAGGACTATGGCGGCACATATAGAAAGATCTCTCTCTAGATGTCTAGTGAAAAATGCTGATTTTGAAGCTGCCATTTAACTAATCAAATACGTATATTTCGGGGGATAGAGTTTCTCGATTCCGAACCTAAAAATATTTTCATTTTTTTTAAAAGTGGAAGTTATAAATATCATATCGCTAAAAATAGTATCTTGGATAATTTTAATATTGTACTCCAAACTCGTAATATGATTGGTAAAAAACGAAATTGTTCCTAGAATTTTTTTTACTTAGAAAAATAAATAAATAAAACAAAATAAAACCTGGTCCCTCTGAGAATATGTATTAACCAATGGTAGAAATTTTTTTTTTTTAATTTCAATCGTGCTAGAAGTGTTACTAGTTAATACATCGAAAGGAGTTGCCATTATATATGAATTGTTTGTTAACCGTTGGATTACGTAAAGGGCATGTGTATGGGGGTAATTTTGATATTTTATTGCATTATAAATATTATTTTTGCTATTTACTATTATTACCTAAAAATTGTGCTACAAACTTTAAATTAATCCATCAATTATATGCTATTATAATACTCCTTTTGCACCTCTATTGTAAATTCTTTCATCCGTTGTTTACCTCTCGTTGAAAAAGTAGGCATCATGATCAAAATAGTTGATAGTTAACATGATTTTATTAACATCTAAGCTACTAATTAAAATATTTAAGATATATCTTCATCGGTATCTGTTAAGATTATTTAATTATTTTTTTTAAGGATCTGACCTATATGATTTTATTGACATTAAGCTACTAATTAAAATAGACATATATCTTTAACGGGATCTGTTAAAGTTATTTAATTATTTTTTTATTTTTTAAGGATTGAACTTCCGAATCTGGTTTTTTTTTTTTTTTTTTTAATGTTTCTTTCTGTAGTTCCCCAATTCAAAAGTGGGGAATCAGTTGTCCGTTGAATCTGGATTGTTAAAATTGCTCGTAGATGACTTTTTTTGATCATTTCGCATAGATTCAACGGCCACGATTAGTCAGGGTTGGTAAGGGGCATTTCAGAGCAATTAACGCTTTAGAAGAATTTTTTTTTTTCAATTTAATTTTTATGTAAAGTTCTCTATTACTGCCAAAAGTCACAACCCGGAGCATAAAGGCTCCGTTTGGATCCGGTGTTTTTTGAAAATGAAAAAAATTTCTTGTTTTAAATAAAAAAGTTTTTTATTTTTAAGAATAAGATTGTGTTTGGATATCTAAAAAATTTTCTTTTAAAACAAAAAATTCTTTAAAATTAGAAAAAATTAAAAAAATGATGTTGGAATAGTATATCATGAGAAGATTTTAAAAATATATTTTTTTAAAAGATACAAATTAAGTTTGAAAATAATATATATATATTTATAATGAGAGAATGATTGAAAAAATCGAGAAAAAACATTGTTTTATAAAAATTTTTAATTTAAAAAATTGGATATATCATCCAAAATAAATGAAAAGAAGAGCGGCAGGGCAAACATGTCAAGTAGTTGAAGCAGATATCGATAGATTTGACTTATATGGTTTTCTTTAATTCTCTCAATTTTCCCTTCAGTTGTATTATAATACCAATTTAATTAATATAATTTTAATTCATACAAAATAATATAAAAATAAAAAAGATATTGTTAATCAACATGACCTGATATTATAAAAAGACACGAAATATATGGAAATAAATGACCACATGTATCTAATCCGATCTCTGGCACACAAGGAAGACACATCAATGCATCTTTCATTATTAGTTGGTAGTTACGTCTCATAATGATTCAAATGAGAACAAAGAATTAATTAAATTTTATTTGTCGATCACCTTCTAAGTAACACAACTACCATCATATCCCAAATTATTGCCTTTTCTTATGATATTGATTACTATATTAATCAGGCTAAAAACAACTTTATTGTCATTTAAAGTAAATCTCACCGAGATAGATGGGTAAATGTCACAAAAGATGAATTTAGTTTTCCAACCTCATTATGGGATTGATGTTAGTGACATAATTATTATCCTATAAATAAACGCTTTATGTAAAGATAGTAGGCTAATTGTTTTTAAATGTATTTTGAAGATTTCGCATTGATAATTTCTGTTGTCCTAATTTTTATTATTATCATAGGGAACATCATTATTAGGGTTATTATTAGAAAGATTAGAGAAAAAAAATATATAAAGAGCTTGGAGGTTGGCAATTTTTTATTGTAAGGTGAACTTGTATAAAAATTTAAGTATTTTGTTAATTTTTTTAAATTTATTATTCTTAACGAATAAAATTCTTCACAACAGATTCAACAGAAGAAATGAATGAAGCATTGAAAAAAAAAAAAAAAAAAAAAAACTTTCACGTGTTCCAATAATACTAAGCCGTGTTGATTAAGATGTTATACCAATTAATTAAAAGATTATTCTGTTATTTTTAAACATGATATTATATTTATTTTAAGGGACGAGAAAGAGAACATGGCCAAAACGAATCAAAAGAAATAAAGTGTGTTTGGTTCGCAGGTTAGAGATAAAATTTTTAAGTTAGAATTTGTTGATTTTTCAAAATTTTATTATAAATTTTGTTGATTTTATAAAAAAAAATATAAAAATTGAGATAGTTACAATTTAATTAAAGATAAACTTGAATGACAAACAAAGTAAAAGTTGAATAAATTCAAAAATCAACATGTTGCAACTGTTGATGGCAAGTGATAACTTGTCATCATGCACTTGTATCAAATTTAGGACCTGTTTGGAGTGTTATTTGGAGATAGTGTTTCACTATCTGGATTTCAAAATCACAACTTTACATCAAATATTTCCCTTATTTCATTTTCAAAAAACTCAAATTTTAAAAGTCCATAACTTTCTCATTTCAAATCGGAATGAGATAATTTTTATATCAAAAAACGGATCTATTTTACATATATTTTTCTAAACTCATTTCAAATTTTTACATAATTTTCTATACTATAAAACTTTTTCAAAAATTTTCTTCCTAAACAAACATTTCCCATACAATCTTCATAAACACTATCTTCAGATGTGCCATGATGGGCCCCTAATTTACTCACACTTTTCAGCAAAAAATTATCGGAATGAGATAATTTTTATATCAAAAAACGGATCTATTTTGCATATATTTTTCTAAACTCATTTCAAATTTTTACATAATTTTCTATACTATAAAACTTTTTCAAAAATTTTCTTCCTAAACAAACATTTCCCATACAATCTTCATAAACACTATCTTCAGATGTGCCATGATGGGCCCCTAATTTACTCACACTTTTCAGCAACTCCACTATATACCAAAATTCCAACTACTTTCCATTTCCACTTCCATTTCACTTTTCTTAGACCTTCAACACCTCTAATGGAGTCTGGACGTGTCCACCAACAAAAAGCTCATGAATTCATTTTCCGGTCGAAGCTCCCGGACATCGAAATCCCCGACCACCTCCCTCTCCACACTTATTGCTTCCAAAACATCTCCAAATTCAAAGACCGCCCATGTCTAATCAACGGCTCCACCGGCGAGTCCCACACCTATGCCGACGTCAAGCTGGCGACGCTTCGTTTCGCCGCGGCGCTCCACAATTTGGGGATCGGACACGGCGACGTCGTCATGCTTTTGCTCCATAATTGCCCCGAATTCGCCTTCGCCTTCATCGGCGCGTCGCGTCTCGGAGCGATCACCACCGCCGCCAACCCGCTCTACACCCCCGCCGAGCTCGCGAGGCAGGCGAGGGCCTCGGGGGCAAAACTCGTAATTACACTGTCGACCTACGCCGAAAAGGTTAGAGAATTTGTGCAAGAAAACACCAATGTGAAGGTCGCGTGCGTCGACGCGCCGCCGGAGGGGTGGTGCAACATGCATAATTTAGCGGAACTAGTGCATGCCGACGAGGCGGAGACGCCTCGGGTGGATGTCAGACCCGACGACGTCGTTGCGCTGCCGTATTCGTCGGGCACGACGGGGCTTCCGAAAGGGGTGATGTTGACACACAAACAACTTGTGACAAGCGTCGGACAACTTGTGGACGGGGAAAACCCTAATTTGTATTTCCATAGTGAGGATGTGATTCTCTGTGTGCTTCCACTGTTCCATATCTACGCCCTCAACACGATTTTTCTCTCCGGTATTCGGGCCGGAGCGGCGATCTTGATCATGCAAAGGTTTGATATCGGAAAGTTGCTTGAAATAGTAGAGAAGTACAAGGTGACGGTGACACCGTTCGTTCCGCCGATCCTCCTATCGATAGTGAAGTGCCCCGATCTCCGGCGACATGATCTGTCGTCGATTCGGATGATTATCACCGGCGGAGCACCGATGGGGAAGGAGCTTGAGGAGGCCGTCAAGGATAAGCTTCCCAAGCCTAAGCTTGGACAGGTATATATATGCATATATTAGACATTATTGTCTGCTAATTTTCACTATTTTTTTCCCCTCTTTATCTATCTATTTTTATCTCTTTTTAAAAGTCTAATCATATCACTTTTTTTGTTAAGAAAATTCTAAATGTAATTTAAGACTTTAATAAGCTCAAAACTTATGAATTTAAATAGCAAGAGTATAGTTGACTTTTAGTTTACTTGAGATTTAACATTGATAGAATAATTAGTTGTGACACAATTTTAACTTTTGAAAATTTCAAAGTAACTTGTAATTATAAAATTTTAGAGAACAGATCTGGAGACCATTTTGTTTTAAAAAAAAAAAAAAAAAATCTTGTAGGTAACGTAAAAAATTAAAGGAGCTGGGTTTAATTTATCTCCGCAGCTGATAATTATTAGCACCCAATTAATTATGACAAAGACAAAAAGTGTCATGAAAATTACTTTTTTTTTTTAGTTGTCACCCACAAATTCAATCAGAGCAGTTTTATATCACACGTCAATATTCCATCGATATAGCAAAACTCAGTTTCTATCATAAAATTGATGTGAAGTCGCACTTGTTTCGGCCATATGTCAATCAAAATTCATGTGTGAAATATATAAAAATGTTCTTTATCTCTAGTGAGTTTTGATTTACTGTATTTTCCATAAGTTAACACAACATGAAACAATTGGATTCTAACTTAATAAAAGTGCGACAAAGAATCTATAAGCGCCGGTCGTGTAACTTGAAAACATATAATTATAAAAAAAAAAAATATCTATTTTATATTAATTAAGCAGAATAAATGTCATGTTATATTTTAACTCTTACATGTTTTAGCGAAATTACCCTAAATAATATATATATATATATATATATATATATCTATAAAGGGTTACGGCATGACGGAGGGCGGATCGGTGTCGATGTGCTTGGCATTTGCCAAGGAATCGTTCCCTGCAAAATCCGGTGCCTGCGGAACCGTCGTGAGGAACGCCGAGGTGAAGATAATCGACCCCACCACCGGCGTGTCACTTCCACGGAACCAAGCGGGTGAGATTTGCATCAGAGGTAACCAAATCATGAAAGGTATGTCCAGCACGTATGTTTTAATTAAATATATATATATATATAATTCCTGCCATGGACCCACTTCTATATATAAATAAGACAATTAGGTAGGATATAAATTATAAGGTTATAGAGAACATCAATCATAAATGATATAAGTTAGTATTATTTATTAATAAAAGAAGAGTTTTATGAGGATGAGATTCACTTTTTAATAATGATGTTTGGTATGTTTCTGAAAATATTTATTAAATAGGTAAGCTTTAAGAAATGAAAAATGAAAATGAGAAAACAATTTTATTTCATTTCAAATTGCTTAATAAAAAATGAAAACGAGTTTTTATCTTCGTTTCTATTTTTTGACTTTTTGTAAAATAAATATTACTTCAAAATCATTTCGAAAACAGTTTTATTAAAAACCATGAGATATCTACCAAATGAGAGCTTTGTATGTTGGATTTCAACCACATATATTATAATAAGAGTAAGATTTCATTTAGTGTTTCAATTTAACTCTAACTAAATTATACTTTTTCATTTCATTTTTTTTTATTTTTTATCGAAAAGTCAATAAAATTTATAATTAATTTTTAAAAATTAATCACTTTTAATTTAAAAATTTTATCTAAAACTGATGAACCAAATATACATTAAATTATTAGTAATAATGTAAGAAGAAGTGGCAACAATTTTCATTTCCCAAAAATAATAAAATAAAAAAAGTGCCAACAACTTTCAATGATAATATAAAGTCCTCATCCCACTACAAATAGTAATGCGTTTTTTCTTTCCAACCACGCCATGACTTCACATTATTCAATACCTTTATGCGTTTTCCATATAGCAAACGTCAAATCTTACCTACAACCACACTGAGTGACTAAAATATTAAAGTATGCATATAAAATTCGTATTCATTGACTCTATTGTTATTATATGATTTCAATATAATTATAAGTAGGAATTTAGACTTACAATTTTCAAATTAGAATATAATATAAAAAAATAATATTTAAATAATGTTTATTGTAAAAGTGAAAGGCAAGTTTATTTATTCAAGTTTTCTTGTATAAGTTTTAAAGTTTTTAACCACTGTTGGGGGAGCTTTTTCATAACTCTCCATCTGATTCAAAATTACTTTCTCTCAATTTATTTTCAAAAATCTCAAAAGTCTATACTTTTTTTTTATTTTAAATTAAAATAATAAGATAATATTTGTATCAAAATACTCGCAACAACGAGAAAAAAAAGATCTATTACATATTTTTTCCAAATATATTTCAAATTCTTACATTATTTTTTTATACAACAGTTCATTTCAAAAAGTCCTCTATCTAAACGTCTATTTCCAACCTAACTTTCAAAACTCCTTCTTCAAAAGTCCCAAAAGGGCCCTTATAGAATAACTTCCATGAGAAGTTACATTTCATTTTATGATTTATGGAAAACACATGAATGACATAAATATAGAGACCGCAACATGATACAAAAAGCTAATTTTATATCAATATGATATGAAATTGAACTAAAATTAACTAAAATTTATGTAATGATGGTCAAAAATAAAGAACTTATATTATATCGATCAATAGATAAAATAAATATGATTATTTAAGTAATTTTCTCCTACGTGATTTCATTGTCGATGCTTCTTTGCTCGTGTAACCGTCTATCCCACAAATTATAATAAGAAATTTCAAGCATCCTTGAATCACTCGATGAATTTTCAAGCACCCATGTGTATGTCTACATCATCATAATGGACCAGTACTTTCAGGCATCGATAGAGCCACTTGAGGACCAGTGAGCACAGTCATTTCTACTGATTTTTTTGACTCTTTTTAAAAAAAAAAAAAATAAGTTTCAAAAAATCACAACTGTACTATTTTTAGCCCCCACTAGATTGTATCTTTCTATTTACATAAAGGCGGACTTGTTTAAGGACAAGTGGGGTTACAGTCCCTACTGAAACTTTTTTTCTTTAATTTCTATCCTAAAAGTTTTATAATTTTTCTACTTTACTCAACTAAAAATTAAAATTCTCATTAAATCCTCATTAAATTTTTCCCCTAGAAAAATTTTACGATTTTTCTTCTTTGCCACTCTAAAATTTACAAGTTCTCACGCAACCCCAACAAAATGTTACCTTTTAGTTTTTATACTTTGATATTTCTTAATTTTTTTTACAAAATATTATACACCTCTCACTGAAGTATATGTTTGACTTCATCCCTGTATATATACCATTACCGAACTCAACACTTTTCTATTTTCATTTGAAAAAAAAAATATATATATTAAAATAGTAGGATGATTCGGTCGCTGCTTTCAGGTTTCCTTAATGATCCAAAGGCTACAAAGGAGACTATAGATGAGGGAGGATGGTTGCATACGGGTGATATAGGGTACATTGATGATGATGATGAAGTCTTCATTGTTGATCGATTAAAAGAACTCATCAAGTACAAAGGCTTCCAAGTTGCCCCAGCTGAGCTCGAAGCCTTACTCATTTCCCATCCCTGCATTTCTGATGCCGCTGTTGTACCGTAAGTGCAGTCTATCATATACAAACACACACACACACACACACACACACACACACATATATATATATTCTATATTTAAAAGAACGAATGCTATTTTTACAGTGTATTCATTCTTTCTCCTAGGCCGTCATATGATGGTCCAGTCACATACGACGTGATTTTTTTGGGTCTTCGTATGTGTTCGTCAACTAATATGTAGAATATAGTATGTTTTATGTGTTTAACTTCAAGAATTACTGCACTTCACTAATCTTGTACATTCCAATGGAACTAGACATTGATTTAAAAAAAAAAATTAACATAAGGTTTATGACAAAAGTTGTGTGTCGTCTATAGGACTTGAAAGTTATATATATAGCTAGACTATTAGCAGCATGAATGAAGTCAGAAAATTTATTTAAAAGAGGTTTGAAATAAGTTAAATCTTAATTAAGCTAAATTAGTAGGACAATAAAGTTTTAGGGGGGCGTCCCTTCAAAGATAAAAATTAGAGGGGCTAAAGTGGAGAGAATGAGTGGAAATTTATAAGTTTTTTTTAAAAAAATTCAATGTACCGCACCATGAGTGACTTCATCCCTACCTATTTAGAATCAACATTTTGAAGAGGAATCTACAATATTGGGGAAATTGTGAAAACAGTCCTCATCAAATTGACATATGTATTTTTTTTAGTCATTTTTTTTTATACTTGCTTAGATTTTTTATCTTTCATACATTTATAATTGGATGTCAACAAAATTGAAGCTATTATAATTGAGATAATGATATAGAGATGTGCTTTTTAGAAGATAATCTTACAAGTCACTCTATATTTATGTTTGCCAGTGGTGATGCATCATTAATTAAGCCCAATTTATGATCGCTGTGGTTTTAAAAGAGGCATTACTTTTATGCTTTGTTTGAGGTTTAGGTTTAACTCAAATTAAACTGTATTTTTTTATTTTAATTTTTGTCTTTTTCTAAAATATTAATAAAAATTATAACTAGTTTTTAAAATATCAACCAATTTTAATTTAAAAATTTTATCTCCAACTAACTTACCAAACGGAAGCTTACTATAAGTAAAACTTAAAGTTAAAGTATAAGAGATGTTAAAGCTATAAAATTTAACTTATCAAAATACATGAGTAACTGTGTAAAATGCTATAATTTGTGTATTCTACTCAACACATTCCGTTTCTAATTTCAAACTGAGTATGTTTCATAAATAATTGACATTTATATGATTTGTCATGTCATCAACTCAATTAATTTAATCTAAAAAATTAATTTTTTAATTTTGAACCCAAACTCAGTAAAAGTGTAAGTGTAGTCAGATCATTCAAACACTTCTATTCTCTTACTGGGAGCGTGCTTGCTATGTAACATTATGCTCCATTTTAATATCAAAATTAATTTCTAATTATATTGAGAAATTAATCTAATTTGATTCTGAAAATTTCAAGTCTAAGAACGATATTCGATATGACGCAGTATGAAGGATGAAGTTGCAGGAGAGGTTCCCGTTGCGTTTGTAGTGAGATCAAGTGGTTCATATGTTACCGAAGAGGATATCAAGCAATACATCTCAAAACAGGTAAACTAAATTTCTAGAGAGAATTTTCACATATTTTTCAAGTTGATGGAATTGTTGTATTGTTATATATATATATATATATATATATGTGTGTGTGTGTGGTGTGTGTGTGTGTGTGTGTGGTGTGTGGCACAAACGAAAAATTACCTCATAATAAGCAAAAACATATATAAATATATGGTTCCGGAAAAAAAAAAAAAAAAAAAAAAAAACTTAACTGACAAATGTTGTTTGTTATTTTCTGCAGGTGGTGTTTTACAAAAGAATAAGACAAGTTTTCTTCATAGAAAAAATCACTAAATCTCCGTCGGGCAAAATCTTGAGGAAAGACTTGAGAAATGGGCTTGCCACAGGACTAGCCTAAGCTTTCTCAATCACAGATACTTTTGAATGGTTTGTTCTTGAACCGTTCGGGCTTGAGATTGGAGTTAGAGTTTTGAAATCTACGTATTTGAAAATTTGTGTTTTGTTGAAATGTAAATTGAAAACAAACTATGAAATTTCAATGTATGTATACCTTAATATCGATTTTGTTTTGTTTTCCTAGTCATTGGGAGCATCGAGCCAAAAACAAATACCATTTTAACTTGAAATAAAAAACTTAGGGATTTTAAAGTTTGAGTTTCATAAAAAAGAAAGATAAAGAAATAGAGATGTAGATTATAATTGGAGCAGGCAGAAACCAACTTCAAAAACAGAGGCTGGAGTAGGAGCTCTCTACGATAGTGTGTTTGGATTAACGATTTGATTTAAAATTTTTTTGAATTTCGTAAGATAAAACACTATCATGTATAAAATTTTAATGATAGTAGTATCGTTCAAATCCTTTAGACAAATTACGTCACGTTTACTAATGTTGTTATTTTTTTAAAACTATTTTGATCCTATCTATGAAATTAATTAATGATGGATCGATCTTTGAAAATTTAATGAAGATAATTAATTACACGTCTATCGTTCTTAACTTGAAAATTCACAAAAATAATCACACTAATATCTCCATTAAATTTAAAAATCAGTCATTAAACTTAACCTTTAAATGTACTCATGCAGTCATACTTCATAATTTTTTTTCTAAGTATCACTATTATAATAAGCTAAATCTTTACATTTGTTATACTTAAATGTAAATAAACTACTACTACATAGTAAATTCAAACTTTTATAACAAAATTTTTAAAAATGATTTGACGTGGTAACATTATGGCGGATAAAATTCTTTATATATATATATAACAAGATAACTTTACTGCTGCTCACATTGAAAGCATCAAAAAGACAAAGTGAGCAAATTAATAAAGGAAACGTAAAGCTAAGATCGCAGTCTATCCCTTGTTCTCTTGCCGCTGGTACATTTGAGTTTACCTAGAAGACACGGTACCTGATAAACTGCCTTGCATAAATATATATATATATATATATATATGTATATGAAATATAATTCCGTTAGTTTACTTTAAATGGATTATTAACCCGTCATTTGTTAATTAAAAAAAGATTGCGGAGAATAGACAAATTAGAAAAAAGAACATTTTAAATGCATTCATCTTTCACATTTTACAGGTACTAAACCATATATATAATCATACAAAAAAAGATGATCAGAAACAAGCTTTTCGAAAACTGGTTAAGTAACTTAAATACTTGATAATAATACATCTAGTTATTTATAATTCACACATATCAGTCCTTAATTTTCAAGTAACACTAACTCGAACTTTTCTATTATCATGCAAAAGGCTCAAATGTTGGTATATTGTTAAAAACTAAATGAAAATTCAGTTAAAGAAGTTAAAGAAGCACAATCAATTTATTGTTAATTGATGATAAAAAGAAGAATCATCAGCAAAGAGTACGAAAATCCAACAGACAATTGATTAAATTTACTTCTTAACGACAGACAATATTTAGAAGCACCCATTATTGATCCATTCTTAAATTCTTTCTTACAGTGTTTTCTCTCACAATAATTGAGTCTATTATCCAAACCGGAGCTTATTATTTAAATAGAATATTGAACAAGTTTACAAGCAAGATTAGAGATCTTCATAGAAGTACTTGTAAAATCTTCCACGTAGTTTTCTAAAAGACATAGAAGAACAGCCAGTGAGCCTTCTTGATCATCGCTACCGCGAAGCAACCAAGCGACACCGTCGATTTCATGGTATGTATCCCCCGTAGTAAATCTCTTTTCCCATCCAAAATCCATTCCCTCAAATGGCAAGTTCACCCAGTTCACCAGCGAAATATTAGGTTTCTAAAAGACATAGAAGAACAGCCAGTGAGCCTTCTTGATCATCGCTACCTGCCAGGATTCAGTCCCGGATTTTTTCCAAAATTCCTTATTTTGGAGGATTTTAGGAGTATTGAAACTTAGTCAACTCGATTCATTCTTAGAAAATCGATGGTGGACCACACGTAATCGTCCGTTACTTTCTCGATTGCTCCTCGGATTTTTCTTGCTCCATAACTTGAAGGTTGAGACATCAAATCATCAGCGTGACATGTAGCCGCTATGTCGAAAATTGCATTGCCAAAGTACCCCGACGGCAATGGCTGTCGAATACGGCTTCGCGAATCGATAACGATGAGAAATGACGTTGGCTGCTCGATTTCGTGCTTCCTTGCCCTAATTGAGCACTTCCAAATATGTGCAGCCACGGACTCGTATCGAGTATAAGGTCTAGCACATTCAACCAGACTCTGATTATTCGCCATCTTCTTTAATTTCTCTACTTGGCCTTTGTCAAGCCCTAGCCTGACCATTGTTGTTTTCATTTTGCTCACTTCTTCAGCACTTGGTGGTTTTAACAAGAACGGAAGATTACCGAAATCTTTGGAATGATCAAAGCGTGGCACTGCCGATGGAGGTTCTCCAGCCCTAAAGGCCTTCCTATCCAAAACCGGCGCGGTTTGTAACAACTCCCCTCTCGCCAACCTCGCCCATTCCGCAACAAAGTGTGCCCTACTTTTCCCATCGGCGACGACGTGCGACATCGCGATGCTTAGGCTAATTCCGCCGCACTTAAATTTGGTGACTTGCGTTACCAAAACAGGCACTTCATCAATAGGGACGCTATAGTCTATAGGTGGGAAAAGGAATTGGTCGAATTTTGTAGATGGTGTGAAGTCACCGAAATCGACAAGCTCGGCGTTTAACTCTGCGGCAACAAAAACCGCGCCCTTTCCGTTGCAATCGAGCTCGAATCTACCGCCGCCGATGGAGCGCAAACGTCCGGCGACGGGGTAGAAAGGCACTAACACCTTGCTTAATGAACTTTCAAGAGTGTGGATAATGGCCGGCCAGCTTGTGTTTGGTTTGCGGTAGAAATAAATCATGTTTGTGTGATTGGTAAAACCAATTTGATCCCACTCGGATAAGGATTGACACCCTCTCCAAGTTCGTTCCACCGGTGCGACAATGTGATTAACTTTGATATTAACTTCCATTTTGTGTATGATAAAAGGAAGGGAAGGAGGGAGGGAGAGAGAGAGAAAGGGAGAGCAAGAGAGAGAGAATTGGATATGATGAGTACGAGTCCTCATAAACTAGTATAATATTTATAATCTCTGTTTGATAAGTTAATTGATGATAAAATTTTTAAATTGAGATTGATTGACTATTCAAAAACTAGTTATATTTTTTGTTAATTAAAAAAATTAAAATAAAAATTTTAAATAATTGAAACCTGAGTTCCAAACACACCAATAATTTCATCCGTTACTTTACATTTTACAATGTGTTACATATGTTCTACATCAAACGTCAAATCTTACCTACCAAAATAGTGGGGTAGACTAATAGTTAATAGTAACCACATAAACCTCCAACTATCAACATTATTATTAAGGACCACATGTGGTGGTCACACTATGCTCAGAAGTAAATCATGCACCAACTCTCAGGTTTAAATCGTGACGTGTGTAATATTTAATAAAAAAATTATGTACAACCTGCTCTTTAAGTTTGAAGAATGTTTGTTAATATCAAGATCCTTATCATCATACTTATACTGAGTTGGGGTTTAAGAAAATCATTGATCCTATTATTACTACA
This sequence comes from Ficus hispida, assembly GCA_025413025.1. NCBI lineage: Eukaryota > Viridiplantae > Streptophyta > Magnoliopsida > Rosales > Moraceae > Ficus > Ficus hispida. Next base: position 5,130,283 of record CM046362.1, read on the forward strand.
AAAGAAAAAAAAAACTTTATTATTTAAAGATAACTTATGGTTGAAACATGTTGCGTTTCTACTTTACGTAACATTTTGAAAGAAAAAATTGTATTCATAAACTTTATTATTAGGGACCACACGTGGTGGTCACATGATCGTAAGAAAATCTTATACTAACTCTCAAGTTTGAATTGTGGGGTACGTAATGTTTAGTCTATTTGATAAATAGACAATGCAATAAATAGAAATATATCGTGTTTGTGTGAGTGATAAAACCAATTTGATCCCACTCGGAAAGGATTGACCCTCTCTCCAAGTTGGTTTGCCGGCATTATAATGTGATTAAGTTTGATATATAAGCACTATTCGTAAATATCCGAAAGTTTTATTAATGCAAACACGACTTGTTTATTAGAAATTGTAATATTTAAAAACCAGTTTAATCGAGTTAATAATTTAACGATAATTTTACATTCTGACTTCATTAAAAAGTGAAGAGTTCAAAATTCTCCATCTTGATCGGAGGGAAAAAAAAAACTGTTATAATTTGGAAACGTGCATATAAAATTCTTGACTTAAAAAAAAAAAAAGATAAAGATAAAGATAAAAGTTACTGCAACTCACATTGAAAGCATCAAAAGGATTAAGTGAGCAAATTAATGATGAGATCGCAGTCTATCCCTTTATCTCTTACTGCTGGAACAGTGAATTTACCTACAAGACTACAGTTCCTTATAAAAGCCTTGAATTAATGTGTGTGTATGTCTATATTATATAATTCCGTTGGCTTATTTTAAATAGATTATAGGATTTCTATTAACCCGTTGATTTGTTTAACCAAAAAAAAAAAAAGATTGCGAGAATCGACAAAGTAGAAAAATGAACACTTCAAATTTATTCATCTTTCATATTTCATTGGTAGGTACTAAAGCATATATATATATATATTATATATATAACACCATGAGAAAGATACCATACGAAAAAGATCATACAAGCTTTTCAAAACTTGTCGAGATCACTTAAATTACTTGATAATAGGGCATTAGTAATATATTCCCTCACAACGTCATACATATATAGGTATATCAGTCATTAATTCCTGAGTATCGAGAGTATCAGAAAATAAAACTGTGATACTCCATTTTTTTTTTTTTAAGAAAAAGATTCACATTGTGTTGACAGACCATTTCAAATCAAAAATTTATTTCATTCAAATTCAAATCTTTTTTTTTTTCATTTTTTAAATAGAGAAATGCTAGATTCACTCTTTTTATCACTCTATTTATCACTTGCTTGCCTTTTTTTTTTTTTTAAACCATTTTCTTAAAAGAAACAAACAATAAACTACAAAACTACATCCTTTTTCAACTCCCGGCAACGAAAATCGCGCCCTTTCCGTTGCAATCGAGCTCGAATCGACGCCTCCAATGGAGCGCAAGCATCCCACAATGGGGTAGGAGGGAGGGAGGGTGGGACTGTATGTGTGCGAAGAATAAGAAATCAATGATGAGCACGAAGCCTCATAATCTTGTAATATTTGTAGTAATCATATATATATATATATATATATATATATATAAAGTTTCATGATATATCAAAAAATGAAAAAGTAATTTATTAGGATAAAAAAAACAAGGATAAACAGTTACTATAGTTTTATAAAATTTATAAAATACTAGTATTTACTATTATAATAAAGAAAATTAGGTAGGTGGTTTTTTTTAGTCACCTAATCTACTAGACGGGGTGAATTTTTTTTTATTTAGCAAAATGTCCATTTGTCATTTTTTAATATTTGTTCAATTAGTGCTTATTATAGTCAATAAGTGATTAACTATGAAATTTGATGATTTATTTATAGTTAATCACCGATTGGCTATTTAAAAAATTGATTGATCATTTTAGGGAAAAAAAAAAAAAGACATTTTAACTCATTTTTAAAAATTTCAGTCATTATTAAAAAACTAAAAAAAAAAAAAAGACTATTTGATGAAGATGATTGCTCAGTTGCAATATGCAGATGTTTGAGATGGGGTAATAATTTGTATTTATTAAACATGGTGAAAATTCATATTAATAGGTCGTGTTTGTGCAGTCGGATACGAAAATTGTTCACGTACACTGTATGCTCCACGTGTTGTTTGCTTTTAATGTAGAGTAGAAATAGCTAAAGATATATTATGGGGCTCTTCAAGTGTTACCTCATTTTCAAAATGTAGTAATAAAAAATTATGTAACTATCCAAATACTACCCCCAAACTCTCAGGAATTGGTTTTTTTTTTTTTTTTTGGGTTCTTGTTCTATAAAAAATCGTTAAATATGATTTAATCCCTTAATACCTTAATTACTCCCATTTCCTTGCAGATCCCCTATTTCTGAACCATTGAAGATACTTCATTTCGAACTCCGATTCCCAAATGCCCCTATATATATCCGTTGCTTTCTCCTTTTGGGACAAAGCCCAAAATAATTCATATCTACATTTGTAATATGGCATAAGATTTTTTATTCAGGAATCATGACTACTTTGAGAGGTTCTTGAAGTTGATTCTTATAATTATTGAATTAAGATGATCTAACTTTAGGATTCTTATAACGAGGCTTCTTTAGGATTTCTTGTTTTCAAGATCAGCAGACTTTTTGTTTTTCTAGATTCTTACTACTATGTGATATCTTTTTTATTTTTTTCTTGAGCAGATCTCATACTTTTTTCCATTTAATATATATATATATATATATATATATATATATATAGTTGAACTACGAGGTCATTGAAAAATTTCAGCTGACATGGGTGCAAACGTCCGGCGACGGGATAGAAAGGCACTAGCACCTTGCTAATGAACTTTCAAGGGTGTGGATGATGGCCGGCCAGCTTGGGTTTGGTTTACGGTAGAAATAAATCGTGTTTGTGTGATTGGTAGAACCAATTTGATCCCACTCGGATAAGGATTGACACCCTCTCCAAGTTGGTTCCGCCGGTGTGACAATGTGATTAACTTTGATATTAACTTCCATTTTGTGTATGATAAAAGGAAGGGAAGGAGGGAGAGAGAGAGAGAGAATTGGATATGATGAGTACGAGTTCCAGAACCTAGTATAATATTTATAGTCACCGTTTCATAAGTTAGTTGGTGATGAAATTTTTAAATTAAAATTGATTGACTTTTTAAAAACTAGTTATATTTTTTTGTTGACTTAAAAAAAAAAAAGATAAAAACTAAGATGAAAATTTTGAATTAAAACCTAAATTCCAAACACCAATAATTTCCACCATAACTCTACATTTTACAATGTAACTTTCAAGAGTGTGGATAATGGCCGGCCAGCTTGTGTTTGGCTTACGGTAGAAATAAATCATGTTTGTGTGATTGGTAGAACCAATTTGATCCCACTCGGATAAGGATTGACACCCACCCCAAGTTGGTTCCGCCGGTGTGACAATGTGATTAACTTTGATATTATAACTTCCATTTTGTGTATGATAAAAGGAAGGGAAGGAGGGGGAGAGAGAGAGAGAGCGTGAGAGAAAATTGGATATGATGAGTACGGGTCCTCAGAACCTAGTATAATATTTATAGTCTCCGTTTGATAAGTTAGTTGGTGATGAAATTTTTAAATTGAAGTTGGTTAACTATTAAGAACTAATTATATTTTTTGTTGATTTAAAAAAAAAAGATAAAAAATAAGATGAAAATTTTAAGTTAAAACTTGAGTTCCAAACATATCAATAATTTCCACCATGACTTTACATTTTACAATGCCTTACATATGTTCTTCGTCAAACGTCAAATCTTGCCAACCAAAATAGTGGGGTAGACTAATAGTTAATAGTAACCATATAAACCTCCTATTCAACATTATTGTTAAGGATCACATGTGGTGTTCCACCATGACTTTACATTTTACAATGCGTTACATATGTTCCACGTCAAACGTCAAATCTTAGCTACCAAAATAGTGCGGTAGACTAATAGTTAATGGCAACCACATAAACCTCCTATTCAACATTATTATTAAGGACCACATGTGGTGGTCACACTATGATCACAAGTAAATCATATACCAACTCTCAGGTTTAAATCGCGACGTATGTAATATTTAAATCTTTTTTATATTAAAAAAATTATGTACAACCTGCTCTTTAAGTTTGAAGAATGTTTGTTAATATCAAAATCCTTATCATCATACTTATACTGAGTTGGGGTTTAAGGAAATCATTGATCCTATTATTACTAAAAAAGAAAAAAAAAAACTTTATTATTTAAAGATAACTTTTGGTTGAAACATGTTGCGTTTCTACTTTCCGTAACATTTTGAATAAAAAAAAAAATTGTATTCATAAACTTTATTATTAGGGACCACATGTGGTGGGTGCATGATCGTAAGAAAATCTTATAACTAACTCTCATACTTTTTCTTGAGCAGATCTCATACTTTTTTCCATTTAATATATATATATATATATATACATACATATATTTAACTAGTAAATAAATGTCATTTTACATCATTTTTAAAAAAGTTTGGGGTGCTTTTTATCATATAAAGGTAAGAACCAAATCGTAACTTCGTAAAAACATTAAATACGAACCAATCAATTTACATTTAACGGGTATTTGGTGCATTCACTCCAACAAAACAATTTCAATTGTTTTTTTTTTCCCTCTTCAAAATAATAAGTTAGTTTCACTAATCAAATCTCAAACCTGAACTTAAAAATTCAAACGTTAAGGGTGGGTTTGGAATATCGGTTCAAGTTGAAATTTAATATTAGAGTTGATTAGCTTTTTAAAAACTAGTTAAGAAATTCGTTAACTTTTCATAAAAAGATTAAAAAAGAAAACGAGTTGAAATTTTTAGGTTAAAACTTGAGTTACAAACAAAACATAAAAAGTCAAACAATGCTAGAGAATATCAGTAATATTTAACACCACTAATAATACAGGGTAAGTCCCACAACATGAGACCCACTAATAGGACTCATTTCTTTATTAATGTGATATTAAATATCATTGATGTATTTTTTTAAAAGTCCATAACTTGGTTTTCTCAAATCGAAATCATGCGATTATCAAGTTTTTTATGTTTTTACTTCAAAAAGTTATGTAATTTCAAAATTAAACTCTAATTAAAATAATTTCGGAATTTGAATAAGGGCCCTTTTAGAGCATCATTGGAGATGGTAAAACATCATCTTGATTTCAAAAATCCCAACTCTATTTCAAACTTTCACTCTATTCTATTTTCAAAAAATTTAAAATTTAAAAGTCTACAATTTTTTCATTTTAAATCGGAGTGAGATATTTTTTATATCAAAATACTCGTAATGATGTAAGGAACAAAACAATATCTATTTTACATATTTTTTCTGAACATATTTTAAAATTTTATATTATTTTCTGTCTTAAAATTTTTTTAAAATTTTTTTACCCAAATATATATTTTCAATTTAATGTTATATTTATTAAACCAACTCAAACTTAAATTTTTCATTAAAAATTTTAATTCCAAACTGTAACATAAAACGGTGATTAATTTTTAAAATACCACCTCTAACGGACTCTAAGATTCTTTCTGTTTGGATAAGTCCAAAGGTTTTTATTTTATTTTAATTTTTATATACATCATACGTGACATCAGCATGATAAGCATATCAAAGCACTCCGTACAAGTGCATCACGGCCATAATATGTACAAAAACAACTACAAGTCACCCATTTGCCAAAAAAACAAAAAAACAAAATCACAGGTTCCCACAAACAATGTCGTGTCCTTCTCTGTTTCTCTCTCCTCTCTCTCTCTCTCTCTCTCTCTCTCTACAAGGAGGACGGTCGCACTCAGGAACGAATCAACCCCATCGTCACCAACTGGTGGAGTTTACACTGGGGAGGCTTCATTCTTCCCCAATTTCACTACATAATGCACGTTCTCTCTTTACTCTCTCTCTAGCTCAATCTAGCAGCAATGGCCATTGAATCAGGTAAAATTCCGCTCTTACCATTTTTCATTTTTTATTTTTTCAACTTTTTGTTCGATTTTTGAATTCGATTCCTTTTCTTTGATCGGCAGATCACGATGTGCGAGAGCATTTACTGGTGGTGAACGGCGGCGACGGCGACGGCGACGTCGCCGGCGGCGGAGGATGGGTGTCGAAATTCCGGATCCGAGATCTGAGGAAGACGTCGGACTGCGGCGATCTGATCCTTAACGGCGTGACCGTTGACGTGCCGCGGGGCGCCATCGTCGGAATCATAGGGCCGAGCGGCAGTGGCAAATCGACGTTTCTGAGGGCGCTCAACCGCCTCTGGGAGCCGCCGGCGGGATCGGTCCTGTTGGACGGCAGCGACATTTGCGAGATGGATGTTCTCGCTCTCCGCCGCAAGGTCGGCATGCTCTTTCAGCTTCCTGCTCTCTTTGAAGGTCTCTTATCTTTGATTTTGACTCTTTTTCTTTTTCCGCCGAATTATTACTATTTTTTATTGCTTTTGGTTACGATCTGATTGCGAATTGTAAATGAAAGTTTATGATTTAGATTGAATTTTAAATCTTATTGTTATTATTTGTGTGTTTTACTTATTAATTTAACTTTTGATTCAAGTTTATAGCTGTTTGATTTTAAAGATTGGAGCTTTTTTGAAAAGTTTTTGCATATATTTCATTTTATCTGTAAATTTGAGGGTCTTATATATATATATGAGTGTGTGTGTGTGTGTGTGTGTGTGTGTGATTTATAAACTGATTCTCTACGGTTAGTCTTTTGATTTTCTCCTGTTTGGAGCATGGATTCGAATTGGAACAATTCAATTCAATTCGACAATCTAAATTGGATTGGTGTTTGGAAAAGAGAAAAAAGAGCGTGATATGGATTATGCAAACAAGGGATTCGATTCATGTTTCTAATGCCGTATCATGAGATTTTAAAGTTAAACTGAATTGCTGTCTATCACAGCTATCCTTCATTTGTAGGCACATATGTATCTATTTATGTATATATTTGTGTATATATATTTGTATGGGGGATGTATGGTAATGGCATCTTTTTAATAATTTGAAACAAAACCGCACAAACACTTAAGATCCTAAATTCCCTTTCTACCCGCTGAGCTAGCCTGAGTGGGGTTAGATAAGGAAGGAACAATATCATCTTTTTATGCATATTATATATGTGAATTTAAACACACTGTTGTTTTGTATTCACCTAAAACATGGGTACCATTTTTTCAGGCACAGTTGCGGATAACATAAGGTATGGACCGCAGTTAAGAGGCAAGAAGCTAACCGATGAAGAAGTATACAAATTGCTTAGTCTTGCAGATCTTGATTCCTCCTTCTACAGTAAGAACAGCTCCGAAATCTCTGTAGGTCAAGCACAAAGAGTTGCCCTGGCTAGAACCCTAGCCAATGAACCCGAGGTAAACAGTGAACGGATAACAAGATAAATCATTCATAGTTCACTAGCTTTATGCAATTTGTTGCCCTTTGGTTACCTATTTTCGCCTTCTATGTTGCTATTGAAATTTAGGTTCTGCTGTTGGACGAACCAACAAGCGCCTTGGATCCGATATCAACGGAAAATATAGAAGATGTCATAGTGAAGCTGAAGAAGAAAAAGGGGATAACCACTCTAATCGTTTCGCACAGCGTGAAACAAATACAGAGGGTTGCTGATGTGGTTTGTCTTCTCGTGAACGGGGAGATCGTTGAGGTTCTGAAACCCGATCAGCTCTCCGAAGCCAAGCATCCGATGGCACTAAGGTTTCTTCAGCTCAGTTCTTGAAAGTTCTCTCCTATTGCATATCCACTCGTCCACAATCTTTTACTGTTTGTTGTCCAGTAAAATATATGATATTGCGTTCAAAATTAGAAAGGCTTAAACTTTGTAATGTCGTGCTATGTAATGGCTAAACTAAGAAGTTTTTAATTGCTTCCTTATTACATAAACTTGTTCTCATAATTGTTCAATTGCTTGATCGAGGAGATTGAGTAGCCGTTTGAATCATAGATTGAAACTCACAATTTAAACAATAAATTTAAATTTTAACAAGAGAAAACAATATATGAAAATGTTTGAAAAGTGGGTTTAAAGTAGGATGTCAAACGAGAGCTGAATAGATTTAAAGAAGTTGAGCTCCCTACTCTTCAATCATGAGGATTTCAACTCCCTAGAAGCAGGAGCTATTGGGAAAAGTGGGTTTGAAGCAGGAACCGCACAATTCAAATGGTAAATTCAAATCTTTATGAGAGAAAATACTATGTAAAAAAGTTTGAAAATTCAAATGGTAAATTCAAATCTTTATGAGAGAAAATACTATGTAAAAAAGTTTGAAAGGTACTTTTAAGGTAGGCTATCAAACGAGAGCTGAATGAGTTTAAAGGAGTTGAAGTCCCTACTCTTCAATTGTAGGATCTTCAACTCCTTGCAAGCCAGAGCTTTCGGGACACATGCTAATCTTGTTCAAAACCCACATCGGCCAAAATTCTTGGTAGTTTGCTTGATAATTAAATTTTTGAACTCACAATTCAAACTTGTTTGTAGTATTTTCTCTTTCAAAAATTTTAAATTCTATATTCAAATCTACAAATTAAACGGCACCTTGGATATCTCATTTTTGCATAACTTTGGTTGTCACAAAAACAAAAACTTTTTTTTTTTTTTAAATATTTGAAAGACAGATATTCAATGAGACCAAGCATAAGATAAGAGTGAATTAAAAACAAAGGTTATGTGTCTAACTTTGTTTTTGTTATTACTATAACAATGAATTCTTTTTTGGTTAATTTGTGAGAGAAATATACGGTTAATAGGTTACAAGGAATGTGGGTTTTTTGTATTTTTGTACTGATTATAGGCTGATTTGGTCAACATACTAATTGTAGACTGATTTGGTTAACGTCATTATTTTAGGGATACGATTGTATTTTTCCCTCATTTCCTAGCAGCCTTTTCTGATTGTATCTAGCCTATAAAATTTGACTTTTTGTATTGTAAAATTATGAAATACAATTTTCGTTATTCTCAATATTTGTGATATGGTACCAGAGCCCTTGGCTCTCTTTCTGAAAAAATATTTTATCACATTACAAATTTCATACCACTGCTCGTAGTACGATTCTGGGAAAGAAAGGATCAAGATGTCAGAAGTCTCACAGACCAGTACACAATCGGAGGAGTCTATAGTCCAAATAATTCCCGGAGATCTACAGAACATTCAAGCTGCATTTAGATTGAATGGAATGAACTACTTGAAGTGGTCTCAATTTGTTCGAACTTTTTCTGAAAGGAAAAGGCAAGCTTGGCCATCTCCTTAGAACAGAACCTAAGAAGGAAGATCCAAAGTTTGCTGCTTGGGATGAAGTAGACTCCATGGTCATGTCATGCCTTTCGAATGCTATGGTAGTGGAGATAAGTGACACTGTCATGTTCTTATCTACTGCTCAAGAGATATGGGAAGCAATTAGACAAACCTATTCAAAGGTGGATAATAGACCCCAAGTATTTGAAATCAAGACAAAGCTCGCTGCAACAAAACAAGGAAACATATCGGCAACAGAGTATGCAAATCATTAGAAGAATTTGTGGCACGAGTTGGATTATTACCAGGTTCTGGAGATGAAAAACAGTGAGGATGCTTCTGCACTGAAGGCGTTCATTGAGAAGGACATAACATATGATTATTTGGCAGGTCTTAACGCGGAATTTGATCCTGTAAGAGTTCAGATGTTAGGAAAAGGACTATCTTCGTTAAATGAAGCAAATGCAACCATTCACGTTGAAGAGAGTAGAAGAGGAGTCATGTTGGATGTGCAACCATTGGAGGGATTTGCTTTACTCATAACTGGTGCTAATGAACAAGCCTCATAGAAGAGTTTGGCTGCTGCTGCAACTACAGAAAACAAGAAACCTGACTCAAAAAGGACGGGCAAGAGTAACCTCATATGCAACTACTGCAAGAAAAATGGTCATACGAAGGAAAACTGCTGGAAATTGCATGGGAGACCACAAAATCACAATCAATGCAACCGGAATTGGGGACGAAAAAACTAGCAATAAAAGGGACAAGCTTATGCCATGTAGACCAACACCAATAACGCCATTGATCGACCAAATTTTCGTGGGAGGGAGTTCAACAAGGAAGATATTGATTGGCTCAGGTTTCTTCTCAACTCACTGGATAAGCATTCAGTGCCTGTTCATTGGCACTTTCTGGTATGTTTCTTGACTCGCATGCGCTTAGTGTCTCAGATACTGCCTTAATTTACTCTTGGATTGTTGATTCAGGAGCAACCAACCACATGACCTGTTTATCCCATAATTTTTCCACCTATAATCCCTGCCCTAGTAACAAAAAGATAACAATAGCTGATGGATCATCGATTACTATAGCAGGCTGGGGGCATCTATCTCTAGGATCATCTTTGATTTTGAAAAATGTCTTACATGCGCCCAAATTGACCACCAATCTTATTTCTGTCAAACAAATTATTAAAAATTTCAACTGCAGTCTCATTTTTTCGAAAAACTCGTGTATTTCAGGACCAAGCAATGGGGAAGACGATTGGGCATGCTGAAGAGAAGGACGATCTGTATTATTTCAAGCTTGAAAGTGGGAAAGTGAATGCTAGGGTTGGTTATCCATTTCTGTTACTGTCAGATTCATCCACAAATAAAGACCAAATTCTTCTTCATCATTTCCAGCTCGGTCATCTTTTTTTAGGACTCTTAGTCTGATGTTCCCTTCCTTGTTTAAAAAGGTTGATTTGAAACATCTTCATTGTGATATTTGTAAATTTGCCAAACACAAACGTGTCCTCTCTCCAAACAATAATAAATCATTGCTTTTCATTTGAGACACAATGATGTTTGGGTCATCGAGGATTGCTAATCTTTATGGGCCATTTGGTTTGTCACATTCATTGACGATTGTACTAGGGTTACTTGGGTTTTTCTCGTGAAATAAAAATCTGAAGTGGCTAATATTTTCTCAACCTTTAATAATATGATAAAAACACAATTTGGGGTGAGAATTAAAAGAGTAAAGACAAACAATGGAGAGAGTATTTTAACCAAATTTTGTCACCAGTTCTTAGTAAGAAGGAATAATTCATGAATCCTCATGCATTGACACATCCCAACAAAACAGATTGGCGGAAAGAAAGAATGGGCATCTCCTTGAAACTACCCATGCCCTGTTTTTTCAAAGAAAAGTTCCCAAATATTTTTGGGGTGAAGTCGTTCTCACCGCCACACATCTAATCAATCGATTACCCTCTAGAATATTAGATTTTAAAAGTCCATGGGAAACACTTTCATATCAATTTCCAGAGTTCCAAACCCCAAACAGAATTGCCTCCTCGGGTATTTGGGTGTGTTGCCTTTGCACATATTCATGCTCACAATCGAAGCAAGCTTGATCCCTAGGCACTTAAGTGTGTGTTCAAAGGATACTACTCAACTCAAAAATGTTACAAATGTTATCACTTACCTACCCGAAAAACTTACATTTCTATCGATGTCACATTTGTGGAACATGAGAGTTTCTTCCATTATTCTTCTCATCAGGGGGAGACAACGTTGACTTGTGGAGTGATGGTGTCCTAGACAATGCCCTAAACGTCGTGCCTGATCTTCCACGGTCCCAAAATCAAGAGTCACAAAGCCAAGAGTCTAAACAATCATCCCAAAATCAAGAGTCTAAAGCCAAGAGTCTAAACAATCATCACCATCACCATTGAGCTCTCAATCAGCCGTTCCTAAATCACCACTACCATTGAGCCCTCAACCAGGCATAATTCCCTCAATCATGTCTTCTGAGCCTCAACCATAGTCACCTCCTAAAACTCCAAGTCCGGCCAATCCAACAGTCACTAAACCACTCCAAGTTTACTTGAGAAAGAAAGAGTACAAGACTGATCTAAGGCAAACCCAAGAGTTAGAGCCTATGCTTGGGAAGGAAATTATTCAGGAGAAAGACACCAGCCAAGTAAATACACCCAATCCTGTGTTTGATAAGAGGGAATTAAAATTACCCATTGCAGTTCGGAAAGGTACCCGACAGTGTACACGACACTCACTTTCACACTTTGTCTCCCTTGAAAAAATATCTCCCTCACATACGGCCTTTCTTACTCACCTACACTCAATAGCCATTCCTAAAACACTATCCGAGGCATTAAGTAGTAGGGAGTAGAAACATGCTATGAGAGTTGAAATGGACGCACTCAAGAAGAACAGAACTTGGGAGATGGTTAAGTTACCAAAAGGAAAGAGACCAGTAGGGTGCAAATGGGTGTTCTGAGTAAAATATAATGCATATGGGACTCTTGAGTGGTATAAGGGGAAACTAGTAGCAAAGGGTTACACTCAGACCTTTGGCATTGACTATCAAGAAACTTTTATCCCAGTGACAGAGATGAACACAGTGAGGGTTCTCTTATCTTTGGCTGCTAAATTTGAGTGGTCTTTGTAGCAATTTGATGTCAAGAATGCGTTTTTGCATGGAGATCTCAAAGAAGAAATATATATGGAAGCCCGTCCAGGATTTAGTACCACTAAGAGAGATATGGTTTGCAAACTAACGAAGGCATTGTATGGACTAAAGTAGTCACCCGGAGCTTGTTTTGGCAAGTTTACAAGAGCGATGTTAGCAATGGACTACAAACAAAGCTAAGGTGATCATAGTCTGTTCATAAAATACTCCGCTTCAGGGGAGTCACTGTGCTTATTGTACATGTAGATTGACATCATTGTCACCGGCAATGATCAAAAGGAAAGGGAGATACTTAAAGCTAAGTTGGCCAAGGAATTCAAAATGAAAGATCTTGGGAAGCTAAAGTACTTCCTAGGAATCGAAGTTGCTTGCTCAAAGGAGGGAATCTTCATCTCACAACAAAAATATGTGATTGACCTATTGAAAGAGTCAGGGAAAACAGGCCATAGACCAATGAAGACACAAATTGAGCCGAATCACAAGTTCGGAGAAGCAGTTGATGATGAACTAGTGGATAGAGGAATGTACCAAAGACTTGTTGGAAGGTTAATCTACCTATCCTATACCAAGCCCGACATAGCTTATGCGGTTGGTGTTGTAAGCCAATTCATGCACAACCCGAAAGAGGTTCACCTCCAAGCAATGTATAGAATCCTTTAATATCTCAAGTTGTGTCCGGGACGAGGCTTGCTCTTCAAGATTGACTAATATAGCTTAATTTTATAACTTCCTTAATATATTGGAGTACGATTGCAAAGAAGAAAATTATATTTATTTTTTTCTTTTTTAGAGTAAATTGCTTATTTAGTCCTTAAACTTATAAGTTTATAGAACTTTGATCTCTGGTATTTTTTTATTAACTTTAATGACTCTAAATTATTAAAAAAGTTATTATAATAGTCATTTCTGTTAATCTTTATACATAATCCATTAATAATTAGTCAAAAAGTTAGACTAACTAATAGATTTCGTCAAAAAATTAATTAAAAAAACTATTATAGCAATATATTTAAAAGTTTATAGTCATTTTAACTGTATACAAAAAATCAGAACCAAAATTGTAAAAACTTAAGAATTTAAATACCAATTTAATAATTTTTCTTTAAGAAAACAAAAAAAATGTAGGCTACTTCTACAACTATGTTCAAACCCAATAGTTGAACGAATTATAATTTTAAAATTTTTCCGTTTGGTAAATTAGTTGGATATAGAATTTTTACGTCAGAGTTGGTTGACTTTTAAAAAATCAGTTATAATTTTTGTTGATTTTTTAAAAAAATAAAAATAAAAATTAAGATGAAAAAATTCAAATTATTTGGAGCAAAACTAAAAAAATAAAATAAAAAAATAAAATAAAAAGATAAAATGACATTATCTTAAACAAACGACACACTCTTGAATAAACGACAAAACTAAAGTTCCAACGGTCCTCAGTCAACACTGATCAGCCCCCTACAACGAAAACAAGAGACTCTCCCCACTCTCCACTTTACTCTCCCTCCACTCCCGGATGGGGTTTCGCTCCCCCACCACAATCACATCAACGGCCGCTCTCGCAGCCACCGCCGCCGCCGCCGCCGCCGTCGCCGCCGCATCAAGAGCCTTCTTCCACCCCACCACCACCACGACCACCGCACCCACCCTCCTCCACTTCCCCTCCTCCCACCGCCACCGCCACCGCCATACCATCGCCGCCGCTTCCTCTCTTCCATCACCAGCTCCGCCGCCTCTTCTCAGCATCCCAACGTCGTCTTCATCCTCGAACATGGCGGCCTCCTTGAGTCCCTCACCTCCGACGACCACCCCCCTCATCGCCTACTGCGGCTTCGAACCCACCGCCCCCTCCCTCCACCTCGGCAACCTCCTCGGCCTCATCGTCCTCTCCTGGTTCCGCCGCTGCGGCCATCGCTTCCTCGCCCTCATCGGTGGCGCCACTGCCCGCGTCGGCGACACCTCCCTGCAAATCCTTCGAACGCCCCGAGCTCGACCCCCAAACCCTCTCCTCCAACACCTCCGAGACACCAAAACCATCTCCAACATCCTCGGACGCAACGACAACGACAACTCCGTTGTGATTCTCAACAATTACGACTGGTGGAAAGAGGTCCGATTGCTCGATTTCTTGAAGGATGTCGGACGATTCGCCCTGTCCGGATGATGACGGCGAAGAAGAGCGTCAAGATGAGGCTGGAATCGGAGCAGGGCATGAGCTATACTGAATTCACGTACTAGTTGCTTCAGGGGTATGACTTCCTCCACCTGTTTGATGAAATGCGTGTGAATGTTCAGATTGGTGGGAGTGATCAATGGAGCAATATCACGGCCGGGACCGAGCTGATTCGGAAGATTTTGCAGGCTGAGGGAGCTTACGAATTGACATTTACACTTTTGTTGAAGAGTGACGGGACGAAATTCGGCAAGCCGGAGGACGGGCCGTTTGGCTCAACCCGATTATGTTGTCGCCTTACAAGTTTTATCAGTATTTCTTCTCGGTTCCGGATTTGGACGTCATGCGGTTTTTGAAGATTTTGACTTTCCTTGACATGGAGGAGATAGAGGAGATGGAGAGGGAAATGGGTTTGCCGAGTTACGTCCCCAACACAGCGCAGAGAAGGCTTGCGGAGGAAGGTACCTGATTTATTCATGGCAAGGAGGGTTTGAGTGAGGCTCTTAAGGTAACCGAGGCGATGAGGCCTGGGGCTAAGACGAAATTGGATTGGAAAACTATTGAGGGCATTGCTGAGGATGTGCCCTCTTGCTCTTTGGCTTACGATGAGGTCATTAATCTGTCTTTGGTTGATCTATCAGTTTTGGGGGTTACCGGGTTACGTCCCCAACACGGCGCAGAGAAGGCTTGCGGAGGAAGTTACCCGATTCGTTCATGGCGAGGAGGGTTTGAGTGAGGCTCTTAAGGCAACCAAGGTGCTGAGGCCTGGTCCCGAGATGAAATTGGATTGGAAAACTATTGAGGGCATTGCTGAGGACGTGCCCTCTTGCTCTTTGGCTTACGATGAGGTCATTAATCTGTCTTTGGTTGATCTATCTGTTTCGGCTGGTTTGCTCGAGAGTAAGTCGGCTGCACAGCGGCTGTTGAAGCAAGGGGGGCTATACTTGAACAATGCCAGAGTTCACAGTGAGAGTAAGAGAGTTGAAGCCGACGATATCATGGTAAAGTTCTGCTTTTGTCTGCTGGCAAGAAGAACAAGGTTGTTGTACGGATTTAATAACTGTTTTTTTTTTCCACCACATAAAAAGATTTTTTATCATTCATTCTTTATGCGCCCAACATGTGTTTCCCTATAGAGCTGTTGGTTTTTGAACTGTAGAACAGAAACTGTTCTTCGATTCTTTCGAATATCGAAGTTGTAAAACTGTTTGACTTCTTTGATATTATGATGTTGAAATAAAAAGTGCCATTACTTAGGTTTGATGATCTAGAAAAATGATGAAGGAATTGACTTATGATTAAGAAGGTGTATGTTTGAAGAATTACATCACAAGAACAATTTTTTGAAAATTTGCGAATTAGTGGAATCTCAAAATCCTACTTCCTTTCCTATATGGCCCCAAGTGAAATTTATTTTTTAATGAAGAATTATATCACAAGATCAATGGAAAGGATCAAATTGGTTTCCCATTTGAAAGAATGATGGAGCAAATGTTCGATTTCGATTACACAAAGAGTTTCAAGTTCCCAAGTATTCGTCTTCCTTCCTGGTCAAGTAGCAAGTCTTCATCAGATGAAGAATCTGCGAAATTTTCGGTATGTCGATAACTAAAACGACTTATCATAGTTTATAAAATTGTCTATTGCATGTGTTTGTTCTGCTTTTTTCCGTTGTAGTAGAAATTCTTGAATTCCAAGGAGATGAACATCTCAAAAAATTTTGATTGAAATTCTTCTATTTTTACCAACTGTTTATGATGGAAACTCTAAGATTGGGGGGTAATGACACTAATTTAAAGCTCCAAATAATAAAGTTTGAGTTTTTAAAGGTCGGGTATAAAGTGGGAATAGGTGTAAAGTTAGGGGGCACAAATAGGAATATTGTTCATAACTGTCCTGCATTTAGGTAAAACTGCAAGGGATGTTTCTGAAATTAGCTCTTTGCAAAATTATCTTCAACTGTTGTTTTTATGAATTGGGCAGTTAGTTTTGTGTCTAGGATGTTCTTTGTTATTGTCTGAGAACTTCGTTCTTCCATTGTTTTGCCTGCTCTGCAAAAATCGTTCCTATAAAGCTAGCACAGAACCATCAGTATCTATTTGAATGTCATCAAGAATAGTCTTTGGTCCGGCATTACCACAAGTGTCATGCAACAATTGAAGTCATTTATTAAATTAAAAAAACAAATCAACGAAAGTTTAAGAAAAAATTATTTGATTTTACAAGACAACGCATGATTTGATGAACTAGTAAAAGGACAAATAAATAGCAAGATTTTCGACCAACAATATAAATGGCAAGATATAAAGAGCATGCTACATGAATACCATGAACTTCATATAAATGCAATGTTTCATTGTGTACTATAAAACGAAAAAGTAACTTATGAGGAGTAAAAGAAAAAATAGGGAAAAATCAGTAGTTTTAGTTTTGTAAAATTTATAAAAAAGGATATCTATTGACCTGCATCAATCTACATTTCCCACGTCATTACTTAAACTACCGATCTAATGAATTTTAAACCTTAATTATTACCTGTTACACCCTTTCATTATTCCAAAAAAAAAAAAATCCCTAAGCTAAGTTGAAATTTTAATCATTGTTCATTGATGCTAAAAACAAGAATCATTAGCAAAGAATACCAAAATCCAACGGACAATTTTTATTGAAAAAGCAAATTGCCGCCTACAATTTTAGAGGATTTCTAGGCGTATTGAAACTTAGACTCAATTCTGATTCATTCTTCAGATAATCGACGTACGGCGGACCACACATTATCGTCGTTACTTTCTCAATCAGTCTCCTGATTTTACTTCCTCCGAAACGTGACGGTCGAGACATCAAATCTAATCTCAACCATTCCGCAACAAAGCGCCCCATACTTTTCCCATCGGTGACAACTTGCGACATCACGATGCTTAGGCTAGTGTCGCCACACTCAAATTTGGTGACTTGCACTACCAAAAGAGGCACTTCATCAGTAGGGACGCTATAGTCTATAAGCTGTGTTGAGGTTAGATTTCGTACCTCATCTCTTATTATTCACATGACATCATAAAGCTAGGAGATCAATTCAAGAATCTAGCACTTTCTCGAAGTCATTGTATGAAAAGATCACAAACTCTTCAGTATTTACTCCTATAAGCAATCAAGGAAAGAATCAAGCCTAAAAAAAAAACTTTCTCTAATTTAACAAGGCAAACTACATATGGAAAGTCAAAGGAGGCAACTTCCAATAAGTAAATATGGCAAGATCCACACCAAATCAGGCAACTAAAGCTACCAATCTCTATCTATAAATAGGAGGCATTCTCACATGCCCAGAGATCTGATCTTCATCCAAATTCTCACCCACACACAAGGAGATCACGCCTAAATTCGCCCAAGTCATCCAGAACCCCGGCAATTCCCTCTCTTTACTTCTTGCAGTTTCTCTCTCTTTCCCGCATTCCCTATCTCTTTGTTCTCATTCTTTTCGCTACGACATTCATTGTATCTTTACATCAATTATAGTCAAACTCCTGCAGTCATCATAAAGGACTAGCTCTCATA
Organism: Ficus hispida; assembly: GCA_025413025.1. Taxonomy (NCBI): domain Eukaryota; kingdom Viridiplantae; phylum Streptophyta; class Magnoliopsida; order Rosales; family Moraceae; genus Ficus; species Ficus hispida. Next base: position 5,148,479 of record CM046362.1, read on the forward strand.
TTAAAAATGAACATCTATAAATCTCTTTTGTTCTCTATTTTTAACATTCCTTACATTTATTTTGCAGCTAATTCAATCGGTCAACTTAACAAGCGCTTAGTCTGTTCAATAATACAGTACTAGGTCCTAATCCGACTTGATCTGATTTGACTATAGATTTTACCCTCTACAGGTAGGAATAGGTATCGATCGAGTTTCGGAGAGGGGAGTGATCACTGAAATTGACAAGCTCAACATTAAACTCGGCAGCAATGAAAACCACGCAGTTTATGTTGTAATCGATCACTAATCAACCGCCTCCAAGGGAGCGCAGACATCCCACGATGGGGTAGAATGGCACTAACACCTTGCTTAATGAACTTTATTCAAGGTGTGGATAATGGCCGGCCATTTTGTATTTGGTTTATGATAGAAATAAGTCATGTTTCTGTGAGTGATAAAATAAATTTGATCCCACTCGGACCGGCTTTACAATGTGATTAAGTTTGCTTCATTTGAATGAGAGGGTGTGAAGAAATAGCTTATGTATAGAATTGAAGTCGATGAGTGCGAATCCTCAGAACCTTGTAATATTTGTAGTCATAAATTAATTTACACAAAAAGTTTCATAATATATCATAAGATAAAATAAAAATATTTATTAGGGGTTAAAAAAATGGGGATAAAGTTGTCATTATAGTTTTACACTATTCATAAATTATAAGCCTTTAACCATTATGATATTGATAGTTAAATTTTTCATTTATCATGACATAGATCATGAATTATTGTTTGAGATATGTTAATAGTTTATGCTAATTAAACATGATTGTAATTCGTGAGGAATCAGGATTGATTTGTGAGGTACTTACTTGGTGTTGATTTTTATAATTATTGTCAAGATGATCTAACTTTAGGTTCTTAATTATACTAGGGCAACTTCAGGATTTGTTGTTTTCAGGATAGCATTTTTTGTTTTCAAGATGAGGTGACTTTTTGTTTTTCTAGATTCTTATTGGTCTGTGCTATCCTTTCTAATTGTTTTCCTGAGAAGACATCATCTTTTTTTTTTTTCAAGAAAAAAAAAATTGCTCAAATAAGAGATTCATTGAAAGATTTCAAGTGTGCTATAGCTTCCCTATTCTGGTCTCTAGATGCCATTGTTTTGCTCATTACCAGCGATTGTGGTTATATTTTAACATATTATATATGTGACTCACGGATAACGAGCACAATTAGGGAGGCCTTAAGGTGCTTCTACGCTTTAGTTATTTAAGGTTAAAAAGAAATTTAAGTCCCACATCATAAAAACACAACCACAACAAAAATAATGAGGGTATAAAATGAAAGCTCAATCTCTAGTCTCAAATTTGTATAACTAGATGAAATCTTTTTTTTTACTAGAAACATGTTACATTAGGTACATGATTTGCAAAAAGATGTGACTAACGATCATTATGGAATGAAACAAGTTTCCTCTTCGTGCTAAAAGTGAAGGAATTCAAGTTCCGACAACAGTCAAGTGCTCGCAATAACTTCACAAAAGAATCGGAAGCTCCAACGCTCAACAAGAAACGGCCATCAGATGACCACCTGCGATATTAGAAGAAGCTAATACTTGAATCTTAATTTCAACCCGTGTTGTTACTATTTACTATTCAGGGAAAAAAAAAAGGAAAATTATGGGGCACATTTTTTAGTCATTTAATTTAATGGATGATCCAACTTTTTTCTATTTAGGAAAAAAGTTGTTTGTCATTTTTCAAATTTTGATCAATTAGTGATTGGCTTAATCAATGATTAATTATGAAGTATGATAATTGACTATAAAGTTTAGTGATTTATATTATAATTAATCAGTGGTTAATCAATGATGGATTATTTAACACAATTAATTAAATATTTTAGAAAAAAAATGTCATTTTAACTAATTGTTAAAAATTTCAGTCATTTATTAAATAACTTTTTAAAAAAAATGCTATTTAGCTATAAAACTCAAGAAAAAACTATTTTTTGCATTTTGCAGTGTTTGATTTGGATTTTAAGTTTATGTTTTTTGAAATGTAGATTCGAGTGGTTGATTGGAGCGCTGGAGGACGGGTTATTGCAGTCAGAAACGATGATGATTTTACACTGTTTATAGCTAGATGATACATTTGAGATGAGAATATTTAGATTATCATTTGTATTAGACTTTTTGACATTGACATTTAGGGAAAAAAAATATTTGAATTTATGTTTGAATAGTTGAAAATTTTCACTTGTTAGTCTCAAAATTTGATTTTTGGAATTTGGACCTGATTTCAAAATGTACAATCTAAATAGAGCATTTGAGATTGGAAAAACATAGAACACATGTAAATAAATTATCTAGCAGGAAAATGTCCCATTTGAGAAAATGGTTAAAATAAACATATCATTTCCTTGGTGGAACTTTAAAAAACATTATTTTCTCTCTCTTTATCTTTAGGGTTAAATTTTTATGTTTAAAAGATTCAAGTCAGTTTCCATCAAAATTTCTGAATCCTTTTATCACACGAGTTGCTATTTATATTGATTTGAAGAAAAGACTCCTTTAAATGTGGTGGCTTCAGTCTCATTGGAAAAATTATCTCCTAGCTTGAGACAAGGATTTTTTTCAAAAGTATTTTTTTTTTAAATTACGGCAAATAGGCTTATTTTCTAAAAATATGGAGAACAAATTGTTAAAAGTAGAGGCCGCTCTAATATAAAAGAAAAACCGACTAAAGTTTTTGAAAAAAAAAAGTGGATTTTACAAAGTAATACATGATTTGATGAACTAGCAAAAGGACAAATAAACGACAAGATTTTCAACCAACATATAAATGCCAAGATAAACTATATTCTATATGAATACAACCAAAATCTTGTATTTTCAATTTGAATAACTATTATGGAAGATCAATCCTTTAGTAAAAAAAAAAATCTCTTCGAAAATCCTAGAGGAAAAAAAAAACTCACACACACACACGCAATGAGTGCCCTTGCTTAGTCCTAAATATTTCCAAGTATTCAAACGAATACATATTAGAAGCCCAATGAGGACATTAGCACTGCAAGTGGAGATACTTTTATGGCACAATTAATACATATCCATTATTGTTTCATTTTTAACTTGTTAAAAAAATTAAGAGAATAAATAAATGATATATAAGTTTTTTTTTAATCTTGTTACATGGTATTTTTAGACATTGATGTAAATAACAAGTATCACTAAAAAGGAATATTTAAATCACTTAATTAGAATAATATAACACAAGTCACTTCCCAAGTGATGTATGGGAGGGGTGCCATATAGAAACCTTTTCTTATATGTATATATAAGTATATATATATATATATATATCGGTTTATATATCTAGGTTTAGTTATATTTACACCCACTTTAAAATGATACTTGTAAGTTGTAATTTTTTTTTTAGAGGTTAATGTAACTACCATTTGATTCTAATAATATAGTCGTAGGTCCTAACCTGACTCGATTTGATTTGATTATAGATTTTACCCTCTACAGGCAGGAATAGGTATCGATCAAGTTTCGGAGAGGGAGTGATCATGGAAATTGACAAGCTCGGCATTCAACTTGGTGGCAATGAAAACCGTGCAGTTTATATTGCAATCGATCGCAAATCGACTGCCTCCAAGGGAGTGCAAACATCCTACGATGGGGTAGAATGGCACTAACACCTTGCTTAATGAACTTTCAAGGTGTGGATAATGGCCGGCCAGTTTGCATTTGGTTTATGGTGGAAATAAGTCATGTTTCTGTGAGTGATAAAATAAATTTGATCCCACTCTGACCGGCTTTACAATGTGATTAAGTTTGATTTAAGGTTCATTTGAATGAGAGGCTGTGAAGAAATAGCTTATGTATAGAATTGGAGTCGATGAGTACGAATCCTCAGAACCTTGTAATATTTGTAGTCATAAACGAATTTCATAAACAAAAAGTTTCATAATATATCATAAAATAAAAAAATTATTTATTAGGGATAAAAAACAATAGAGATAAAGCTGTCATTACAGTTTTACACAATTCATAAATTATTAGCCTTTACCCATTATGATACTGATAGTAAAATTTTTCATTTATCATGACATAGATCATGAATTATTGGTTGAGTTATCTTAATAGTTCATGCTAATTAAACATGATTGTAATTTGTGAGGAATCAGGATTAATTTGTGAGGTACATACTTGAAGTTGATTTTTATAATTATTGTCAAGATGATCTAACTTTAGGTTCTTAATTATAATTGGGCATCTTCAGGATTTGTTGTTTTCAGGATAGCATTTTTTGTTTTTAAGATGAGGTGACTTTTTGTTTTTCTAGATTCTTATTGGTCTGTGCTATCCTTTCTAATTGTTTTCCTGAGAAGACATCATCTTTTTTTTTTTTTTCAAGAAAAAAAAATTGCTCAAATAAGAGATTCATTGAAAGTTTTCAAGTGTGCTATAGCTTCCCTACTCTGGTCACTAGATGCCATTGTTTTGCTCATTACCAGCGATTGTGGTTACATTTTAACATATTTTATGTGACTCATGGATAACGAACACAATTAGGGAGGCCTTAAGGTGCTTCTACGCTTTAGTTATTTAAGGTTAAAAAGAAATTTGAGTCCCACATCATAAAAACACAACCACAATAAAAACAATGAGAGTATAAAATGAAAGCTCAATCACTATAAAGTTTAGTGATTTACGTTATAGTTAATCAATGGGTAATCAGTGATAGATTATTCAACATAATTGATTAAATATTTTAGAAAAAAAATATCATTTTAATTAATTTTTAAAAATTTCGGTCATTTATTAAAAAATTTTATGAAAAAAGGTTATTTAGCAAAAAAACTCAAGAAAAAACCTTTTTTTTTTTTTTGTATTTTGTTGTGTTTGATTTGGATTTTAAGTTTATGTGTTTTGGAATGTAAATTCGAGCGGTTGATTGGAGGCCTGGAGGACGGGTTATTGCAGTCGGAAACGATGATGGTTTTACACTGTTTACAGCTAGATGATACATTTGAGATGAGAACATTTAGATTATCATTTGTATTAGACTTTTTGACATTGATATTTAGAAAAAATATATATATATATATTTGAATTTATGTTTGGAGAGTTGAAAATTTTCACTTGTTAGTCTCAAAAATTGATTTTTGGAATTTGGACCTGATTTCAAAATGTACAATCCAAATAGAGCATTTGAGATTGGAAAAACATAGAACATGTATGAATAAATTATCTAGATGGAAAATGTCCCATTTGACAAAATGTTTAAAACAAACATATCATTTTTGTAAAAGCCTGAAACCTTTAAAAAAAATATATTCTTTTCTTTCTCTTTTTATTTAGGGTTAAATTTTTATGTTTAAAAAGATTCAAGTCAGTCTCCATCAAAATTTCTGAATCCTTTTATCACACGAGTTGCTATTTATATTGATTTGAAGAAAAGACTCCTTGAAATGTGGTGGTTTCAGTCTCATTGAAAAAATTATCTCCTAGCTTGAGACAAGGATTTTTTTCAAAATTTTTTTTTTTAAATTACGGCAAATAGGCTTATTTTTTCTAAAAATATGGAGTAGAGGCCGCTCTAATATAATAGAAAAACCGACTAAAGTTTTTGAAAAAAAATAAAAAAAGTGGATTTTACAAAGTAACAGATGATTTGATGAACTAGCAAAAGGACAAATAAACGACAAGATTTTCAACCAACATATAAATGCCAAGATAAACTACATTCTATATGAATACAACCAAAATCTTGTATTTTCAATTTGAATAACTATTATGGAAGATCAATCCTTTAGTAAAAAAAAAAAAAATCTCATCGAAAATCCTAGAGGTCATTTACCTAAATATTCCTTGATTAATTGGTTTGCTTTTTTAGACTTAATCATCTTCCCTTTTTTATTTTTATTTTTTTATTTTATTAACCTTATGTTAACAGAAGATGCAGAAAAGCAAAAGGGATTAAGATGTCAAACTTTTCTGTAAACAAGCAATTATATTTCTTCTGAAGAACTTATTAATAATGCTATAAGAACTATATGGATTTGTCTCAGTGTAATGGGAAAATAAGTTGGTTTTTAATACTGTTTACATGTGGTTCTATTATATTTCCAAATTGATAAAAAAGAGGGAAAAATAATAATAATAATAAATAATAAAAAGCTTCCAATATTTTCTCTCTCAAATTATCAATCCTCCAAAAAAACTACTTACCTCAATTTGGACCTTAATACATATATAGGAAAATATTATAAAACTCGAGATAAGTTGATAAAAACATAATTAACCATATATATGTGTATTGAATTAGGGCAAATTAAAACTAGTAGTGAATTTGATTACTTGTGGAGAACAGGCTGAGATCTTAATATTGCAGCGTAAGACTGGTGTAATGTTAGGGTTTAATGTGAAAGCGTCAGTAAAATCTACGGGAGAAACTGATGATAAATCTGCTCATATACATATATATATATGTATATATGCATACACACATATATATAATATAAGCACACGTTCGAATGTTTATAGGACTCGAAGTTATATAAAAAGCCAAGATATTTGTGGGGCTAAATAGAATTTAAAAAGTTCATCCGAAACTCAACGTTTTTCGTTTAAATTAAAAAAAAAAAAGAAATTCAACATTTTGTGCCTGTACTTCTATATATGATGAGTATATGCGTGTTTCGCAAAAGATTAAATAGAAGAAGAATAACATCGTAAACTCCGTTGCTAATTCAAGAAAAGGAAACCAAAATGATAATAGGGTCACTCTTTTGTTTCGGAATACATTGTCAGATGCGAATTGTATGTCTAACCATAAAAAAAAAAAAAAAAAGGAAAATCTTTAAGTCCAATTTTTTTAAAAGTAAAAAAAAAAAAAAAGAACACATACACACACAAATAGCAGGATTTTACACAAATTGCAAATTTATTAATAAAGAAGTTATGTATTAAGAAGTTATATATATATAATCCAACAAATATGGCTATAGACTTCATGATATTTGATAGATGGACTAAGGCCCCGTTTGTCATTAACATTCCATTCAAATTAGATTGTACTTTTTTCATCATGTTTTTTATCTTTTTCTGAAAATTTTTTTTTTCTTATCTGAAAAAATCAACAAAAATTACTATTTAAACTTAAAAATCTCAACTCAACTTATTCACCAAACACCCCCTAAAATAATTATCACTTCTCAATCTTAAATTAAATTAAAAATAATGTAAATAATGAAAAAATATTCACGACTATTGATCTCTATATAAAACACTTCAACATATTAATAATCAGAAATTAATTAACAATAAAATATTCACAACGAACGATAAATCAAAGAAGACTGAGAATGATTAAACCTATCGGTCAAAAATACCCCCAAAAAATTGGGTCTTGTCTCCCTTCTTTTTTGCTAGAATTCTCTCCCTTCTCTATTTCTTCTTACCAGTAGCTCTTTTTTTTTCTCCTCCTCTCTCTATTTCTCTCTCTCTCTCTCTCTCTCTCGGGTTTCTCCGTAGCTCATCCTCTTTTTTATTTTTTATTTTTTGAATTTGAATATTAGAATACTTGAACTCTATATTTTTTTTATTGAATTAGATGTTATATTACCATTAAAATATAGATACATTTGATAGAGCTTTTGTTTTTGTTTCTAACCAGTAGAATAAGAGAAATAAAAATTATAATTTCTCTGTAAATATTTGAAACCAAAGAACTTGAGAGATCAAAATAATCTTTAAAGTATTCTATTAAATATTAAAAATATTAAATAAAATTTATACTATCTTATTTATGTTTTATTATAAATTTTAAAATATAGCTGAAAGAATTTTTGCTGACCAAAAACATTTTTAAAAATTAAAATTTTTTCTAATAAATCATTTAAATATTTTCAAAAATTATTTTTAAATTCAAAAAATTTAAAATAATTTTTAAAAAACTATCTCCAACCAGTGCTACGTATGCAACAGCCATCCCCTTTTCTTTTGTTCACAGAGCCCAAAGGCTCTATTTATGTTTTTTTTTTTTTTTTTTTTTTTCGGTCGAACTATAGGCTCTATCTACATTTCAGCTTTTCTCCTCTTTTCTCTCTCTCTCGTTTTTATCTGTCCTTTTCCTAAGCCAGCGAACGAAATGAGCTGGACACGTGGTGAGACGCAAATAGAGGAAACACTGCTGCATTTGGTGGGCTTGAAGCCCTTGATCAGTTAACCAAAGCTGACATCGTGGCAGGCAACTTAAGTCGTGGAGAGTGCAATGCACGCTCGATCGTGGACTGCTGTGAGGCTGATCGGACGGTCTGAGATGCGAGTGATGACCAGTGGTTCTGGCTTCGCGTGGGAAACGACAGTTCTCAAATTTCTGTAATTTTTAAAGTCTTTTGTTGACTTTTTCAACGCTTTTCAAGTTGACTTTGTTAACCCATTACAGTCAAAATTGTCTTTTTTTTTAGGGGTGGCAATACGGGTCGCGATACGACGACACGACACGAACACGACACGAATTTGACGGGTTTGGGTTGAGAAAAATTGGGGGCGAGTCGTGTCCGGATTGGGAAAATTTGACATGAAAAAATTCGTGTCGTGTTCGTGTAAACCCGTAAAAATTCGTGTCAATTTCGTGTCACTTTTCGTGTCAATTTCGGGTCAAGTTCGTGTCAATTTCGGGTCAAGGTCGTGTAGCGAGTCAGTTTCGTGTCGCGGGTCAGTTTCGTGTCGCGGGTCAAGTTCGTGTCGCAGGTCAAGTTCGTGTCGTGTTCGTGTCATCCCGTTACGAGTTCGTGTCGTGTTCGTGTCACAGTTTCGTGTCGTGTTCGTGTCACGGGTCGTGTTCGGGTTGGGGTAGAAAAAATTCGACACGACTCAAACACGACACGAACACGACACGAGACACGAATTGACACCCCTAATTTTTATCTTTTCACCCAAATGGCCTGCACACTTTTTTTTCTTTCTATCTATCTTTTTTTTTTTTTTTTTTTGAATTAGCCTTGACCTACAGTTTGTGCCTAAACTTTTATGTATATAAAAGTAAACCAATTTTAATTTAAAATTTTTATTTTCAATCGACGGATGGAACGTATTCTAAATAAAATTCTAAAAAATATAGTATATTTAAATACATAAAATTGATAAAATAATTCTATTTTAATTAAGAATAAAAATAGCATATTTCAAATAAAGATAGAAATATCACATCGTTTTATAAACAAGTTTAATTCAATAATATTAGAATTTTATAGGTTATTGATAGTTGAACTCCATGCACTGAACAAGGTCGATCCGTTATATTGAATCTATAGATAAGACCTACCTTTATTTAAGGGGTGTTTGGTAAATGAGTTGAGTTTGAGTTGAGTTGAGATTTTTAAGTTTGAATAATAATTTTTGTTGACATTTTTAGAAAAAACAAAAAATTTTTTTAGAAAAAAACAAAAAACATGATGAAAAAAGTACAGTTTAGTTTAAAATGAGTGTAAATATCAAACAAACCCTTAAATTGTTGCTCTCAAGCGATTTTTTGGTTTAATATCTATCGCATCTATATAATGATGTTAATTAGATTGAATAAATTGATGCTTTCAAGGCTAATTAGAAAGATGGTGGCGGATTAATTTGAAAACTTGTGAGGTTACACTGATAAAAGATGAGATTAAATACACAAAGGACAACAAAAAGAAATAAATCAACTCTCAACTTTTCTATATGAGTGTACTTATAGAATTGCTTATATACACATATATACACACACATGCCCTTTATATACAAGCAAATGTTTCTAAATTTGCTGGATCTGAAGTACAAAGATATCTATGCTTGGAGCTAAAAGTATATTTGAGCTAAAGTTGGAATTGTGTATATACGATTTTTTTTTTAAATTATTTCAAAGATTCAAAGGTTGAAACATCAAAAAATAAAAATACGGCAATGTAAACTTTATCTTAAACGAAAAAAATCAAATATCAAATATCAAATTCTAAATATAAAAATCTCTCAAAAAATTAAAGAAACAAATAAGATTATAATTAAACAACGTAAACATTATCTAAAATAGCATAACTACGTTTTGTTGTTATCGGAAAAAAAAAATCTAAAACTAAAAATTACTCCAAAGAGTAAAGAAAAAGGGAAAATTATAGCATATAACATATTTTGTAGATACTTTTCAAGTTTATAATAGGTTTTTTAAAAACTGATAAATTACAACATATAATTATGGGTAAATCTTCAAATATTTGGATTCATCCTTAAATTTTCTAATAAGTAACATATTCACGATTAATTTTTAATAATACATTTATATGCAATTTCATATTAGAGAGAGAAAGAGGGAGGAGGAGGAAGGAGAGGGTTTTCTTTAATATATATTGTGTGATCATAAATTTTGATTATGTTATTTATTATTATGTTTAATATTTGATGTTATAATTTATTATTGCTAACTTTCAAAAAAAAAAAATAAATTGAAGACTCGAGGAATAAAAATTTGTGAAATAGAAACGTACTTAAATTTTTTTGGTTGAGAAAAAACGCACTTACAGTAACTGGCAAGTGAATCTAGCAAATACTTCTATATATGAATGCCGCAACTTCACAGCTCTTGGGTAGAATGGCACTAACACCTTGCTCAATGAACTTTCAAGGTGTGGATAATGGCCGGCCAGTTTGTATTTGGTTTATGGTGGAAATAAGTCATGTTTCTGTGAGTAATAAAATAAATTTGATCCCACTCGGACCGGCTTTACAATGTGATTAAGTTTGATTTAAGGTTCATTTGAATGAGAGGCCGTGAAGAAATAGCTTACGTATAGAATTGGAGTCGATGAGTACAAATCCTCAGAACCTTATAATATTTGTAGTCATAAACGAATTTCATAAACAAAAAGTTTCATAATATATCATAAAATAAAAAAATTATTTATTAGGGGTAAAAAACAATAGAGATAAAGCTGTCATTACAGTTTTATACAATTCATAAATTATTAGCCTTTAACCATTATGATATTGATAGTAAAATTTTTCATTTATCATGACATAGATCATGAATTATTGTTTGAGTTATCTTAATAGTTCATGCTAATTAAACATGATTGTAATTTGTGAGGAATCAGGATTAATTTGTGAGGTACATACTTGAAGTTGATTTTTATAATTATTGTCAAGATGATCCAACTTTAGGTTCTTAATTATAATTGGGCATCTTCCCGATCTGTTGTTTTCATGATAGCATTTTTTGTTTTCAAGATGAGGTGACTTTTTGTTTTTCTAGATTCTTATTGGTCTGTGCTATCCTTTCTAATTGTTTTCCTGAGAAGACATCATCTTTTTTTTTTTTTTCAAGAAAAAAAAATTGCTCAAATAAGAGATTCATTGAAAGTTTTCAAGTGTGCTATAGCTTCCCTACTCTGGTCACTAGATGCCATTGTTTTGCTCATTACCAGCGATTGTGGTTACATTTTAACATATTTTATGTGACTCACGGATAACGAACACAATTAGGGAGGCCTTAAGGTGCTTCTACGCTTTAGTTATTTAAGGTTAAAAAGAAATTTGAGTCCCACATCATAAAAACACAACCACAATAAAAACAATGAGAGTATAAAATGAAAGCTCAATCACTATAAAGTTTAGTGATTTACGTTATAGTTAATCAATCGTTAATCAGTGATGGATTATTTAACACAATTAATTAAATATTTTAGGGAAAAAAAATATCATTTTAACTAATTTTTAAAAATTTCGGTCATTTATTAAAAAAATTTATGAAAAAAGGTTATTTAGCAAAAAAACTCAAGAAAAAACTATTTTTTTTTGTAATTTGTTGTGTTTAATTTGGATTTTAGATTCGAGCGGCTGATTGGAGCCCTGGAGGACGGGTTATTGCAGTCGAAAACGACGATGGTTTTACACTATTTACAGCTAGATGATACATTTGAGATGAGAGTATTTAGACTATCATTTGTATTAGACTCTTTGATATTGACATTTAGAAAAAATATATATATATTTGAATTTATGTTTGGAGAGTTGAAATTTTTCATTTGTTAATCTCAAAAATTGATTTTTGGAATTTGGACCTGATTTCAAAATGTACAATCCAAATAGAGTATTTGAGATTGGAAGAATATAGAACATGTGTGAATAAATTATCTAGATGGAAAATGCCCCATTTGACAAAATGGTTAAAACAAACATATCATTTCTGTAAAAGCCTGAAACCTTTAAAAAAAAAAAAAAAACATTCTTTTCTTTCTCTTTTTATTTAGGGTTAAATTTTTATGTTTAAAAGATTAAAGTCAGTCTCTATCAAAATTTCTGAATCATTTTATCACACGAGTTGCTATTTATATTGATTTGAAGAGAAGACTCCTTGAAATGTGGTGGCTTCAGTCTCATTGGAAAAATTATCTCCTAGCTTGAGACAAGGATTTTTTCAAAAGTTTTTTTTTTTTAAATTACGGCAAATAGGCTTATTTTTTCTAAAAATATGGAGAACAAATTGTTAAAAGTAGAGGCCCCTCTAATATAATAGAAAAACCGACTAAAGTTTTTGAAAAAAAAAAAAGTGGATTTTACAAAGTAACACATGATTTGATGAACTAGCAAAAGGACAAATAAACGACAATATTTTCAACCAACATATAAATGCCAAGATAAACTACATTCTATATGAATACAACCAAAATCTTGTATTTTCAATTTGAATAACTATTATGGAAGATCAATCCTTTAGTAAAAAAAAAAAAAAAAAAAATCTCATCGAAAATCCTAGAGGGAAAAAAAAAAAAAAAACACACGCACACACATGCAATGAGTGCCCTTGCTTAGTCCTAAATATTTCGAAGTATTCAAATGAGTACATATTAGAAGCCCAATGAGGACATTAGCACTGCAAGTGGACATACTTTCATGGCACAATTTTCAGCTAAATCTTATGGGATCTCTATCTCATTTAACAGGTCAATCATCAACAGATCTGGCATTGTCGGAGGGTCTGGAGGACATAATCTAAGTATCTTCGAGCATAATTCGTGCAAAGAAAGTTCCTCATCACTCGATGAACCTTCTTCAAAATGTTTTAGATATCTAAGCTGAACGTCTACTGCAATACTATGCCCAAAATTTTGCAGACGCCTGGCTTCCCTTTTGGCCTTCAACATTCTTTCCTTATATACCTTAGAAACTAAATTTGTATTTTTACTATCTAGACCAAAATAGTTATACAATAACTTTTCACTCTTTTCAGTCAATGATCAATATCGTATTTGGAACCCTCAAGAGCTAAAGTACGTCTAAACAATATTCAAATTCCATACGAAACGTGCATCAATTTCTTGCTTGACTTTACCGACCATTGTTAGTTTTTCCTAAACATGAGAGAGATATAGAAGAATAAAGAGGAGAAGAATTTGAGACAGATAAGGATAATAAACAATATAATACTAATTTTACAAAATTTCAACCATTTATTAAAAAACCAATTAAAAAAAGGTCATTTACCTAAATATTCCTTGATTAATTGGTTTGCTTTTTTAGACTTAATCATCTTCCCTTTTTTATTTTTATTTTTTTATTTTATTAACCTTATGTTAACAGAAGATGCAGAAAAGCAAAAGGGATTAAGATGACAAACTTTTCTGTAAACAAGCAATTATATTTCTTCTGAAGAACTTATTAATAATGCTATAAGAACTATATGGGTTTGTCTCAGTGTAATGGGAGAATAAGTTGGTTTTTAATACTGTTTACACGTGGTTCTATTATATTTCCAAATTGATAAAAAAGAGGAAAAATAATAATAATAATAATAAATAATAAAAAGCTTCCAATATTTTTTCTCTCAAATTATCAATCCTCCAAAAAAACTACTTACCTTAATTTGGACCTTAATACATATATAGGAAAATATTATAAAACTCGAGATAAGTTGATAAAAACATAATTAACCATATATATGTGTATTGAATTAGGGCAAATTAAAACTAGTAGTGAATTTGATTACTTGTGGAGAACAGGCTCAGATCTTAATATTGCAGCGTAAGACTGGTGTAATGTTAGGGCTTAATGTGAAAGCGTCAGTAAAATCTACGGGAGAAACTGATGATAAATCTGCTCATATATATATATATATGCATACACACATATATATAATATAAGCACACGTTCGAATGCTTATAGGACTCGAAGTTATATAAAAAGCCAAGATATTTGTGGGGCTAAATAGAATTTAAAAAGTTTATCCGAAACCCAACGTTTTTCGTTTAAATTAAAAAAAAAAAAAAATTCAACATTTTGTGCCTGTACTTCTATATATGATGAGTATATGCGTGTTTCGCAAAAGATTAAAAAGAAGAAGAATAACATCGTAAACTCCGTTGCTAATTCAAGAAAAGGAAACCAAAATAATAATAGGGACACTCTTTTGTTTCGGAATACATTGTCAGATGAGAATTGTATGTCTAACCAAAAAAAAAAAAGGAAAATCTTTAAGTCCAATTTTTTTAAAAGTAAAAAAAAAAAAAAAAACACACACACACACAAATAGCAGGATTTTACACAAATTGCAAATTTATTAATAAAGAGGTTATTTATTAAGAAGTTTTTTTTATATATATAATCCAACAAATATGATTATAGACTTCACGACATTTGAAAGATATATTAAAATAATTATCACTTCTTAATCTCAAATTAAATTAAAAATCATATAAATAATAAAAAAATATTCACGACTATTAATCTCAAACATTTCAATATATTAGTAAATCAGAAATTAATTAATAATAAAATATTCACAACGAACGATAAATCAAAGAAAACTGAGAATGATTAAACATATAGGTCAAAAATACCCCCAAAAAATTGGGTCTTGTCTCCCTTCTTTTTTGCTAGAATTCTCTTCCTTCTCTATTTCTTCTTACCAGTAGCTTTTTTTTTTTTTTTTTCCTCCTCCTCCCTCTATTTTTTTTCTCTCTCTCTCTCTTTTTTGGGTTTCTCCGTAGCTCATCCTCTTTTTTATTTTTTTATTTTTTATTTTTTGAATTTGAATATTAGAAGACTCGAACTCTACATTTTTAGATTAAATCAGATATTATATTACCGTTAGAATATGGATACATTTGACAGAGTTTTTATTTTTGTTTTTAACCAGTAGAAGAAGAGAAATAAAAACTTTAATTTATCTGTAATTATTTGAAACCAAAGAACTTGAGAGGTCAAAATAATCTTTAAAATATTCTACTAAATACTAAAAATATTAAATAAAATTTATAATATCTTATTTATGTTTTATTATAAGTTTTAAAATCTACTTGAAAGAATTTTTACTGACAAAAAAACATTTTTCGAAATTAAAATTTTTTCTGATAAATTATTTAAATATTTTCAAAAATTATTTTAAATTTAAAAAATTTAAAATCATTTTTAAAAAACTGTCCAACAAGTGCTACGTATGCAACAGCCGTCCCCTTTTCTTTTGTTCACAAAGCCCAAAGGCTCTATTTATGTTTTTTATGTTTTTTTTTTTTTCGGTCGAACTATAGGCTCTATCTACATTTCAGCTTTTATCCTCTTTTCTCTCTCTCTCGTTTTTATCTCTCCTTTTCCTAAGCCAGCTAACGAAATGAGTTGGACACGTGGTGAGACGCAAATAGAGGAAACACTGGTGCGTTTGGTGGGCATGAAGCCCTTGATCAGTTAACCGCAGATGACGCTGACATCGTGGCAGGCAACTTAAGTCGTGGAGAGTGCAATGCACGCTCGATCCTGGACTGCTGTGAGGCTGATCGGACGGTCTGAGGTGCGAGTGATGACCAGTGGTTGTGGCTTCGCGTGGGAAACGACAGTTCTCAAATTTCTGTGGTTTTTAAAGTCTTTTGTTGACTTTTTCAACCCATTTGAAGTTGACTTTTTTAAGCCATTACAGTCAAAATTGTCATTTTTATCCTTTCGCCTAAATGGCCTGCACACTTTTTTTTTTCTTTTTTTTTTTTTTTGAATTAGCCTGGACCAACGGTTTGTGCTTTAATTTTTATATACATAAAAAGAGATCGATTTTAATTTAAAATTTTCATTTTCAATCGATGAATCAAACGTATTCTAAATAAAATTTTAAAAATATGAAAAATTTAAATACATAAAATTGATAAAATAATTCTATTTTAATTAAAAATAAAAATAACATATTTTAAATAAAGATAGAAATATCACATCGTTTTATAAAGAAGTTTAATTCAATAATACTAGAACTTTATAGGTTATTGATAGTTGAACTCCATGCACTAAACTAAACAAGGTCGATCCGTTATATTGGATCTATAAATAAGACCTACCTTTTATTTAAAGTGTTGCTCTCAAGTGATTTTTTGGTTTAATATCTATCGCATCTATATAGTGATGTTAATTAGATTGAATAAAGTGATGCTTTCAAGGCTAATTAGAAAGATGGTGGCGGATTAATATGAAAACTTGTGGGTTGCACTGATAAAAGATGAGATTAAATACACAAAGGACAACATAAAGAAATAAATCAACTCTCAACTTTTCTATATGAGTGTACTTATATAATTGCTTATATACACATATATACACACACATGCCCTATATATACAAGCAAATGTTTCTAAATTTGCTGGATCTGAAGTACAAAGATATCTATGCTTGGAGCTAAAAGTATATTTGAGCTAAAGTTGGAATTGTGTATATACGATTTTTTTTAAAATTATTTCAAAGATTCAAAGGTTGAAACATCAAAAAATAAAAATACGGCACTGTAAACTTTATCTTAAACGAAAAAAAAATCAAATATCAAATTCTAAATCTAAAAATCTCTCAAAAAATTAAAGAAACAAATAAGATTATAATTAAACAACGTAAACATTATCTAAAATAGCATAACTATGTTTTCTTGTTATCGGAAAAAAAAAATCTAAAACTAAAAAGTACTTCAAAGAGTAAAGAAAAAGGGAAAATTATAGCATATAACATATTTTGTAGATACTTTTCAAGTTTATAATAGATTTTTTAAAAAATGATAAATTACAACATATAATTATGGGTAAATCTTCAAATATTTGGATTCATCCTTAAATTTTCTAATAAGTAACATATTCACGATTAATTTTTAATAATACATTTATATGCATAATTTCATATTAGAGAGAGAAAGAGGGAGGAGGAGGAAGGAGAGGGTTTTCTTTAATATATATTGTGTAATCATAAATTTGATTATGTTATTTATTATTATGTTCAATATTTGATGTTATAATTTATTATTACTAACTTAAAAAAAAAATTTTTGAAGACTCAAGGAATAAAAATTTATGAAATAGAAACGTACTTAAATTTTTTTGGTTGAGAAAAAACGCACTTACAGTAACTGGCAAGTGAATCTAGCAAATACTTCTATATATGAATGCCGCAAGTTCACAGCTCTTGGGTGTTTCTTATATAAATCAAAGTTTCCTTTTCGCTACTTAAAAATGTTTTTAAATATATGTTACTCTAATACAATTGAGGTTGATGCTTTTTTAAAATTTTATTTTAATTTAAATAAATTAGTTTTATTTTATAATACTCTAAGCTAAAAGCTCTTAAATCAGGTTGTCATAAGCTTCTTTTAAAAGTTTTTTTTTTTTTATTATGTGATATGGAGGCGACTATTTGTTAAATTTCAGAAGCCATTTTATCAAATTTGATGTTATTGATCAAAATTACCAAAAAAGTAGGACTAAATTAATAAATTAAAGTTTAACGATCAAAATGACTCAATATTAATAGTTTAGAGACTAAACAAATTAAGTATGCATGTTTGAGAAAATTAAAGTTACAATGTGTCAAGGGAAAAGAATAACATAAGCGTTACATAGTTTGATTTTAGCAGTAATTAATGCAGTAATTTCTTTAAAATTTTGTAATTATTACGCTATTGCGATGTGATTATATTTGTCAGATTTTAGAAATCGTTCGTTACTTTTAGTGTTGGGGACTAAAACTATCAAAAGAAAAATTTTGAGAGGCTGATTTATCAAAATAAAAAATTTAAGGACTAAAAAGATAAAATTTTCATAACTCAGAGACTAAATGGCTAAATTAAGTATGTTTGTTTAAGATTATTGAGGTTACACTTGTCAAGAGAAAATAATAACACGAGTCTAAAAATAGAGTCTGTATTTTAGTAGTCTTAAAAAATCAAAATAGATTGGCTTCTTAATGTAATAATTGTATTTTAGTAATCTTAAAAAATAAAAACAGATTGGCTTCTTAATATAATAATTTCTTCAAAATTTATAGTTATTATGCAATAGGGATACGATTATATTTATTAAATTTCAAAATTCATTCGTCAATTTTAGTAGTAGAGACCAAACTTCAAAAATAAAAGTTTAGGGTCTAATTTATCAAGGCTGTTTTGTATAAAGACCCCTTGAATTTTTCAAATTCACAATTTAGTACTTGAACTTTTTTTACTTAATAATCAACCCCTAGACTTATAGTTTTTGGAACATTTTAGCTCACATTCATTAAAATGTGGATAGTTATTTGCATCTCAATTGCCTGTGGCAACCCAAGAAGGGTATTACCGGTTATTTTTACTTAATTTCGATATAAATTATTTCTCACATTTAGATTCAAGATTGAGTAATATGTGAATTAAGTTCTAGTTTTCAAATGAGTTTGTATAGAAATTTAATCTAACAATGCATTTCTTGAGCTATCACGTATTTGTGTAAAAGCCGGTCCTAATTTTAATGTTTGTAAGCAACGAGAACTAATTGTTCCAAAATTTGTAAGTTTAGGGTTTGATTGTCTAGAAAAAAAGTTCAGAGACTAAGTTCTAAAACTTGAGTTCAAAGGACAACTGTACAAAAAAAAAAAAATTTTCAAAATTAAAAGTTTAAGAAGTAAAATGATCAATTTTTCATAATTCAGGAACTAAACTGACATATTAAGATTGCACTTGTCTAGAGTGGCATGAGTCTAAAATAGAGTTTGTATTTTAGCAGTTTTAATAAACATAGTAGTGTCCTGATGTAATATTATACAATAAAGATGTGATTATCTTAATTAAATTAAAAAAAATTCATTAATTTTAGTGTTAAGGACTAAAACTCTAAATAAACAAAATTTAAAGGATCAATTTATCAAAATTAAACATTTAACGGTTAAAATGGCAAGAATTTTCGTGATTGAGGGGCCAAACAGACAAAATAATGTGTTTGTTTGAGAATATTAAGGTTACAACTGTCAGGAAAAAAAAAAAAAAAAAAAAAGAGTTCAAGTTTGAAGTAGAGTCTGTGTTTTAACAGTTTTAAAGAAACGAAAAGAAAAATTATAAAAACAGGGTGGGTGTATGGTTTGGCTTGGCCTTTGAACAAATCAACAAACATCAACACCGAACACTAGATGAGATGCGACAAAAGGTTATGTGCTTTTGCCTCTCTTTTCCTTTTTATTTTTATTTAATTTCAATATAAATTATTTTTAGAAGTTAGATTCAATTTTAGAGTTATAATTGAATTAAGTTCAAATTTTTAAATGAATGTGTAATGAAATTATATATAACAATACACTTCTTCAATTATCACGTGCAAGATTTGTGTAAAAGCCAATCCTATTTTTAACATATATGAGCAATAAGGACTAATTGTTCAAAGAATTATAAGTTTAAGGTTTGATTGGCGGGAAAAAAAAGTTTAGGGATCAAATTTCTAAATTCTAAGAGTTCAAGGGACAACTATAGAAAAAAAAATAGAAAAACTATTTATCAAAATTAAAAATTTACAGACTCAAATGATCAATTTTTCATAATTCAACGATCAAACTGACATATTAAGATTATGTCTGTTAAGAGTAGTAACATGAGTTTAAAATAGAATCTGTATTTTCGCAGTCTTACGAACCAAAATGGTTTACTAATGTAATATTATATGATAGAGATGTGATTATCTCTATTAAATTTTAAAAAAAATAAAAAAGGAGGCATTAAAAAGACTAAAAAAATACAGTGACTAAAATGTTAAAAGTATACCAATACAAAAAAGGAATGAAAAAAAACATGAAAAAAACACCAAAAAGATAAAATGATTAAAATGTTAAAAATATACCAATACAAAAAAATGATTAAAATAAAAAAATTTAAGAAATTGGGCCAAAAGAAAAAAAAGAAAAAAAATGAAGGACAAAAAAATTAAAAAAAAATATTTTCACAAAAAAAAAAAAGAACAAAGTGGGGGGAAAAAAAGAAGGCATGAAAAAAGAACAAAAAAAAGTTAAGATGACTAAAATATTAAAAGCATATCAATACAAAAAAAAAAAAAAAAAGGGCACCAAAATGAAAAAAAAAAATTTTTGGGCCGAAAAAAAAAAGGAAATAGAAGGACAAAAAAAAAAAAAAAAGATTTTCATTCAAAACGAAACGTTGTGGACGAAATCTCTACTACAGTAGTGAGGTTCTCACTTTGTATATACATGTATAGATATAGATTATAAGTGTGAAGATCCCAAAAATACTATTCAAAAACTTTGTTAAGTTATTTTGTCTTTTTGTGATAATGTCTTTCCTTAAAAAGAAAAAAAAAAACTTTCCTTTTAATATCTCTTTTAAATGTCCTTTTTTTTATTCTCTTATTTTTACCTTGAAACATCATTTAAAATTTTGAACAGTTTTGTTTATAAAATAGACATTCAACAATTTTAGTTTATACGCATTTCACATATACGTGATTTTAACTAGTATCAACACTAAAGTGTAGAAGGGATGCGGCAAAAGGTTCTATGCTTCTATCCATCTCAAACGTAACGCCTTTTTCCTTTTATTTTTACTCAATTTTAATACATATTCTTTTTAATATTTAGATTCTAAGTTTGAGTTTTAATTGAATTAAATTCAAGTTTTTAAATGACTATGTATTGAATTATACATAACAATGTCCTTTTTAAGCTATCCCGTGCAAGATTCATATAAAAGCTAGTCTTAATTTTAACGTATGTGAGCAACAAGGACTAATTGTACAAAAACATAAAAGTTTAGTGTTTGATTGCCTAGAAAAAAAGTTTAAAGACTAAGTTTCTAAATTCTAAGAGTTCAAGAAATTACCATACAAATTTTTTTTTTATCAAACTTAAAAGTTTAAGGAGTTAAAATGATCAATTTTTCATAACTCAGGAACTAAATTAACATATTAAAATTACACCTAAAAAGAGAGGCATGAGTCTAAAATAGAGTATATGTTTTAGTAGTTTTACAAAACAGAGTAGTTTCCTAATGCAGCATTATGCCGTAGATATGTGATTATCTCTGTTAAATTTGAAAAATTGTTTGTTAATTTTAGTTTGCATTTTGTATAAAGGTTTGAAATGAAAATTTTAAATTGATGTTGATTGATTTTTCAAAAATTAGTTATTTTTTGTTGACTTAAAAAAAAACAAAAATTGAGATTATATTCAAAATTTTCCAAACAAGTCATAAAGTGTTGGGGAACAAAATTTAAAGAACCAATTTATCAAAATTAAATATTTGCAAATGAAAATGGTAAAATTTTTATAAATTAGACCTAACAGACAAAATAGTGAGCTTGTTTGAGAACATTAAATTTTTGTCTGAATTGTCAGTTGAAATTAAAATTTTTAATTTGGAGTTAATTAACTTTTTAAATCCATGTTATAATATTTATTTGAATCATCGATTAAAGTTAAAATTTTCAAAATTAGAGTTAATTAAATTTTTAAAAATTAATTATAATTTTTATTAATTTTATAAAAAAATAATAAAAATAATAAAAATATATAATTTAATTAAAATTAAAATAACAAACTTAATAAAATAATAATTTTTATTCACTCTTGAAAATGATAAAAATCTAGCGGAGTATGTATATTTTTTTAATTTTTTAAAAAGTGTTAAAATGCAGACCGTACTTCAAACGCAGTAAATCTAAACAAATCATAAGGTTACACGTGTCAAAAAAGAGTTCGAGTTTGAAGTAAACAAATCATAAGGTTACACGTGCAAACAAAAAAAGAGAGTTCCGAGTTGAAAAGAGTTCGTCTATGAAGTACAACACTTCTAGAAACACTAAAAAACAAAAACAGGCTGGCTTTAGGGTTTCGGCTTGGCCATTGAACAAATCAACAAAATATCGGCACCGAAGAACAGATGAGATGCGGCAGAAGGTTCTGTGCCTCCGCCTCTCTCAAATGCATGATCTTTCTGATTTTACAGGTTCTTCCATTGACAACAGATCAAGCAGCCAAAGGCGATGAGATGAAAAGCAGTGTTTTTTTTTTTTTTTTTTTTTTTTTTTTAAATTTCAATTGTCATTTCGTTCTGGTTGATGTTTTGTTTGCAGATTTGATGATGTGTGCTCGGATTCTTATTTTTACAAAAATGGCTGAATTTTTTTTCCTGCAATGCGGAGGATTGGATTGGAGTAAGGAATTGGATCTGAAGAAGTTGGTTCATCTTACTCTGCAAGCGTTTGGCTTTGTTTTGAGTTTGAAAGTTGATTTGCAGAAGAGTGCTTTGCTGGGAGTTAACAGTAGCGAAGACAGGATAATTCAGATTCGCCGCTGTTTCCGGTGTTCAGCGGGAAATTGGCTGACCGAATACTTGCGATTGCCGTCGGATGGAAATCCTTTAAAGTAGAATTCTGGGAACCGGATGGAGATTTCCATTGGAAACTAATTCTGTTTGGTACAAGGTCATCGAGTAAATTTTGATGTCGAGTGACGGGTGAGTTTGGGGAGAAGTAGGTAGGATAAACCATTGATGTCCTTGGGGAGGTATAATCCTCATGCTCTCAACTTGGGTAGGAGGGCTGATTCTATTCGGTTTTGGTAAGATTTTTTTGTGTGGTAGTGTTTCCTTTCCTCAGGCTTTTTCCGGATTTTGTTGTATCATGGTCTGTTCACTCTTCTTCAGCTTCCTCTTTTTACAACACTAGTGTGAGATTTCCGCTTTAGAAGGTATCTCGGGTTTCCATTTCCGTTCTCTGTATGTTATATGGAAAGCCCATATTCCGACCAGAGTGAAAGTGTTTGGTTCGATGATTGTTCAGTACCAATGATCTTCTCGAGGTTGGTGTTATCTTTTTTGGGGCAGTTCAGAATCTATGGGCCATCTGTTCTTGCACTGCCTGTTCTTATATTGTTTGTGGTGGATACAGTTGCAAGAGCTCGGCCTGAGCTTGGTGGTGCCTATAAGTTGTGTTTATGTGTTTGTTTGATCTTCCCTATCTGGTTTCAATGGGAAAAAAGGAGAAAGATTTGGAACTTTTGCTATTCAGGGGTTGTGTTGGTCAATTTGGATAGAGCTAAACTGAAGGATTTTTAAAACTTGGTCTGCTCAGAATGTGAACTCTGGGAGAAAGTGAAATTTTGGGTTGGTATTTGGTTGTTTGAGGACAAAGCTTTTGTGTTATTTCAGTAACTCAGATCTGGTTAGGGAGTGGAATCTTCTTGTGTATTTGTTCCCCTTAGTTTTGCCCTCTTCGCATTTTTCTGTACTTATTATTTCCTTCCATCAAGTTATTATTATTATTATTTTTAAAGAAGAAAAAGAAGAAACAACTGTCGAGAAGTTTTTTAACCTTAATGAAGGAGTATCGACTTGTGTAGTGTTTCTCGTTTGTTTCATACTTGATGGGTTCACTACCGAACTGATATTTGCTGTGCAGTAGTATTCTGAACTCGTATTGATGGTTATTCAGTGAAGGAAGGAGTGGTTGATAACTTAGTTGAGGGAAATGGGGAAGGAGGGAGAGATCTTTCTTTCATATGTTTGGTATGAAACGAAGAAAAGAAAGCGAAAATCATCTCTCTTGTTTTGTTGTGGAGATACAGGCAAATGAAAGGAAAGATTTGTTTGGAAAATAGCTAGTTTATCTAGAAGATTATCAAAGTCCTTTCTACAGGTTCTGAGCGATTTTCGTGGTTTAGAAGATTACCTTGCATCATGCATGGCAAATGACCGCTTTGCAGTCCGTCCTGCTGAGATATTTGAAGTTGCAGCTAACGAAGTGGCAAATGAAAGATTGACCCACGGGAAACCTGGTGAAAATTACCATGATCATCCTCTGCAGCAGCTGCTTTGTTTCTTTCTTCATCTCCTTCGCTGGCTTGTAGGTTTGATATCTTCCTTTCCCTTTTGTAGTTACACCCTCCAACTCCCCCCAACAATTCCATACTTCGCCCTCGAACCACTGGAACTTCATTTTCCTAGACCTTAGTCCTTTATTTTGTTTCTCAGGTATGGGCGTTGGAAGTCTGCTTTGCACTGGTGACTATGTAGTTGCTGCCATGCCGAGCCCCACTGGCAAGCTTCTTTGTTCCTGCTGAACCACCTTGTTTGCCGGGACCATTTGGTATTGGGAATTTTCGGTGCCGTAGTTGGGGAAGACTATTGAAATCAAAATGACTATTCACTTTATGGTAAGTTAATCGCGTAAATCATTTTTTTGGTCAGGAAATTGATTGGGAATTTTTCGAATGGGCTTTGAGAAATGTCTTTACTAGAGTTTTTGCAAAAAAAAAAGTTGATGTTTCTGGTCTTTTACAGGTTTCCATTGTTACCAGACCAAGTGGCCAAAGGCAAAGAGAAGAAAAGTAATGGTTTTGCCTATATCTCTTTTGACGATATGAAAATGGAGGAAAGAGAGCCAAATATTTGCCTGGACAGTTTAGGAGCAAGTGTAGCTCAACTGAATCTCGTTTTGCTGGTGGAGAATTTTTGGGGAAGGTATAACTTTTTAAACTACTAGTTTTTGTTTTATTTTATGTTATGTGTTCGTAATCATTATGCAGTTTTGATGGTCCTATGATTTGTGTAACATTAAAGCTAAGGCGCCTTGGTTACTACAAGTTTTTAGAACTCTAGAAACGATAATTAATGGATAAGGATGTTAAATATGGGTATTGCCTTAAAGGCAATTGCAGGATTTATATAGTGGTGTATAAATATTTATATTATTATTTTTTTTGTCAGGTTTCAGGATGTAATGATGTGAAAGTTTCTAATTGTATGTAAAATGTACTGGGAGACCTTAAAAATGGTTTCATACTGGGAATGAAGTCTTTTAACTTCAAAACAGATGCTTCTGATGTGTAAAATGTCCCATGAATAGGGTTACATATTAGTACTAAGTCTTTAACTTCAAAACAGATGTTTCTGATATGTAAAGTGTCCCTTGAAAATGGGTACGTATTAGGATTAAAGTTTTTAACTAAGAAACAGATGTTTCTGAAATGTAAAATGTCCCTTGAAAATGGTTACATATTAGTACTAAGTCTTTAACTTCAACAATTTTCTTTTGTAATTGTCCTTTGTAACCTGGTTTTTGGTGCATGATAATATGGTACTTCAAGTGGGCAGACTCTATTACCAGAGATCATCACCATTAGTCCATCGTGAAAGTTCTTTGGGATCTAAAACAAGTGCAAGCTTCATAACTGGAAAGTCCTTGCTACAGATTTATCGAGTGGGTAATAGGATTAGCTTGCATCGCACAAAAAATTGCCAATTTGCTGCTCGTAATACAAACTGATGAATTTCGATATGGAGAGATTTTGGGAGTCAAAAACTTTTGTATTGGTGGCAAAGACTGACTGGAAAGATTGATCGACAATGAGGAAGAAAGATATGGTGTTACGGGAGATGACGAAGCTGAGTTCTTTTCCACACGGCATTGACACTCTGCTGAAGTCGATGCCGTCTTGTTCTCATCTGATGGACCCTATTTATATTCTTGTAAGCAAACATTACCAGGATGACCATTAAGTTCTTGAAGTCAAAATTTATTTGATCTTTTTAAATGATTTGCTGATTTGATGAGTTGCTTTTTATGTTGTCATGTACCGGATTCTGATAAACTTTTTGTTGATTCAGGTGGTATGGGAAGTGTTGTGTGTGTCTGGCAGCTCGACTCAGAGGGAAAAAGAAATTTTTACCGAGTATTGGATCTTTGCTCCGTTAAGACAAACCTTCTGTCCAGAGACATATGAGAGCTATATTATAGTACTGGATGAAAATGCCTTCAATGGAACTCATCAAGTCTATTTCTGGAATCAAGGTTTGTTTCCATTTTTCATACTTTAATTTTGTGATGCTTTTCGGTTTTCGTGCATTTTATTTATTGAATTCAAAACCGAACTCCGTTTACCCTTGGTTATTATCTCTCTTTTTTTTTTTTTTTTTTTGGTTGGTGTATTTATATCTGTACGCCTTTCTTTTCATGGGCCAATTCCGCTAATGGCATACTAGTGCTTTTGAGTTAGTCCATGTTGCCTTAGAAGTTTAGAGGTTTAATTATTATAAGGTTGGTACTTTCTAATAATATTATTTTTACTTATTATTTATTTGTCTTTCTATTAATTATCTTTAGTTTTACTTTTGGGATATTTAGCACCGATGGCCCTAGACTTGTCACTTTTTGGCAACTTACCCTCTAAACTTCTAATCTTGGCAATTTACTCCCCGAACTTGCTAAATTGTAGCAATGTACCCCCAATCAATTAATTTTCTGTTAAATTGATTATGAAAAACCCAAGTACACTTCATGTGAAGACGGAAAAAACCCATTTTCAATTAAAATTTTCTAAATATAATACAAACCCTAATGCAAATCTTTTAATTTTAAATCTTTAATTTAGAGTAAAATTAACTAAATGAGGTACATTGGAACAATTTAGCAATTTTTGGGGGTAAATTGCCAAAATTAAAAGTTTGGGGGGCAAGTTGCCAAAGTGTAATAAGTTTAGAGGGCATTAGTGTTAAATAACCTTATTTTTGATATATTAAACTTTTGTTACTAGTTTTTTGGGGCAAATTAGGTTGATGGGCAATTTTTGAACACTTATTCGATAAATGACTGAAACTTTTTTTTTATTTTTTTTATTTTTATCCTCCTTTTACGAAAATTACCGGTGCCCATTATAATGTTAATTGATCCATCTGGTAAATAAGTAATTGACCGGTAAAAAAACAGGCAAGAACGTTTAGAGGTTTAATTACTTTAAGTTGGTACTTCCAAATAATACTATTTTTACTTATTATTTATTTATTTATCTATCTATTTATTATTATTACTATTATTTTTGAGATATTAAACTCTTGTTACTAGTTCGGCAATTTTTAAACACATTAGAAAAATGACTGGAACTTCTTCTTCTTCTTTTTTTTTTTTTTTTTTTTCCTTTCTTTTAAGAAAATTACCAGTGCCCATTATAATGTTAATTGATCCATCTAGTAAATGAGTAGTTGACCGGTAAAAACATGCACGAAAATTTTTACGAAAATGGTAATTTTTCCCAATTTTACAGAACTTAGGACCGCACATAAACCTTGTCTTTCGCACCCCCAAAAAAAAAAAAAAAAAAAAAAAGGAAGTTTTGTAATTAGTGGTACCATTATAAAGTTGAATGGCCTTGCAACATTGAATCACGTGCCAATTTGGTGTTTCTCCATAGAGCTGAGCAGAACAGAGCATCCCTTAGGCCTTCGCTATATAACAGTAGCATTTCCAGCTATATTAGTTATTAAATCCATTTAGGGTTTCGTCATTTCTCGACTTGTGACTTCTGCTTCCGAGTTCCTCACTGGAGTTGCGTGAAAAAGCGATTGAGATAGGTAAATCGTCTGCCATTTCTCCATCTTCTTCCTCTTAGGGTTTTTCTAGGGTTCTTCTTCTTCTTCTTTCTTAGAACTAAGAATTTGTATTTTGTACTGCTTCTCTTTTGTTAGATTGTGAGTTTCTTGGAAAAGCTTGAATCCGTAGTTTGTGTTTCTTTTCATTTTTTTTAATTACGATTTTACACAAATATTCCAAGAAAGTTTTTCCATGCTGAACTTTGATTTTAATTTCTTATAGGATTCTAAATTGTGCCGCCCCCTTTCTCTTGATTACAGTGAGCTTCTTGGACTGACTAGAACCTGTTTTACATGGCTTAATTTGCTGTAATTTGGTTTCAGTTTTGCTCGAATATGTAGTTTGTGTGTTTGTGTGTGTGTTTGTTTGTTTGTTTTTTTTTTAATTACGATTTTAGACGAGGGTAAATTTCTCATTTAGTTCATAAACTTTTAACATTGTACAACTTTGGTTCATACCTTGTCTTTTGCACCCCAAAAAAAAAAAAAAAAAAAGGAAATTTTGTCAGTAGTGGTACCATTATTAAGTTGAATGGCCTTGCAACATTGAATCACGTGCCAATTTGGTGTTTCTCCTTAGAGCAGAGCAGAACAGAGCATCCCTTAGGCCTTGGCTATATAACAGTAGCATTTCCAGCTATATTAGTTATTAAATCCATTTAGGGTTTCATCATTTCTCCACTTGTGACTTCTGCTTCCGAGTTCCTCACTGGAGTTGCGTGAAAAAGCAATTAAGATAGGTAAATCGTCTGCCATTTCTCCATCTTCTTCCTCTTAGGGTTTTTCTAGGGTTCTTCTTCTTCTTCTTCCTCTTCTTCTTAGAACTAAGAATTTGTATTTTGTACTGCTTCTCTTTAGTTAGAGTGTGAGTTTCTTGGAAAAGCTTGAATCCGTAGTTTGTGTGCTTCTTTTCATTTTTTTTTAATTACGATTTTACACAAATATTCCAAGAAAGTTTTTCCATGCTGAACTTTGATTTCAATTTCTTATAGGATTCTAAATTGTGCCGCCCCGTTTCTCTTGATTACAGTGAGCTTCTTGGACTGACTAGAACCTGTTTTACATGGCTTAATTTGCTGTATTTTGGTTTCAGTTTTGCTCGAATATGTAGTTTGTGTGTGTGTGTGTGTGGTTTTTTTTTTTTTTTTAATTACGATTTTAGACGAGGGTAAATTTCTCATTTAGTTCATAAACTTTTAACATTGTACAACTTTGGTTCATACCTTGTCTTTCCCACCCCCACAAAAAAAAAAAAAAATGGAAGTTTTGTAATTAGTGGTACCATTATTAAGTGGAATGGCCTTGCAACATTAAATCACGTGCCAATTTGGTGTTTCTCCATAGAGCAGAGCAGAACAGAGCATCCCTTAGGCCTTCGCTATATAACAGTAGCATTTCCAGCTATATTAGTTATTAAATCCATTTAGGGTTTCATCATTTCTCCACTTGTGACTTCTGCTTCAGAGTTCCTCACTGGAGTTGCGTGAAAAAGCAATTAAGATAGGTACTTCTTCCCCTTAGGGTTTTTCTAGGGTTCTTCTTCTTCTTCTTCTTTCTTGGAATTAAGAATTTGTATTTTGTACTGCTTCTCTTTAGTTAGAGTGTGAGTTTCTTGGAAAAGCTTGAATCCGTAGTTTGTGTGCTTCTTTTCAATTTTTTTTTAATTACGATTTTACACAAATATTCCAAGAAAGTTTTTCCATGCTGAACTTTGATTTGAATTTCTTATAGGATTCTAAATTGTGCCGCCCCCTTTCTCTTGATTACAGTGAGCTTCTTGGACTGACTAGAACCTGTTTTACATGGCTTAATTTGCTGTATTTTGGTTTCAGTTTTGCTCGAATATGTAGTTTGTGTGTGTGTGTGTGTGTGTGTTTTTTTTTTTTTTTTAATTACGATTTTAGACGAGGGTAAATTTCTCATTTAGTTCATAAACTTTTAACATTGTACAACTTTGGTTCATACCTTGTCTTTCGCACCCCCCAAAAAAAAAAAAAAAAGAAGGAAGTTTTGTCATTAGTGGTACCATTATTAAGTTGAATGGCCTTGCAACATTGAATCACGTGCCAATTTGGTGTTTCTCCATAGAGCAGACCAGAACAGAGCATCCCTTAGGCCTTAGCTATATAACAGTAGCATTTCCAGCTATATTAGTTATTAAATCCATTTAGGGTTTCATCATTTCTCCACTTGTGACTTCTGCTTCAGAGTTCCTCACTGGAGTTGCGTGAAAAAGCAATTAAGATAGGTAAATCGTCTGCCATTTCTCCATCTTCTTCCTCTTAGGGTTTTTCTAGGGTTTTTCTAGGGTTCTTCTTCTTCTTCTTCTTTCTTAGAATTAAGAATTTGTATTTTATACTGCTTCTCTTTAGTAGTGTGAGTTTCTTGGAAAAGCTTGAATCCATAGTTTGGGTGTTTCTTTTCAATTTTTTTTTTAATTACAATTTTACACAAATATTCCAAGAAAGGTTTTTCATGCTGAACTTTGATTTCAATTTCTTATAGGATTTTAAATTGTGCCGCCCTGTTTCTCTTAAGTACAATGAGTTTCTTGGAATGGCTAGAACCTGTTTTACATGGCTTAATTTGCTGTATTTTGGTTTCAGTTAATATGTAGTTTGTGTGTGTGTGTGTGTTTGTTGTTGTTGTTGTTGTTGTTTTTTTTTTTTTTTTAATTACGATTTTAGACGAGGGTAAATTTTCATTTAGTTTATAAACTTTTAACATTGTACAACTTTGGTCCCTGAACTTTTTTTCGTACAGGAATGCCCCTAATATTTTAAAATGTTGCTACGATAGTCCTTTATGTTAATATTTAGACGGAATCTGTTAGTAATTTTTTCAAAAAGTGATGTTAACTATGGATTGATAAAAAAATTAACGGAAAAGATTATTGTAGCAACGTTTTCATTAGTTTACGATTATCCCAACTACGAAAAAAAGAAAAAGGAATGTCCATAAACTATTAAAATGTTGCTATAATAATCATTTCTGTTAATATATAAACATAATCCGTTAGTAATTTGGTCCAAATGTAATGCTAACTAACGGATTCCTTCCAAAAATTAATGTCAAGGACTATTATAGTAACGCTTTAATAGTTTAGGGGCATTCCAGTTACGAAAAAAAGTTAAAGAGACCAAAGTTGCAGAAAGTTAAAAGTTCATGGACCAACCTAGCAATTTATCCTTTAGACAAATATTGTTCCTAGAAAGTGTTTGTGCTGCTTAATCGCTGAATTTTGGTTTCAATTTTACATGGCCATGCAAATTTGGTACAAGAACTTTCTATTAGTCTTCTGATTGTGATGTTAGGGTTCCTTAAAAGTTGTACATTATTTTTCTGTTATTGTATGATCAATATACCGTTTTTTGCATTTTTTTCTTATTTTTTCCCCCTCATGTACATTTCAAGCATTTACATTTGCATCTGTTTGTAGATTGGATTCAGCAATGGCTTCTAGAGATAGGTGGAGAGCCTCGAATATCTCATTGGATGGTATGAGTTTATGTGAAACTGGCTTGTGCAGCTTTCGGAAGCAAAAGAAACGAAACTGTGAAACAAAACCAAAGATGATTTTTTTATATTTTTTTTATTATTTTATTTTTTTATGCTCTTCTTTTGATGCAGGTCCCGTAAAGCAAGTATCCACTCTTTCTTTTAGCCCTTGTGCCACAAAGTTGGCAATTGGAAATGGAACGACCGTGC
The DNA here is from genome assembly GCA_025413025.1 of Ficus hispida. Taxonomy (NCBI): domain Eukaryota; kingdom Viridiplantae; phylum Streptophyta; class Magnoliopsida; order Rosales; family Moraceae; genus Ficus; species Ficus hispida. The sequence goes on from CM046362.1 coordinate 5,179,837, forward strand.
AAATTTGGGATGCTAATCCACCCAAGAAGTTGTTCACATGCAATGGTATGATTTCGTATTGTTTTCCTTTTAATTAGAAAAGAAAATAGCTACTGGACTTTGCAAGAAACTATAATAAAAGGAAAATTTTGAAATTGCTAGAGAAATGATACAGGAAGTTACGAATTAGGTTAGTTATATGTGTTGTTTTCTTTGTTGCATTGAAATTGCTTAAGAGAACTGATTGAATCAACGTCACCCTTCCTCCTCGATAGCAACCCTTTCTTCCAGCTATCGATTCTCTTTGAAATCTTTTCATCACTAGAGACCAAATGTCCATAGACAATAGGATTTTCTCCCAATGGAAGCCTGAGGTACTCCAAAGGCCATTGCCCAATCTCACAACCCAATGCAGTGTTATGAAATGACAAATCTAACAAGAGAAAAGAAAAGCTCAAATAGCACAAATTGGAAACTAAGGGAATTTAAGTGATTATAAAACTGGAAATCAAATAACAAAACAGGATTTGCAGACTGTTCGAGAGGTCTGCTAGCTCTCCCACACTCTTAGTACTCACTAATTGCTCGAAAAACCCCCAAATTCCCTTAGCTAATACTTGTGAGACTATTGGTTTTTCCTCCAAACTGAGTTTCCCTCTCCGCCAAAAGCTCTCGCAACTAACTCCCCTAACTTCTTGAGATTCACGCTTTTCTTCCGAATCTAGTGTCCTTGCTTCTTGGCACGCCTAGCATAGGTGAAGCGCGTTGGGGTCGTAACATTACTTGTTGCCCGCAGTTTGACCTTGTCCTTGAGGGGAAAAGAAGAGAGCTGCTATTTAATAGTAGAGATCAGTTCCCAGGTAGCATCAAAAGCTAGAGGACCCTGCTATTGGATTAAGCTTCGTTGGTTCTAGGAGGTCGCGACAGACTCGGGCGAAACACCCAACACTTCAGCTGGCTCAACCATCATTCCTTGCTCATCATTCAACTGAGGAGGCTGTTGATGAGATGGTTCGGTAGCACCAACAACATGGCGTAATTGTGACACATGAAACACCGGATGGATTGAGGCCGACTCAGGTAGGCATAACTTGTAGCTACTGCGCCCACACGCACCAACACCTCATATGGGCCATAAAAATGAGCTAATTTCTCATTTCAACATACTGCCAAAGTCTTCTGCCGAAATGGTCGCAGCTTGAGATAAACCATATCACCCACTTGAAACTGCACATCACGGTGCTTGTCATCAGTCAAAGCCTTCATCTTGTCCTGAGCATGGGTTAGGTGGTGCTTTAATTCATCCAAAATTGCATCCCGAGATTGCAGTTGCTCCTCCACAGAAGCGACGATAGTTAAACCAATACCAAAACGGGTCAATGGAGGGTCATCGCTGTAAAGAATCCGAATGGAGTAACTTGAGTTGTAGTGTGAAAGGACGTGTTATACCAATTTTCTGCCTAGGCTAATCACATCGTCCACTGTCGTGGCTTGTCGGAGGTGAAGCAACGCAAGTCAGCCTTGATGCAATGATTGACCACCTCGGTCTGGCCATCGGTTTGGGGATGATATGCCTTGTTATGCTTGAGAGTGGTACCCTACAATGTAAAAGTTCGGTTCAAAACAAACTCAAGAAAACCTTGTCACAGTCAAAGATGATCAAACAAGGAGTTCCATGAAGATGGATCACTTACTTGGTGAACATGCCAACCACGGTATGGGCAGTAAACGGGTGGCGAAGTGCGATGAAATGAGCATACTTGCTGAAATGATCATTCATGACTAGTATAGAATCATAACTTCATCCTAATCCAGTACCATTCAGCCGCCAACTGCTTATATGTCTTAAACACCTCGGAACGGCCCACCATTAGGCTGTCGTGAAACTCTTGAAGCAATGTGGAAATCAGAGGAGAGGATTTTGGTAGAACCAACCGACCTTTGTTAAACAATCGTACCTGCTCCAAAGTAAAACATGGAAAAGTGCCTGTGTTTGGGAGAACTTGAGCCAAACGGCTATTTCGAGCAACTTGTTGCGGTAAATCAGAGAGATAAAGAGGCTGTTGGACAGAAAGTAATGAGATAGACGGTTAAGTTGGAAGCCGCAATAGGGCATCAGCCGCTTTGTTGCCCACCCCAGGACAGAATTGGATCTTGAACTCATAACCCAGCAACTTCGAGAGGCATTTTTGGTGGTTACTACTTGCCAAACGTTGCTCCAACAAATACTTGAGGCTACGTTGATCTGTGCGGGCAATAAATTTATGACCCAAACAAGTATGGCAGCCATTTCTGGATTGCAAGAACAATAGCGATCAACTTGCACTCATAAATTGACTTCAACTAAGTTTGTGGAGAAAGCACATGGTTTAAATAAGCCACCCGACATTGGTTTTGCATGAGAACCACACCAAGGCCATGACTAGAAGCATTCGTCTTGACAGTAAATGGTCGAGTAAAATCCAGCGAGGCAAGCATAGTAGCTGTCGACATTGCTTTCGTAAGACGGCGAAAAGCCTCGTTAGCGAACTCATTCCACTTGAAGCTATCTTTCTTAAGCTGCTCCGTCAATGGCCAAGCTAGTGATAACCTTCGACAAACTTGTAGTAATAACCCCCAAAAACCCATGCAACTCACAAATGTATGTTGGAGTTGGCCAAGCCACCGTAGCTTCAATCTTCTGTTCATCAGTTGTTGTACCCTTACCCGAAATCATAGGGCCCAAATACTCGAGACAAGTCTGGCCAAAGCAATATTTTTTCCAGTTAGCACATAAAATGTGATGTTGCAGAACTTCCAACACCATGGCCAGATATTGTTTGTGCTCATTCAAAGTTTTGGAATAAACAAGAATGTCGTCAAAGAAAATCAATGATTTGCAAAGACTGGGATCACCCTTTAACAACACCTTTATATTTACCCTACTTAAACTTCACAGTCAAGGCCTACCAATGAGTCATGTTATTGAGGGTTCCAAGCCACTGCATGCCGAGAATGACATGGGACTGCTCAATTTCAAAGGCAAGAAGTTCTCAACAACCTCGTTTGCATGAAACGAGAGAACAATGCCTTTACACATCCATTCACCCCGAACTGAAAACCCGGTTTACATCCAATCGCCATAACCCTTGGCGGTCACCATCGGAATCGCTAACTTCTTGACTAAATCGATTGAGATGAAATTGTGAGTCGCCCAATAATCAATCAGCACCACAAGTTCTTGAGGTCTAAGCATCCTACACAGCTTCATGGTTGTTGGAGTTGTCAGCCCAACCACAAAGTTGAGTGAAATCTCCACCATATCGTTGACTCCGAACCCCTCGCTGTCATTGCTTTCCACCAACTTCTACTATTCCTCGTCGTTGACCACCAAAACTTGGAGTTCCTTCTTGTAAACGTGACCATTGAGCACTTCTCATAACAGTGATAACACAATCCTTTCTCTTTCGTGGCTTGTAGCTTCGAGTCCGTGAGACAATGGAATGGAAAGTCACTCTTGGGACTCGAGGGTTTCTCCATAGTAGCAGGTGCTCGATTCCAAGAAGCGAGGCAATTTAGACTTTAGAGGAGCTGCTAGGTTTAGACACCAAATTAGGGTTAAAAGTTGGGCCTTGGCTCAAAGAAAACCTAACAGAACCTTTAGGCTGCCTCAAAGAAAGATTCCGATCTTTAACTTGCTGGGCAAGATCCATAATCCAGCTTAACCCGCTGGGCTATAACATACGGACCTCTGCTCGAATCTCGGGTTTTAACTTGGTGATGAAATTCCTCTCCAGAATTGACTTCGGAATATTCTCCAGAGAAGTAGTATGCAACTTGAACTGTCGGCGGTTCTCCCTCACAGTGCCGTCCTGCTTAAACGACAGAAATTGCTCACAGATCGATCCCTACTAAGAGGGCCGAAATTGCTCCGTGATCATCATCCCGAGCTCCATCCAGTTGCTAGCCACACGATGGCAATCCTACCACTGAAACTGCACCAGAGCTTCTCCATCAAGACTGAATGATAAGAGTCTCCATTTTCTCTGGTTCCGACATTTGATGTAAAGCAAAGAACCACTTTGCGTGGTAGATCCACCCATCAGATTCTCCCCTCGAAAAACAGGCATCTCGAGACGCCGTAGATGATTCTCGGATTTCCAATCGATCTTCTGAAGGATAGGACCAGATTGGACCTCCAGTGAAGTAGCTGAGGTCGGAGTAGACGACAGAGGATGCACATTCTTTCTGGTCCAAGTTCACTGTTGGTGACACCTGTGACGTAATCGCTTCAACAATTGGTCGAGTTTGCCAACACCGCCTCCGAATTACGCACCCAATGCTCGAATCCATAGAGGATCCCCACACATTCGCTTAAACTCCTATTACATCTCCCCATGAACCGATCCAACCTATTCTCCATCATTCCTAAATGCTCGACGACTCACTTCACTGCCATTCCCAAATCGTGATGTTTTGATACCAATTTGTTATGAACTAACTAATCTGATAAGAGAAAAGAAAGCTCAAATATCACAAATTGGAAAGAACCAAGGGAATTTTATTGACTGCAAAACTAGAAATCAAAGATGGGATTCGCAAATTGTTCGAGAGGTTTGCGAGCTCTTCCACACTCTTAGTACTCACTAAGTGCCTGCACAACGCCCAAATTCCCCTTTGCTAATACTTATAAGATTATTGGTTTTCCCTCTTAACGGAATTTCCCCCTCCCGCACTTCCTTCTTGAGATTCATGCTTTTCTCCTGCCACCATTTGCTGTTCCTTGCTTCTTGGCACGCCTAGCATGGGTGAAGTGCAATGAGGTCATAACACACTGTAGCGAAATCTAACAATCTTCTATCCAAATTTATCACTGCTAAAGTACTCTACCCCATATTTATTTTTAGATCCGAGCAAGTAGTGAAGAACTTCGAAATATACTAAAAATTAGAAAATGTTTTATACATCCGCCACAAGCATGAAAAGTTTACCTACTTTGAATCCCTTTGCAATTCCTTCGTCCATGGCTTTATCCATGAGTCTCCCAAGAACATCAGTCACCAAAGTGAACAAAAACGGGGAAAGTGGATCGCCTTTTTTTAGTTTCCTTGAACTCCTAAAGAAAACGCGATGGCTTTCCCTTGATCATAGTCGAGAAATTGGCCGATTTAAGACATTCAAACATCAATTTTCATCACTTCATCCCAAATCTCTTTTACCAACACCTTATCAAGAAATCTCCATCTTTCATGGTCATAAGCTTTCTTTGAAATCTACCATAAGCACCGAATCCTTTCTTTTTAGATCAATATTTCCTCCACTGCCTCATTTGCTACCAACCCTATATCTAGAATCTGATGGTTTTGAACGAAAGCAACTTGTGAAGAAGAAATCGTTAAGTCCAGAACTTCCCGCAATCTGTTGGCTAACACCTTAGCCAAAATTTTATAGACACTAGTAACAAGGTTGATCTGTTTATCTTTCAAACTCCTAGAATTAGTCCTTTTTGAAACGAGTCAGAGAATGTATGATTCATTGATGAGCAAACCATATGATTCATTGATGAGAAACCATACCATTCTTTTAAAATTCCTCAAAAACCTTTAGAAGATCATTTTTCACAAGCTCCCAACAATCTTGAAAGAAGGCCAATGTGTACCCATCTGACCCCAAAAGATTTTTTCCTATCACAACTGAAAATCGCCTTTTCCCCGCCTCTACTTTGAACCTCCTTTCCAACCAAGTAGCTCTATCCGCAGGTAGTGGGCTCCAACTAATTCCTTTAAATGACCAACATGACTCCACTTTGAAAAGCTTGCATTGTTTCTCTCCGTGATTATGATTTTACTCCCATTCCCTACTATGTGAAAAATTGTTGAGCTAAATATCTTTTCTCAAAATAGCTTTGGGTACGTTGTTTTTGTTTTTGTTTTATAAAGAATCACTAGAAATGGTTTAATGTTTGCTGAATTAAGAGATTGATTTAAAAATTTCAGGTCATAGGGGTGATGTAGATGCCCTATTCTGGTCACCAGACGGCACTGTTTTGCTCAGTACGAGCAACTGTGGTGAAATTTTGTGCTGGGATCCACGGATAGGGGCGCAATTGGGGAGGCCACTGAGGTTCATCAATACTTGCAGGCTTGTTTTTATTTAATTTTAATTTCTAGTTTCTTTACTATCTTATTGATTTAAAATATTTCTGTTAGGGACGAAGCAAGTGGGTCGGGAACCTTGCGTGGAGACCGTGCCATTTGGAGGCTCCTTGCAGGAGGTTTGCTTGTGCCAGAGCAAATGCTGGCACAAGTGTTTTTCGATGTTATGTCCCTGACGTCGCCAAGCATCTTGCTGGCCATAACCATCTGGTTACTTGTCTGCGTTGGAGTGGCGGAGACTTCATCGTGGCAGGGTATGATAATACTATTTTCAGTTTTTTACTGAATTTAAATTTTATTTCAACAGTTTGAAGCACTCATCAATTGTGAATTTTGCAGATGTGCTGATGGATGGATTATGGTGTGGGACTCATCCTTTGAGTTGACTCGCACTCTACCGGTAGATATAATGATAAAATTTTGTTTATTGAGGAAATCTCTTCCTTTACATGTATGTTGGAAGTTAGGAGTCAGTTGGATAGTTTTTCAGGTTTATTTAAAATTGAATAATAAAATCCAGATATAGGATTTTGTTAAATATGTTCAAATTCAGTTGGTTAGGTAGGATTAGTGATAGGACTTGTTAGTTAGCTAGCTAGTCAGTGTGTGTAACAAATTAGGAGAAATTATTAGTAGTTAGTCAGGATATAACTGAATAGGAAGAGTTGTTTACAGGGCGTGAGAAAGGAGGGAAGTATAAATAAGGCAGAGAGGGTGATCAGAAGGGGGAGAAAAAGTTACTGGTTCCTATCAATTAGATTCTTTTGTTTCTTGCAGTTTGCGATTTTGATGGCAATATACATTTTCTGAAGTTTAATTCAATAAGAGAGAGTATATTTTCTTCATTCACGCTTTCAATATACGTAGTTATTTTGCAACTTGTAAAGTTCTTAGTGATTTTGCAAAAAAGCACTGAAATAAAGCTGTTTTTCAGACTGAAAAAACCAATGGTATGTCTACAAAACCTAAACACGAGGCCTGTATGTCTTGGCACTTTATTGCTTATTTTCCTTTTGCAGTAAAAACGTAGTGCAATTTACTGCTAATTTTCATTTCAAATAGCATAAACAAAGGTGAACAGTTACTGATATAAATATAATATTTTTGTTTTTTTCCTTGAAGTGTCATTCGAAAAAGTTGACTCAATTGAGTTAACCACTGATTTTGCACTTAGATTCGGACCATATGGTGGTGGACAGTGGCCACTCCAGAGGAAATGAGAGCGTATTTCTCATTCTTTGAACTTTTAAGTAGTTAAAATAATACAACCGTTTAGATGTTGATTTTTTTTTTTTTTTTGGAAACTTTTGATAGGTTGCGCGGCGCACTTTCAATATGAGGAAAGGGACAGGGAGGAGATGATTGTCTCTTCGTCTGCGGATGGAACAATCGGTTTGTGGATTGTTCAGGGGATTGCCCCTATAAACAGCATAAGAGCTCATGATAACGTAATTTCTTGTGCCTCTGCCACTGTGTGTGTGCGCTTTTTTTATTTTTTTGGTGTGACTTTGTGTTATTAATATTTAAATTATGTTTTAGAGTATTATGACTTAGATTTTATTTATCACTTGCATTCTGTTTTTTGTGAGGACTCATCCTCTCTTTTATGCTTTTGTCTTGTTACCTTTTGATTATCAATTAAATTACTGTTTCTGCTAAAATAATAATAATGATGTTCAAATTATGTTTCATAAACAGCCAGGGCCCAAATGGCCTTCGCACCGAACGGAGACTTGGTTGCTAGTTGTTGTGAGGATTCTATTAAGGTGTTCAATGCACCAACAGCAGCTGTGTGGCTGTGTGGAAGCCCAATTCAGGCAAAATCTCCCACATAAGGTATGACTTCAACTCACACACTTAAACTGTTTTGTCATTAAATTAAACGACTAAAGGCATTCGAGGCACCTCGAGGGCGTGCCTCACCATGAGGAATGGGCGCCTAAGGCTTAGCTTTCCATTTCAGGAGGAGTCCCCGACAGATAGGCCATTTGGCTTATTTTTTAAGAACTTATTAAGCCTTTTTTATATTTTCAAGTGTGACCCATTTTTCTGTGTGTTTTGGGTGATATTAAACAAAATTAAACCCTAGAAACAACATTAATCTCCCTTATTTTACCCTCTGCCGTCCCCTCCAGCCCTCCTAAAATAACATAGCACTCCATCTTCAACTTCAGCCCTCCGGTGACTGAGCAGCAGCGGCTTAACTTATGTGTTTTGTGGTTCTGTGATGAGCTAAGTTAATCTATTAATGGCTTAGGCATTTTTATGAATTGTCTTCATTTATATTGACTTGATTACTTTGATAATTAGGGCATTTTTATGAATTGTCTTCATGTTTTTTTTTTACTGGAAACATGTTAAATTAGGTACATAACTTGATTATTTTGGTAATTTTTGTTAAAGAAAACTTCAAACTTTAATGAATAATAAACATTAACAACACGGGTTGAAATTAAGATTCATGTATTAGCTTCTTCTAATATTGCAGGTGGTCACCTGATGCCGTTTCTTGCTGAGTGTTGGAGTGCTGATTTTTTTGTTAAGGTATAGCGAGCGCTTGACTAGTATGAAATCCTTCATAGGAAATTCAATCCATTGGAGAACTAACTTGTTGAACATTTGTCATCTGCTTCTTTTATATAAATATTGTGGTAGTTTATTTTTTTGCTCACAATATGGTGAAGTTTGGCCTGAACCAGCTGGACCGGTGCAGTGCCCAGTTGGTTTTCTCAGCTTCAGTTGTAATATTAGTTTTGT
>CM046362.1:5188806-5233806 GCA_025413025.1 Ficus hispida
TCGTAAAAACATTAAATACGAACCAATCAATTTACATTTAACGGGTATTTGGTGCATTCACTCCAACAAAACAATTTCAATTGTTTTTTTTTTCCCTCTTCAAAATAATAAGTTAGTTTCACTAATCAAATCTCAAACCTGAACTTAAAAATTCAAACGTTAAGGGTGGGTTTGGAATATCGGTTCAAGTTGAAATTTAATATTAGAGTTGATTAGTTTTTTAAAAACTAGTTAAGAAATTCGTTAACTTTTCATAAAAAGATTAAAAAGAAAACGAGTTGAAATTTTTAGGTTAAAACTTGAGTTACAAAACAAAACATAAAAAGTCAAACAATGCTAGAGAATATCAGTAATATTTAACACCACTAATAATACAGGGTAAGTCCCACAACATGAGACCCACTAATAGGACTCATTTCTTTATTTAATGTGATATTAAATATCATTGATGTATTTTTTTAAAAGTCCATAACTTGGTTTTCTCAAATCGAAATCATGCGATTATCAAGTTTTTTATGTTTTTACTTCAAAAAGTTATGTAATTTCAAAATTAAACTCTAATTAAAATAATTTCGGAATTTGAATAAGGGCCCTTTTAGAGCATCATTGGAGATGGTAAAACATCATTTTGATTTCAAAAATCCCAACTCTATTTCAAACTTTCACTCTATTCTATTTTCAAAAAATTTAAATTTAAAAGTCTACATTTTTTCATTTTAAATCGGAGTGAGATATTTTTTATATCAAAATACTCGTAATGATGTAAGGAACAAAACAATATCTATTTTACATATTTTTCTGAACATATTTTAAATTTTATATTATTTTCTGTCTTAAAATTTTTTTAAAAGTTTTTTACCCAAATATATATTTTCAATTTAATGTTATATTTATTAAACCAACTCAAACTTAAATTTTTCATTAAAATTTTAATTCCAAACTGTACATAAAACGGTGATTAATTTTTAAAATACCACCTCTAACGGACTCTAGATTCTTTCTGTTTGGATAAGTCCAAAGGTTTTTATTTTATTTTAATTTTTATATACATCATACGTGACATCAGCATGATAAGCATATCAAAGCACTCCGTACAAGTGCATCACGGCCATAATATGTACAAAAACAACTACAAGTCACCCATTTGCCAAAAAAACAAAAAAACAAAATCACAGGTTCCACAAACAATGTCGTGTCCTTCTCTGTTTCTCTCTCCTCTGTCTCTCTTCTCTCTCTCCTCTCTCTACAAGGAGGACGGTCGCACTCAGGAACGAATCAACCCCATCGTCACCAACTGGTGGAGTTTACACTGGGGAGGCTTCATTCTTCCCCAATTTCACTACATAATGCACGTTCTCTCTTTACTCTCTCTCTAGCTCAATCTAGCAGCAATGGCCATTGAATCAGGTAAATTCCGCTCTTACCATTTTTCATTTTTTATTTTTTCAATTTTTGTTCGATTTTTGAATTCGATTCCTTTTCTTTGATCGGCAGATCACGATGTGCGAGAGCATTTACTGGTGGTGAACGGCGGCGACGGCGACGGGCGACGTCGCCGGCGGCGGAGGATGGGTGTCGAAATTCCGGATCCGAGATCTGAGGAAGACGTCGGACTGCGGCGATCTGATCCTTAACGGCGTGACCGTTGACGTGCCGCGGGGCGCCATTCGTCGGAATCATAGGGCCGAGCGGCAGTGGCAAATCGACGTTTCTGAGGGCGCTCAACCGCCTCTGGGAGCCGCCGGCGGGATCGGTCCTGTTGGACGGCAGCGACATTTGCGAGATGGATGTTCTCGCTCTCCGCCGCAAGGTCGGCATGCTCTTTCAGCTTCCTGCTCTCTTTGAAGGTCTCTTATCTTTGATTTTGACTCTTTTTCTTTTTCCGCCGAATTATTACTATTTTTTATTGCTTTTGGTTACGATCTGATTGCGAATTGTAAATGAAAGTTTATGATTTAGATTGAATTTTAAATCTTATTGTTATTATTTGTGTGTTTTACTTATTAATTTAACTTTTGATTCAAGTTTATAGCTGTTTGATTTTAAAGATTGGAGCTTTTTTGAAAAGTTTTTGCATATATTTCATTTTATCTGTAAATTTGAGGGTCTTATATATATATATGAGTGTGTGTGTGTGTGTGTGTGTGTGTGATTTATAAACTGATTCTCTACGGTTAGTCTTTTGATTTCTCCTGTTTGGAGCATGGATTCGAATTGGAACAATTCAATTCAATTCGACAATCTAAATTGGATTGGTGTTTGGAAAGAGAAAAAAGAGCGTGATATGGATTATGCAAACAAGGGATTCGATTCATGTTTCTAATGCCGTATCATGAGATTTTAAAGTTAAACTGAATTGCTGTCTATCACAGCTATCCTTCATTTGTAGGCACATATGTATCTATTTATGTATATATTTGTGTATATATATTTGTATGGGGATGTATGGTAATGGCATCTTTTTAATAATTTGAAACAAAACCGCACAAACACTTAAGATCCTAAATTCCCTTTCTACCGCTGAGCTAGCCTGAGTGGGGTTAGATAAGGAAGGAACAATATCATCTTTTTATGCATATTATATATGTGAATTTAAACACACTGTTGTTTTGTATTCACCTAAAACATGGGTACCATTTTTTCAGGCACAGTTGCGGATAACATAAGGTATGGACCGCAGTTAAGAGGCAAGAAGCTAACCGATGAAGAAGTATACAAATTGCTTAGTCTTGCAGATCTTGATTCCTCCTTCTACAGTAAGAACAGCTCCGAAATCTCTGTAGGTCAAGCACAAAGAGTTGCCCTGGCTAGAACCCTAGCCAATGAACCCGAGGTAAACAGTGAACGGATAACAAGATAAATCATTCATAGTTCACTAGCTTTATGCAATTTGTTGCCCTTTGGTTACCTATTTTCGCCTTCTATGTTGCTATTGAAATTTAGGTTCTGCTGTTGGACGAACCAACAAGCGCCTTGGATCCGATATCAACGGAAAATATAGAAGATGTCATAGTGAAGCTGAAGAAGAAAAAGGGGATAACCACTCTAATCGTTTCGCACAGCGTGAAACAAATACAGAGGGTTGCTGATGTGGTTTGTCTTCTCGTGAACGGGGAGATCGTTGAGGTTCTGAAACCCGATCAGCTCTCCGAAGCCAAGCATCCGATGGCACTAAGGTTTCTTCAGCTCAGTTCTTGAAAGTTCTCTCCTATTGCATATCCACTCGTCCACAATCTTTTACTGTTTGTTGTCCAGTAAAATATATGATATTGCGTTCAAAATTAGAAAGGCTTAAACTTTGTAATGTCGTGCTATGTAATGGCTAAACTAAGAAGTTTTTAATTGCTTCCTTATTACATAAACTTGTTCTCATAATTGTTCAATTGCTTGATCGAGGAGATTGAGTAGCCGTTTGAATCATAGATTGAAACTCACAATTTAAACAATAAATTTAAATTTTAACAGAGAAAACAATATATGAAAATGTTTGAAAAGTGGGTTTAAAGTAGGATGTCAAACGAGAGCTGAATAGATTTTAAAGAAGTTGAGCTCCCTACTCTTCAATCATGAGGATTTCAACTCCCTAGAAGCAGGAGCTATTGGGAAAAGTGGGTTTGAAGCAGGAACCGCACAATTCAAATGGTAAATTCAAATCTTTATGAGAGAAAATACTATGTAAAAAAGTTTGAAAATTCAAATGGTAAATTCAAATCTTTATGAGAGAAAATACTATGTAAAAAGTTTGAAAGGTACTTTTAAGGTAGGCTATCAAACGAGAGCTGAATGAGTTTAAAGGAGTTGAAGTCCCTACTCTTCAATTGTAGGATCTTCAACTCCTTGCAAGCCAGAGCTTTCGGGACACATGCTAATCTTGTTCAAAACCCACATCGGCCAAAATTCTTGGTAGTTTGCTTGATAATTAAATTTTTGAACTCACAATTCAAACTTGTTTGTAGTATTTTCTCTTTCAAAAATTTTAAATTCTATATTCAAATCTACAAATTAAACGGCACCTTGGATATCTCATTTTTGCATAACTTTGGTTGTCACAAAAACAAAAACTTTTTTTTTTTTTTAAATATTTGAAAGACAGATATTCAATGAGACCAAGCATAAGATAAGAGTGAATTAAAAACAAAGGTTATGTGTCTAACTTTGTTTTTGTTATTACTATAACAATGAATTCTTTTTTGGTTAATTTGTGAGAGAAATATACGGTTAATAGGTTACAAGGAATGTGGGTTTTTTGTATTTTTGTACTGATTATAGGCTGATTTGGTCAACATACTAATTGTAGACTGATTTGGTTAACGTCATTATTTTAGGGATACGATTGTATTTTTCCCTCATTTCCTAGCAGCCTTTTCTGATTGTATCTAGCCTATAAAATTTGACTTTTTGTATTGTAAAATTATGAAATACAATTTTCGTTATTCTCAATATTTGTGATATGGTACCAGAGCCCTTGGCTCTCTTTCTGAAAAAATATTTTATCACATTACAAATTTCATACCACTGCTCGTAGTACGATTCTGGGAAAGAAAGGATCAAGATGTCAGAAGTCTCACAGACCAGTACACAATCGGAGGAGTCTATAGTCCAAATAATTCCCGGAGATCTACAGAACATTCAAGCTGCATTTAGATTGAATGGAATGAACTACTTGAAGTGGTCTCAATTTGTTCGAACTTTTTCTGAAAGGAAAAGGCAAGCTTGGCCATCTCCTTAGAACAGAACCTAAGAAGGAAGATCCAAAGTTTGCTGCTTGGGATGAAGTAGACTCCATGGTCATGTCATGCCTTTCGAATGCTATGGTAGTGGAGATAAGTGACACTGTCATGTTCTTATCTACTGCTCAAGAGATATGGGAAGCAATTAGACAAACCTATTCAAAGGTGGATAATAGACCCCAAGTATTTGAAATCAAGACAAAGCTCGCTGCAACAAAACAAGGAAACATATCGGCAACAGAGTATGCAAATCATTAGAAGAATTTGTGGCACGAGTTGGATTATTACCAGGTTCTGGAGATGAAAAACAGTGAGGATGCTTCTGCACTGAAGGCGTTCATTGAGAAGGACATAACATATGATTATTTGGCAGGTCTTAACGCGGAATTTGATCCTGTAAGAGTTCAGATGTTAGGAAAAGGACTATCTTCGTTAAATGAAGCAAATGCAACCATTCACGTTGAAGAGAGTAGAAGAGGAGTCATGTTGGATGTGCAACCATTGGAGGGATTTGCTTTACTCATAACTGGTGCTAATGAACAAGCCTCATAGAAGAGTTTGGCTGCTGCTGCAACTACAGAAAACAAGAAACCTGACTCAAAAAGGACGGGCAAGAGTAACCTCATATGCAACTACTGCAAGAAAAATGGTCATACGAAGGAAAACTGCTGGAAATTGCATGGGAGACCACAAAATCACAATCAATGCAACCGGAATTGGGGACGAAAAAACTAGCAATAAAAGGGACAAGCTTATGCCATGTAGACCAACACCAATAACGCCATTGATCGACCAAATTTTCGTGGGAGGGAGTTCAACAAGGAAGATATTGATTGGCTCAGGTTTCTTCTCAACTCACTGGATAAGCATTCAGGTGCCTGTTCATTGGCACTTTCTGGTATGTTTCTTGACTCGCATGCGCTTAGTGTCTCAGATACTGCCTTAATTTACTCTTGGATTGTTGATTCAGGAGCAACCAACCACATGACCTGTTTATCCCATAATTTTTCCACCTATAATCCCTGCCCTAGTAACAAAAAGATAACAATAGCTGATGGATCATCGATTACTATAGCAGGCTGGGGGGATCTATCTCTAGGATCATCTTTGATTTTGAAAAATGTCTTACATGCGCCCAAATTGACCACCAATCTTATTTCTGTCAAACAAATTATTAAAAATTTCAACTGCAGTCTCATTTTTTCGAAAAACTCGTGTATTTCAGGACCAAGCAATGGGGAAGACGATTGGGCATGCTGAAGAGAAGGACGATCTGTATTATTTCAAGCTTGAAAGTGGGAAAGTGAATGCTAGGGTTGGTTATCCATTTCTGTTACTGTCAGATTCATCCACAAATAAAGACCAAATTCTTCTTCATCATTTCCAGCTCGGTCATCTTTTTTTTAGGACTCTTAGTCTGATGTTCCCTTCCTTGTTTAAAAAGGTTGATTTGAAACATCTTCATTGTGATATTTGTAAATTTGCCAAACACAAACGTGTCTCTTTCTCTCCAAACAATAATAAATCATTGCTTTTCATTTGAGACACAATGATGTTTGGAGTTCATCGAGGATTGCTAATCTTTATGGGCCATGTTGGTTTGTCACATTCATTGACGATTGTACTAGGGTTACTTGGGTTTTTCTCGTGAAATAAAAATCTGAAGTGGCTAATATTTTCTCAACCTTTAATAATATGATAAAAACACAATTTGGGGTGAGAATTAAAAGAGTAAAGACAAACAATGGGAGAGAGTATTTTAACCAAATTTTGTCACCAGTTCTTAGCAAGAAGGAATAATTCATGAATCCTCATGCATTGACACATCCCAACAAAACAGAGCGGCGGAAAGAAAGAATGGGCATCTCCTTGAAACTACCCATGCCCTGTTTTTTCAAAGAAAAGTTCCCAAATATTTTTGGGGTGAAGTCGTTCTCACCGCCACACATCTAATCAATCGATTACCCTCTAGAATATTAGATTTTAAAAGTCCATGGGAAACACTTTCATATCAATTTCCAGAGTTCCAAACCCCAAACAGATTGCCTCCTCGGGTATTTGGGTGTGTTGCCTTTGCACATATTCATGCTCACAATCGAAGCAAGCTTGATCCCTAGGCACTTAAGTGTGTGTTCAAAGGATACTACTCAACTCAAAAATGTTACAAATGTTATCACTTACCTACCCGAAAAACTTACATTTCTATCGATGTCACATTTGTGGAACATGAGAGTTTCTTCCATTATTCTTCTCATCAGGGGGAGACAACGTTGACTTGTGGAGTGATGGTGTCCTAGACAATGCCCTAAACGTCGTGCCTGATCTTCCACGGTCCCAAAATCAAGAGTCACAAAGCCAAGAGTCTAAACAATCATCCCAAAATCAAGAGTCATAAAGCCAAGAGTCTAAACAATCATCACCATCACCATTGAGCTCTCAATCAGCCGTTCCTAAATCACCACTACCATTGAGCCCTCAACCAGGCATAATTCCCTCAATCATGTCTTCTGAGCCTCAACCATAGTCACCTCCTAAAACTCCAAGTCCGGCCAATCCAACAGTCACTAAACCACTCCAAGTTTACTTGAGAAAGAAAGAGTACAAGACTGATCTAAGGCAAACCCAAGAGTTAGAGCCTATGCTTGGGAAGGAAATTATTCAGGAGAAAGACACCAGCCAAGTAAATACACCCAATCCTGTGTTTGATAAGAGGGAATTAAAATTACCCATTGCAGTTCGGAAAGGTACCCGACAGTGTACACGACACTCACTTTCACACTTTGTCTCCCTTGAAAAAATATCTCCCTCACATACGGCCTTTCTTACTCACCTACACTCAATAGCCATTCCTAAAACACTATCCGAGGCATTAAGTAGTAGGGAGTAGAAACATGCTATGAGAGTTGAAATGGACGCACTCAAGAAGAACAGAACTTGGGAGATGGTTAAGTTACCAAAAGGAAAGAGACCAGTAGGGTGCAAATGGGTGTTCTGAGTAAAATATAATGCATATGGGACTCTTGAGTGGTATAAGGGGAAACTAGTAGCAAAGGGTTACACTCAGACCTTTGGCGTTGACTATCAAGAAACTTTTATCCCAGTGACAGAGATGAACACAGTGAGGGTTCTCTTATCTTTGGCTGCTAAATTTGAGTGGTCTTTGTAGCAATTTGATGTCAAGAATGCGTTTTTGCATGGAGATCTCAAAGAAGAAATATATATGGAAGCCCGTCCAGGATTTAGTACCACTAAGAGAGATATGGTTTGCAAACTAACGAAGGCATTGTATGGACTAAAGTAGTCACCCGGAGCTTGTTTTGGCAAGTTTACAAGAGCGATGTTAGCAATGGACTACAAACAAAGCTAAGGTGATCATAGTCTGTTCATAAAATACTCCGCTTCAGGGGGAGTCACTGTGCTTATTGTACATGTAGATTGACATCATTGTCACCGGCAATGATCAAAAGGAAAGGGAGATACTTAAAGCTAAGTTGGCCAAGGAATTCAAAATGAAAGATCTTGGGAAGCTAAAGTACTTCCTAGGAATCGAAGTTGCTTGCTCAAAGGAGGGAATCTTCATCTCACAACAAAAATATGTGATTGACCTATTGAAAGAGTCAGGTAAAACAGGCCATAGACCAATGAAGACACAAATTGAGCCGAATCACAAGTTCGGAGAAGCAGTTGATGATGAACTAGTGGATAGAGGAAAATGTACCAAAGACTTGTTGGAAGGTTAATCTACCCATCCTATACCAAGCCCGACATAGCTTATGCGGTTGGTGTTGTAAGCCAATTCATGCACAACCCGAAAGAGGTTCACCTCCAAGCAATGTATAGAATCCTTTAATATCTCAAGTTGTGTCCGGGACGAGGCTTGCTCTTCAAGATTGACTAATATAGCTTAATTTTATAACTTCCTTAATATATTGGAGTACGATTGCAAAGAAGAAAATTATATTTATTTTTTTCTTTTTTAGAGTAAATTGCTTATTTAGTCCTTAAACTTATAAGTTTATAGAACTTTGATCTCTGGTATTTTTTTATTAACTTTAATGACTCTAAATTATTAAAAAAGTTATTATAATAGTCATTTCTGTTAATCTTTATACATAATCCATTAATAATTAGTCAAAAAGTTAGACTAACTAATAGATTTCGTCAAAAAATTAATTAAAAAAACTATTATAGCAATATATTTAAAAGTTTATAGTCATTTTAACTGTATACAAAAAATCAGAACCAAAATTGTAAAAACTTAAGAATTTAAATACCAATTTAATAATTTTTCTTTAAGAAAACAAAAAAAATGTAGGCTACTTCTACAACTATGTTCAAACCCAATAGTTGAACGAATTATAATTTTAAAATTTTTCCGTTTGGTAAATTAGTTGGATATAGAATTTTTACGTCAGAGTTGGTTGACTTTTAAAAAATCAGTTATAATTTTTGTTGACTTTTTAAAAAAATAAAAATAAAAATTAAGATGAAAAAATTCAAATTATTTGGAGCAAAACTAAAAAAAATAAAATAAAAAAATAAAATAAAAAGATAAAAATGACATTATCTTAAACAAACGACACACTCTTGAATAAACGACAAAACTAAAGTTCCAACGGTCCTCAGTCAACACTGATCAGCCCCTACAACGAAAACAAGAGACTCTCCCCACTCTCCACTTTACTCTCCCTCCACTCCCGGATGGGGTTTCGCTCCCCCACCACAATCACATCAACGGCCGCTCTCGCAGCCACCGCCGCCGCCGCCGCCGCCGTCGCCGCCGCATCAAGAGCCTTCTTCCACCCCACCACCACCACGACCACCGCACCCACCCTCCTCCACTTCCCCTCCTCCCACCGCCACCGCCACCGCCATACCATCGCCGCCGCTTCCTCTCTTCCATCACCAGCTCCGCCGCCTCTTCTCAGCATCCCAACGTCGTCTTCATCCTCGAACATGGCGGCCTCCTTGAGTCCCTCACCTCCGACGACCACCCCCCTCATCGCCTACTGCGGCTTCGAACCCACCGCCCCCTCCCTCCACCTCGGCAACCTCCTCGGCCTCATCGTCCTCTCCTGGTTCCGCCGCTGCGGCCATCGCTTCCTCGCCCTCATCGGTGGCGCCACTGCCCGCGTCGGCGACACCTCCCTGCAAATCCTTCGAACGCCCCGAGCTCGACCCCCAAACCCTCTCCTCCAACACCTCCGAGACACCAAAACCATCTCCAACATCCTCGGACGCAACGACAACGACAACTCCGTTGTGATTCTCAACAATTACGACTGGTGGAAAGAGGTCCGATTGCTCGATTTCTTGAAGGATGTCGGACGATTCGCCCCTGTCCGGATGATGACGGCGAAGAAGAGCGTCAAGATGAGGCTGGAATCGGAGCAGGGCATGAGCTATACTGAATTCACGTACTAGTTGCTTCAGGGGTATGACTTCCTCCACCTGTTTGATGAAATGCGTGTGAATGTTCAGATTGGTGGGAGTGATCAATGGAGCAATATCACGGCCGGGACCGAGCTGATTCGGAAGATTTTGCAGGCTGAGGGAGCTTACGAATTGACATTTACACTTTTGTTGAAGAGTGACGGGACGAAATTCGGCAAGCCGGAGGACGGGCCGTTTGGCTCAACCCGATTATGTTGTCGCCTTACAAGTTTTATCAGTATTTCTTCTCGGTTCCGGATTTGGACGTCATGCGGTTTTTGAAGATTTTGACTTTCCTTGACATGGAGGAGATAGAGGAGATGGAGAGGGAAATGGGTTTGCCGAGTTACGTCCCCAACACAGCGCAGAGAAGGCTTGCGGAGGAAGGTACCTGATTTATTCATGGCAAGGAGGGTTTGAGTGAGGCTCTTAAGGTAACCGAGGCGATGAGGCCTGGGGCTAAGACGAAATTGGATTGGAAAACTATTGAGGGCATTGCTGAGGATGTGCCCTCTTGCTCTTTGGCTTACGATGAGGTCATTAATCTGTCTTTGGTTGATCTATCAGTTTTGGGGGTTACCGGGTTACGTCCCCAACACGGCGCAGAGAAGGCTTGCAGAGGAAGTTACCCGATTCGTTCATGGCGAGGAGGGTTTGAGTGAGGCTCTTAAGGCAACCAAGGTGCTGAGGCCTGGTCCCGAGATGAAATTGGATTGGAAAACTATTGAGGGCATTGCTGAGGACGTGCCCTCTTGCTCTTTGGCTTACGATGAGGTCATTAATCTGTCTTTGGTTGATCTATCTGTTTCGGCTGGTTTGCTCGAGAGTAAGTCGGCTGCACAGCGGCTGTTGAAGCAAGGGGGCTATACTTGAACAATGCCAGAGTTCACAGTGAGAGTAAGAGAGTTGAAGCCGACGATATCATGGTAAAGTTCTGCTTTTGTCTGCTGGCAAGAAGAACAAGGTTGTTGTACGGATTTAATAACTGTTTTTTTTTTTCCACCACATAAAAAGATTTTTTATCATTCATTCTTTATGCTCCCAACATGTGTTTCCCTATAGAGCTGTTGGTTTTTGAACTGTAGAACAGAAACTGTTCTTCGATTCTTTCGAATATCGAAGTTGTAAAACTGTTTGACTTCTTTGATATTATGATGTTGAAATAAAAAGTGCCATTACTTGGGTTTGATGATCTAGAAAAATGATGAAGGAATTGACTTATGATTAAGAAGGTGTATGTTTGAAGAATTACATCACAAGAACAGTTTTTCGAAAATTTGCGAATTAGTGGAATCTCAAAATCCTACTTCCTTTCCTATATGGTCCCAAGTGAAATTTATTTTTCAACGAAGAATTTTACCACAAGAACAATGGAAAGGATCAAATTGGTTTCCCATTCGAAAGAATGATGGAGCAAATGTTCGATTTCGATTACACAAAGAGTTTCAAGTTCCCAAGTATTCGTCTTCCTTCCTCATCAAGTCAGCAAGTCTTCATCGGATGAAGAATCTGTGAAATTTTCGTATGTCGATAACTAAAACGACTTGTCATAGTTTATAAAATTGTCTATTGCATGTGTTTGTTCTGCTTTCTTCCGTTGTAGTAGAAATTCTTGAATTCCAAGGAGATGAACATCTCAAAAAATTTTGATTGAAATTCTTCTATTTTTACCAACTGTTTATGATGGAAACTCTAAGATTGGGGGCTAATGACACTAATTTAAAGCTCCAAATAATAAAGTTTGAGTTTTTAAAGGTCGGGTATAAAGTGGGAATAGGTGTAAAGTTAGGGGGCACAAATAGGAATATTGTTCATAACTGTCCTGCATTTAGGTAAAACTGCAAGGGATGTTTTTGAAATTAGCTCTTTGCAAAATTATCTTCAACTGTTGTTTTTATGAATTGGGCAGTTAGTTTTGTGTCTAGGAGGTTCTTTGTTATTGTCTGAGAACTTCGTCCTTCCATTGTTTTGCCTGCTCTGCAAAAATCGTTCCTATAAAGCTAGCACAGAACCATCAGTATCTATTGTCATCAAGAATGGTCTTTGGTCCGGCATTACCACAAGTGTCATGCAACAATTGAAGTCATTTATTAAATTGAAAAAACAAATCAACGAAAGTTTAAAAAAAAATTATTTGATTTTACAAGACAACGCATGATTTGATGAACTAGTAAAAGGACAAATAAATAGCAAGATTTTCGACCAACAATATAAATGGCAAGATATAAAGAGCATGCTACATGAATACCATGAACTTCATATAAATGCAATGTTTCATTGTGTACTATAAAACGAAAAAGTAACTTATGAGGAGCAAAAGAAAAAATAGGGAAAAATCAATAGTTTTAGTTTTGTAAAATTTATAAAAAAGGATATCTATTGACCTGCATCAACTACATTTCCCACGTCATTACTTAAACTACCCATCTAATGAATTTTAAACTTTAATTATTATCTGTTACACCCTTTCTTTATTCCAAAAAAAAAATCCCTAAGCTAAAGTTGAAATTTTAATCATTGTTCATTGATGCTAAAAACAAGAATCATTAGCAAAGAATACCAAAATCCAACGGACAATTTTTATTGAAAAAGCAAATTGCCGCCTACAATTTTAGAGGATTTCTAGGCGTATTGAAACTTAGACTCAATTCTGATTCATTCTTCAGATAATCGACGTACGGCGGACCACACATTATCGTCGTTACTTTCTCAATCACTCTCCTGATCTTACTTTCTCCGAAACGCGACGGTCGAGACATCAAATCTAATCTCAACCATTCCGCAATAAAGCGCCCCATACTTTTCCCATTGGTGACAACTTGTGACATCACGATGCTTAGGCTAGTGCCGCCACACTCAAAATTTTGTGACTTGCACTACCAAAAGAGGCACTTCATCAGTAGGGACGCTATAGTCTATAGGCCGTGTTGAGGTCAGATTTCGTACCTCATCTCTTATTGTTCACATGACATCATAAAGCTAGGAGATCAATTCAAGAATTAAGCACTATCTCGAAGTCATTGTATGAAAAGATCACAAACTCTTCAGTATTTACTCCTATAAGCAATTAAGGAAAGAATCAAGCCTAAAAAAAAAAAAACTTTCTCTAATTTAACAAGGCAAACTACATATGGAAAGTCAAAGGAGGCAACTTCCAATAAGTAAATATGGCAAGATCCACACCAAATCAGGCAACTAAAGCTACCAATCTCTATCTATAAATAGGAGGCATTCTCACATGCCCAGAGATCTGATCTTCATCCAAATTATCACCCACACACAAGGAGATCACACCTAAATTCGCCCAAGTCATCCGGAACCCCGGCAATTCCCTCTCTTTACTTCTTGTAGTTTCTCTCTCTTTCCCGCATTCCCTATCTCTTTGTTCTCATTCTTTTCGCTACGACATTCATTGTATCTTTACATCTGTGACGCCCCGACTTCCCAAGCCAGGTCGACACCATACTTACTTGTACTTATCTTACTTGAAAATTTGAGAATAATTTTTTTTTTTCTTTAAAACATATTTACATAAGTTATCTTGTAGAGAAAAACTTATCATGTATACATACTATACTGAAGATATCTTCTTAAGTCTTTAAACTTCATACATATTGCATAACATAATTTACTTTTGAGATTCAAAAGCGGTTGCGGAAAATTTTGCGTAGTGGTATCCCACACCGCCCTTCACCCGCCGCATCGTCCGCATAGCCCACCATTTAAGCTGCAGGCTTCTTACCTACAGTATGGAATACAAGAGTGAGCTTTCGCCCAGCAAGTACAAACATAATCTCACAAAACATTTAGAACATCTCAAAAACATGTCATTCATCATATAACATATGCATGAACCATTTATGATTGATTGAATGTCTTATGCTTTATTATAGACTTAATCCTTTAACTTATTATCTTGTCTCAACATGTGGGCCCATAGTGTACGTACCGAAAGCGCGCAGCCTCCAGATAAAGCTAGGGTTTGCAAGGCCCTAACAGTTCTGGGAATTATAACTTGACCCTTCTCGATCACGGAAGGTAAATGTCACAACTGAAACCTCTAGCCTCCTCGATCACGGGAGGTTGGTACGACACCTTTCTCGATTTATCTTACCATATGGTTTAACATTAGTGAACATGCTTCATGATGTCACTATGTTATATCATACTTAACACTTGCCATAACATAGCATTCTTGAAAAACATGTCATTTATGGCATTTTTGTAAACCATGACACTTTTGAAAACATGGCATTTATGGTATTTTTGTAAACCATGACACTTTTAAAAACATGACATTCTTATCAACATGGCATAACATGTCATAGAATATATCATCGCATGGCATCACATATCATAGTATGTACACTTGAAAATATAGTGTAAATAGCATAGCATAACATAGCACATTTGAAAATAGTATTTACTATTTCCATACTGCAGGTGAGGTTCGATACTTGCCTGAGATACTATGTCTGGGGTTTCGTTGCCTTAACTCAGATTGCAACTGCAGGTTACCTCCTGCTATTAAAAAGAACATAGGATAAGGATCCTATAAAATATTGGTAACCTGTTCAATATTCTAATTATATGCCCCCCCCCCCCACACCGGTCTTGATCATTACTAGGTTACTAATCGTAACCCTAGAGTTTGTGGTTAACCAAACTTGATCCATTACTTGTTAGGTTACTCGAGGTAACCTCGGGTATTAAACTCATGTACGTATGAATAGTATCAAGTTACTATTCCTATTATTGGGCCTAATCTTTAGTAACTCGGGTATCTTTCCCGGTTATCATCCGTTAACAACTTGTTACTACACTTTGGCTCTTAAAATCCAATTTAGAAAATTGGCTAGAAAATCTTTTGTTTTACTTCCCAATTCGAGGTTTTCAAAGTAAAACTTTATAAAACTCATTTAAGGCTGAAAACTGCTTTTGAAATAGTTTTCATAGTCAAAACAGGAAATGTTGATGTAGAAATACAGTTTTTTTGTATGTTTGTAGAAAATCCTGTGCAGGAATTTCTTTTTCTCTGCACAGTTTTTATAGTTCAGGTTGTATTTAAAAATCCAAATGGAATTTGAAAAACTTGTCTTCACGAAAGTTCTTGCTCTTGAGAAATTCTAAAACTTTCATGTTTTAAGAAAAACCCAGTTCTGCTTGGATTCGTACCAGTTTTAATTTGAAACCCACTGGTCGTGTAAACTAGGTCTGGGCAGTTTAGTCTCGGATTTTCGTAAAAACGGAGGCCATTGGAGCCTCATTTTGCAAATCTGTCCGAGTTGCCCTCTAGGAAAAACTGTTCTGAACAACTTTTGTGTTTTAAGTTTTGCCTAATTCGGCCTCAAAAGGCCTCAAAATTGGCTTGCCGTAAAACTGGTCAGGATCCACCCGAGCCTGGCAGTTTTTCGGTTTAGAATTCGTTTTACGTCCTAGACGTGGAACCTAGCTCAACCAGCCACCGCGGGAGCTCTAATATCAATCATGCAGCGGTTTCTAACGTTCAATATTCAACATGCAAGCCAATTTGAACAACATTCATAACCATGCAAAACCTTAAGCATTCAATCAAACACAAAGCATGCATATAAAACCACCAACCATAAAATCCTAATTAACCAAGCACATAACCTAAATTTCTTAACTAAGGCAGGGAATTAAAGTGAGCTTATGCTCTTACAAACTTTGCTTGAAATACATTTAAATTTCTCAATTGAAATTTAAATGAAAAGTATAGGGTTTGAGGGAATTTACCTAGCTTCTACCCAAGAGTTTGGCTTGCTAGATTTGGTTCTCCCTTGGTCCCTCCTTGCTGCCACTAGGTCCGGCCCTTTGGCTTGCTTGGCTCCAAACTTTTTCAGCCACTCTAGCACCAAGATCCGGTCACCACAACCTCAAAAATCCGGCCTCCAACTTGGTTAGTTCCTCCCTTTTTCCTTTCCCTCTACAGCCGGCCTCTTGGCCAAAAGATTGTCCAAAACTTTCCAACTCTTTCTTGCTTGCTCTCCACACAAAATCCGACCACCCTAAGCTCTAATCACTCTTGGTTTTGGCAAAATTTCCTTTCTCTCCTTCCTTCTCACTCTCGGTTTTTGGTGAAGAAAAATTGGCAAGAGTTTGGTTGCTTTTCTCTAATTTTTTTGAATTATGGGGTCACCTATTTATAGAGGTGGGGGAAGTTTCAAAAATTGGAATTTGACCCCAAAAAAAACAAGAAATCACACAATGGGAGGGGTATAGGTGGCCGGCCAAGGTGGTTCTAGAACCACCAAAATTACTTTCCAAATTTTTGCTAAATCCTTAATGATGTCATTAATCAAAAGGTGGTGATATCACACTAAGGCTTTGTTTGGCTTTTCCTTAATGTAGTCCACTTTAATTCTAGCACAGATATTTCTAATACTGCTTTCACTAATACACAGTACAATTTAGTACTGTTATTTTAAACTGCAGTACAAAATTCATCTGTGTAGAAATGGACTGTATAAAAATTTTCTTATACAATCAAACTTCTTGGCCAAAGATAACCTAACTAATGTGCTTGATTTTCTATGGTGGTTTTTGAATCTTAAACATACCATTTTATCCGAAAAAAATGATTTTTACACGGTACAATTTTTATACTGAAAATATTTAACCGTACCGCCTCATTTTCGATTTTTCGGGTCAACCATTGACTTTCTTGTCAATCATTGACTCTCTTGTCAAAATTTGACTATCATGAATTCATGAAATTTCGTCATACCTTTTTACTTAAAAGGCCTATCATGAAGTCTCGTAATTAATTTACCGAGAACTCAATCATATACTGATAAAATCATGAATTTTGTATTAATATTCATAATTTTCATAAAATTGCACATAAACACATAATACGAACTATAAATTTCTTATTTACAAGAAAATTGTGAGTTCGTGAAAATTTCGATTATTACAACATCAATTATAGTCAAACTCTGCAGCCATCATAAAGGACTAGCTCTCATATTAAAAATGAACATCTATAAATCTCTTTTGTTCTCTATTTTTAAAATTCCTTACATTTATTTTGCAACTAATTCAATCGGTCAACTTAATAAGCACTTAGTCGGTTCAATAATACAATCATAGGTCCTAACCCGACTTGATCTGATTTGACTATAGATTTTACCCTCTACAGGTAGGAATAGGTATCGATCGAGTTTCGGAGAGGGAGTGATCACTGAAATTGACAAGCTCGGCATTAAACTCGACAGCAATGAAAACTGCGCAGTTTATGTTGCAATCGATCACTAATCAACCGCCTCCAAGGGAGCGCAAACGTCCCACGATGGTGTAGAATGGCACTAACACCTTGCTTAATGAACTTTATTCAAGGTGTGGATAATGGCCGGCCAGTTTGTATTTGGTTTATGGTAGAAATAAGTCATGTTTTTGTGAGTGATAAAATAAATTTGATCCCACTCGGACCGGCTTTACAATGTGATTAAGTTTGCTTTAAGCTTCATTTGAATGAGAGGGTGTGAAGAAATAGCTTATGTATAGAATTGAAGTTGATGAGTGCGAATCCTCAGAACCTTGTAATATTTGTAGTCATAAATTAATTTACACAAAAAGTTTCATAATATATCATAAAATAAAATAAAAATATTTATTAGGGGTTAAAAAAATAGAGATAAAGTTGTCATTACAGTTTTATACTATTCATAAATTATAAGCCTTTAACCATTATGATATTGATAGTCAAATTTTTCATTTATCATGACATAGATCATGAATTATTGTTTAAGATATGTTAATAGTTCATGCTAATTAAACATGATTGTAATTCGTGAGGAATCAGGATTGATTTGTGAGGTACTTACTTGGTGTTGATTTTTATAATTATTGTCAAGATGATCTAACTTTAGGTTCTTAATTATACTAGGGCAACTTCAGGATTTGTTGTTATCAGGATAGCATTTTTTGTTTTCAAGATGAGGTGACTTTTTGTTTTTCTAGATTCTTATTGGTCTGTGCTATCCTTTCTAATTGTTTTCCTGAGAAGACATCATCTTTTTTTTTTTTTTCAAGAAAAAAAATTGCTCAAATAAGAGATTCATTGAAAGATTTCAAGTGTGCTATAGCTTCCCTATTCTGGTCTCTAGATGCCATTGTTTTGCTCATTACCAGCGATTGTGGTTATATTTTAACATATTATATCTGACTCACGGATAACGAGTACAATTAGGGAGGCCTTAAGGTGCTTCTACGCTTTAGTTATTTAAGGTTAAAAAGAAATTTGAGTCCCACATCATAAAAACACAACCACAATAAAAATAATGAGGGTATAAAATGAAAGCTCAATCTCTAGTCTCAAGTTTGTATAACTAGATGAAATCTTTTTTTTTTTTTACTAGAAACATGTTATATTAGGTACATGATTTGCAAAAAGATGTAATTAACGATCATTATGGAATGAAACAAGTTTTCTCTTCGTGCTAAAAGTGAAGGAATTCAAGTTCCGACAATAGTCAAGTGCTCGCAATACCTTCACAAAAGAATCGGAAGCTCCAACGCTCAACAAGAAACGGCCATCAGATGACCACCTACGATATTAGAAGAAGCTAATACTTGAATCTTAATTTCAACCCGTGTTGTTACTATTTACTATTTAGGGGAAAAAAACAAAGGAAAATTATGGGGCACATTTTTTAGTCATTTAATTTAATGGATGACCCAACTTTTTTCTATTTAGGAAAAACGTTGTTTGTCATTTTTCAAATTTTGGTCGATTAGTGATTGGCTTAATCAATGATTAATTATGAAATATGATAATTGACTATAAAGTTTAGTGATTTACGTTATAATTAATCAGTAGTTAATCAGTGATGGATTATTTAACACAATTAATTAAATATTTTAGAAAAAAAAAAAGGTCATTTTAACTAATTGTTAAAAATTTCAGTCATTTATTAAAAAAAAATTTTTTAAAAATGCTATTTAGCTATAAAACTCAAGAAAAAACTATTTTTTGCATTTTGCAGTGTTTGATTTGGATTTTAAGTTTATGTTTTTTGAAATGTAGATTCGAGTGGTTGATTGGAGTGCTGGAGGATGGGTTATTGCAGTCAGAAACGACGATGATTTTACACTGTTTATAGCTAGATGATACATTTGAGATGAGAATATTTAGATTATCATTTGTATTAGACTTTTTGACATTGACATTTAGGGAGAAAAAAAATATTTCAATTTATGTTTGGATAGTTGAAAATTTTCACTTGTTAGTCTCAAAATTTGATTTTTGGAATTTGGACCTGATTTCAAAATGTACAATCTAAATAGAGCATTTGAGATTGGAAAAACATAGAACACATGTAAATAAATTATCTAGCTGGAAAATGTCCCATTTGAGAAAATGGTTAAAATAAACATATCATTTCCTTGGTGGAACTTTAAAAAACATTATTTTCTCTCTCTTTTTCTTTAGGGTTAAGTTTTTATGTTTAAAAGATTAAAGTCAGTCTCTATCAAAATTTCTGAATCCTTTTATCACATGAGTTGCTATTTGTATTAATTTGAAGAAAATACTCCTTTAAATGTGGTGGCTTCAGTCTCATTGGAAAAATTATCTCCTAGCTTGAGACAAGGATTTTTTCAAAATTTTTTTTTTTTTTAAATTACGGCAAATAGGCTTATTTTCTAAAAATATGGAGAACAAATTGTTAAAAGTAGAGGCCGCTCTAATATAAAAGAAAAACCGACTAAAGTTTTTGAAAAAAAAAAAGTGGATTTTACAAAGTAATACATGATTTGATGAACTAGCAAAAGGACAAATAAACGACAGGATTTTCAACCAACATATAAATGCCAAGATAAACTATATTCTATATGAATACAACCAAAATCTTGTATTTTCAATTTGAATAACTATTATGGAAGATCAATCCTTTAGTAAAAAAAAAATCTCTTCGAAAATCCTAGAGGAAAAAAAAAACTCACACACACACACACGCAATGAGTGCCCTTGCTTAGTCCTAAATATTTCCAAGTATTCAAACGAATACATATTAGAAGCCCAATGAGGACATTAGCACTGCAAGTGGAGATACTTTTATCGCACAATTAATACATATCCATTATTGTTTCATTTTTAACTTGTTAAAAAAATTAAGAGAATAAATAAATGATATATAAGTTTTTTTTTAATCTTGTTACATGGTATTTTTAGACATTGATGTAAATAACAAGTATCACTAAAAAGGAATATTTAAATCACTTAATTAGAATAATATAACACAAGTCACTTCCCAAGTGATGTATGGGAGGGGTGCCATATAGAAACCTTTTCTTATATGTATATATAAGTATATATATATATATATATATCGGTTTATATATCTAGGTTTAGTTATATTTACACCCACTTTAAAATGATACTTGTAAGTTGTAATTTTTTTTTAGAGGTTAATGTAACTACCATTTGATTCTAATAATATAGTCGTAGGTCCTAACCTGACTCGATTTGATTTGATTATAGATTTTACCCTCTACAGGCAGGAATAGGTATCGATCAAGTTTCGGAGAGGGAGTGATCATGGAAATTGACAAGCTCGGCATTCAACTTGGTGGCAATGAAAACCGTGCAGTTTATATTGCAATCGATCACAAATCGACTGCCTCCAAGGGAGTGCAAACATCCTACGATGGGGTAGAATGGCACTAACACCTTGCTTAATGAACTTTCAAGGTGTGGATAATGGCCGGCCAGTTTGCATTTGGTTTATGGTGGAAATAAGTCATGTTTCTGTGAGTGATAAAATAAATTTGATCCCACTCTGACCGGCTTTACAATGTGATTAAGTTTGATTTAAGGTTCATTTGAATGAGAGGCTGTGAAGAAATAGCTTATGTATAGAATTGGAGTCGATGAGTACGAATCCTTAGAACCTTGTAATATTTGTAGTCATAAACGAATTTCATAAACAAAAAGTTTCATAATATATCATAAAATAAAAAAATTATTTATTAGGGATAAAAAACAATAGAGATAAAGCTGTCATTACAGTTTTACACAATTCATAAATTATTAGCCTTTACCCATTATGATACTGATAGTAAAATTTTTCATTTATCATGACATAGATCATGAATTATTGGTTGAGTTATCTTAATAGTTCATGCTAATTAAACATGATTGTAATTTGTGAGGAATCAGGATTAATTTGTGAGGTACATACTTGAAGTTGATTTTTATAATTATTGTCAAGATAATCTAACTTTAGGTTCTTAATTATAATTGGGCATCTTCAGGATTTGTTGTTTTCAGGATAGCATTTTTTGTTTTTAAGATGAGGTGACTTTTTGTTTTTCTAGATTCTTATTGGTCTGTGCTATCCTTTCTAATTGTTTTCCTGAGAAGACATCATCTTTTTTTTTTTTTTCAAGAAAAAAAAATTGCTCAAATAAGAGATTCATTGAAAGTTTTCAAGTGTGCTATAGCTTCCCTACTCTGGTCACTAGATGCCATTGTTTTGCTCATTACCAGCGATTGTGGTTACATTTTAACATATTTTATGTGACTCACGGATAACGAACACAATTAGGGAGGCCTTAAGGTGCTTCTACGCTTTAGTTATTTAAGGTTAAAAAGAAATTTGAGTCCCACATCATAAAAACACAACCACAATAAAAACAATGAGAGTATAAAATGAAAGCTCAATCACTATAAAGTTTAGTGATTTACGTTATAGTTAATCAATGGGTAATCAGTGATGGATTATTCAATATAATTGATTAAATATTTTAGGAAAAAATATCATTTTAATTAATTTTTAAAAATTTCGGTCATTTATTAAAAAACTTTATGAAAAAAGGTTATTTAGCAAAAAAACTCAAGAAAAAACCTTTTTTTTTTTTTTTGTATTTTGTTGTGTTGGATTTGGATTTTAAGTTTATGTGTTTTGGAATGTAAATTCGAGCGGTTGATTGGAGGCCTGGAGGACGGGTTATTGCAGTCGGAAACGATGATGGTTTTACACTGTTTACAGCTAGATGATACATTTGAGATGAGAACATTTAGATTATCATTTGTATTAGACTTTTTGACATTGATATTTAGAAAAAATATATATATATATTTGAATTTATGTTTGGAGAGTTGAAAATTTTCACTTGTTAGTCTCAAAAATTGATTTTTGGAATTTGGACCTGATTTCAAAATGTACAATCCAAATAGAGCATTTGAGATTGGAAAAACATAGAACATGTGTGAATAAATTATCTAGATGGAAAATGTCCCATTTGACAAAATGGTTAAAACAAACATATCATTTTGTAAAAGCCTGAAACCTTTAAAAAAAATATATTCTTTTCTTTCTCTTTTTATTTAGGGTTAAATTTTTATGTTTAAAAGATTCAAGTCAGTCTCCATCAAAATTTCTGAATCCTTTTATCACACGAGTTGCTATTTATATTGATTTGAAGAAAAGACTCCTTGAAATGTGGTGGCTTCAGTCTCATTGAAAAAATTATCTCCTAGCTTGAGACAAGGATTTTTTTCAAAATTTTTTTTTTTAAATTACGGCAAATAGGCTTATTTTTTCTAAAAATATGGAGTAGAGGCCGCTCTAATATAATAGAAAAACCGACTAAAGTTTTTGAAAAAAAATAAAAAAAGTGGATTTTACAAAGTAACACATGATTTGATGAACTAGCAAAAGGACAAATAAACGACAAGATTTTCAACCAACATATAA
This sequence comes from Ficus hispida, assembly GCA_025413025.1. Lineage (NCBI taxonomy): Eukaryota > Viridiplantae > Streptophyta > Magnoliopsida > Rosales > Moraceae > Ficus > Ficus hispida. Next base: position 5,211,692 of record CM046362.1, read on the forward strand.
ATGCCAAGATAAACTATATTCTATATGAATACAACCAAAATCTTGTATTTTCAATTTGAATAACTATTATGGAAGATCAATCCTTTAGTAAAAAAAAAAAAAATCTCATCGAAAATCCTAGAGGGAAAAAAAAAAAAAAACACACACGCACACACATGCAATGAGTGCCCTTGCTTAGTCCTAAATATTTCGAAGTATTCAAATGAGTACATATTAGAAGCCCAATGAGGACATTAGCACTGCAAGTGGACATACTTTTATGGCACAATTTTCAGCTAAATCTTATGGGATCTCTATCTCATCTAATAGGTCAATCGTCGACAGATCTAACATTGTCGGAGGGTTTGGAGGACACAATCCAAGTATCTTCGTGCATAATTCATGCAAAGAAAGTTCCTCATCACTCGATGAACCTTCTTCAAAATGTTTTAGACATCTAAGCTGAACGTCTACTGCAATACTATGCCCAAAATTTTTCAGACACCTGGCCTCCCTTTTGGCCTTCAACATTCTTTCCTTATATACCTTAGAAACTAAATTTGTATTTTTACTATTCAGACCAAAATAGTTATACAACAACTTTTCACTCTTTTCAGTCACTGATCAATATCGTATTTGGAACCCTCAAGAGCTAAAGTACGTCTAAACAATATTCAAATTTCATACGAAACGTGCATCAATTTCTTGCTTGACTTTACCGACCATTGTTGGTTTTTCCTAAACATGAGAGAGATATAGAAGAATAAAGAGGAGAAGAATTTGAGACAGATAAGGATAATAAACAATATAATGCTAATTTTACAAAATTTCAATCATTTATTAAAAAACCACTTAAAAAAAAGGTCATTTACCTAAATATTCCTTGATTAATTGGTTTGCTTTTTTAGACTTAATCATCTTCCCTTTTTTATTTTTATTTTTTTATTTTATTAACCTTATGTTAACAGAAGATGCAGAAAAGCAAAAGGGATTAAGATGTCAAACTTTTCTGTAAACAAGCAATTATATTTCTTCTGAAGAACTTATTAATAATGCTATAAGAACTATATGGATTTGTCTCAGTGTAATGGGAAAATAAGTTGGTTTTTAATACTGTTTACATGTGGTTCTATTATATTTCCAAATTGATAAAAAAGAGGGAAAAAAAATAATAATAATAAATAATAAAAAGCTTCCAATATTTTCTCTCTCAAATTATCAATCCTCCAAAAAAACTACTTACCTCAATTTGGACCTTAATACATATATAGGAAAATATTATAAAACTCGAGATAAGTTGATAAAAACATAATTAACCATATATATGTGTATTGAATTAGGGCAAATTAAAACTAGTAGTGAATTTGATTACTTGTGGAGAACAGGCTGAGATCTTAATATTGCAGCGTAAGACTGGTGTAATGTTAGGGCTTAATGTGAAAGCGTCAGTAAAATCTACGGGAGAAACTGATGATAAATCTGCTCATATACATATATATATATGTATATATGCATACACACATATATATAATATAAGCACACGTTCGAATGTTTATAGGACTCGAAGTTATATAAAAAGCCAAGATATTTGTGGGGCTAAATAGAATTTAAAAAGTTCATCCGAAACTCTACGTTTTTCGTTTAAATTAAAAAAAAAAAAAGAAATTCAACATTTTGTGCCTGTACTTCTATATATGATGAGTATATGCGTGTTCCGCAAAAGATTAAATAGAAGAAGAATAACATCGTAAACTCCGTTGCTAATTCAAGAAAAGGAAACCAAAATGATAATAGGGTCACTCTTTTGTTTCGGAATACATTGTCAGATGAGAATTGTATGTCTAACCATAAAAAAAAAAAAAAAAAAGGAAAATCTTTAAGTCCAATTTTTTTAAAAGTAAAAAAAAAAAAAAAAGAACACATACACACACACAAATAGCAGGATTTTACACAAATTGCAAATTTATTAATAAAGAAGTTATATATATATATAATCCAACAAATATGGCTATAGACTTCATGATATTTGATAGATGGACTAAGGCCCCGTTTGGTATTAACATTCCATTCAAACTAAATTGTACTTTTTTCATCATGTTTTTTATCTTTTTTTGAAAATTGTTTTTCTCTTATCTGAAAAAGTCAACAAAAATTACTATTTAAACTTAAAAATCTCAACTCAACTTATTCACCAAACACCCCCTAAAATAATTATCACTTCTCAATCTTAAATTAAATTAAAAATAATGTAAATAATGAAAAAATATTCACGACTATTGATCTCTATATAAAACACTTCAACATATTAATACAATAAAATATTCACAACGAACGATAAATCAAAGAAGACTGAGAATGATTAAATTCAAAAAATTTAAAATAATTTTTAAAAAACTATCTCCAACCAGTGCTACGTATGCAACAGCCATCCCCTTTTCTTTTGTTCACAAAGCCCAAAGGCTCTATTTATGTTTTTTTCTTTTTTTTTTTTTTTTTTCGGTCGAACTATAGGCTCTATCTACATTTCAGCTTTTCTCCTCTTTTCTCTCTCTCTCGTTTTTATCTGTCCTTTTCCTAAGCCAGCTAACGAAATGAGCTGGACACGTGGTGAGACGCAAATAGAGGAAACACTGCTGCATTTGGTGGGCTTGAAGCCCTTGATCAGTTAACCAAAGCTGACATCGTGGCAGGCAACTTAAGTCGTGGAGAGTGCAATGCACGCTCGATCCTGGACTGCTGTGAGGCTGATCGGACGGTCTGAGATACGAGTGATGACCAGTGGTTCTGGCTTCGCGTGGGAAACGACAGTTCTCAAATTTCTGTAATTTTTAAAGTCTTTTGTTGACTTTTTCAACGCTTTTCAAGTTGACTTTGTTAACCCATTACAGTCAAAATTGTCATTTTTATCGGGGGTGGCAATACGGGTCGCGATACGACGACACGACACGAACACGACACGAATTTGACGGGTTTGGGTTGAGAAAAATTGGGGGCGAGTCGTGTCCGAGTTGAGAAAATTTGACATGAAAAAATTCGTGTCGTGTTCGTGTAAACCCGTAAAAATTCGTGTCAATTTCGTGTCACTTTTCGTGTCAATTTCGGGTCAAGTTCGTGTCAATTTCGGGTCAAGGTCGTGTAGCGAGTCAGTTTCGTGTCGCGGGTCAGTTTCGTGTCGCGGGTCAAGTTCGTGTCGCAGGTCAAGTTCGTGTCGTGTTCGTGTCATCCCGTTACGAGTTCGTGTCGTGTTCGTGTCACAGTTTCGTGTCGTGTTCGTGTCACGGGTCGTGTTCGGGTTGGGGTAGAAAAAATTCGACACGACTCGAACACGACACGAACACGACACGAGACACGAATTGACACCCCTAATTTTTATCTTTTCACCCAAATGGCCTGCACACTTTTTTTTCTTTCTATCTATCTTTTTTTTTTTTCTTTTTTTGAATTAGCCTTGACCTACAGTTTGTGCCTAAACTTTTATGTATATAAAAGTAAACCAATTTTAATTTAAAATTTTTATTTTCAATCGACGGATGGAACGTATTCTAAATAAAATTCTAAAAAATATAGTATATTTAAATACATAAAATTGATAAAATAATTCTATTTTAATTAAGAATAAAAATAGCATATTTCAAATAAAGATAGAAATATCACATCGTTTTATAAACAAGTTTAATTCAATAATATTAGAATTTTATAGGTTATTGATAGTTGAACTCCATGCACTGAACAAGGTCGATCCGTTATATTGAATCTATAGATAAGACCTACCTTTATTTAAGGGGTGTTTGGTAAATGAGTTGAGTTTGAGTTTGAGTTGAGTTGAGTTGAGATTTTTAAGTTTGAATAATAATTTTTGTTAACATTTTTAGAAAAGACAAAAAATTTTTTTAGAAAAAAACAAAAAACATGATGAAAAAGTACAGTTTAGTTTAAAATGAGTGTAAATATCAAACAAACCCTTAAATTGTTGCTCTCAAGCGATTTTTTGGTTTAATATCTATCGCATCTATATAATGATGTTAATTAGATTGAATAAATTGATGCTTTCAAGGCTAATTAGAAAGATGGTGGCGGATTAATTTGAAAACTTGTGAGGTTACACTGATAAAAGATGAGATTAAATACACAAAGGACAAACAAAAGAAATAAATCAACTCTCAACTTTTCTATATGAGTGTACTTATAGAATTGCTTATATACACGTATATACACACACATGCCCTATATATACAAGCAAATGTTTCTAAATTTGCTGGATCTGAAGTACAAAGATATCTATGCTTGGAGCTAAAAGTATATTTGAGCTAAAGTTGGAATTGTGTATATACGATTTTTTTTTAAAATTATTTCAAAGATTCAAAGGTTGAAACATCAAAAAATAAAAATACGGCAATGTAAACTTTATCTTAAACGAAAAAAATCAAATATCAAATATCAAATTCTAAATATAAAAATCTCTCAAAAAATTAAAGAAACAAATAAGATTATAATTAAACAACGTAAACATTATCTAAAATAGCATAACTACGTTTTGTTGTTATCGGAAAAAAAAAAATCTAAAACTAAAAATTACTCCAAAGAGTAAAGAAAAAGGGAAAATTATAGCATATAACATATTTTGTAGATACTTTTCAAGTTTATAATAGGTTTTTTAAAAACTGATAAACTACAACATATAATTATGGGTAAATCTTCAAATATTTGGATTCATCCTTAAATTTTCTAATAAGTAACATATTCACGATTAATTTTTAATAATACATTTATATGCAATTTCATATTAGAGAGAGAAAGAGGGAGGAGGAGGAAGGAGAGGGTTTTCTTTAATATATATTGTGTGATCATAAATTTGATTATGTTATTTATTATTATGTTTAATATTTGATGTTATAATTTATTATTACTAACTTTCAAAAAAAAAATAAATTGAAGACTCGAGGAATAAAAATTTGTGAAATAGAAACGTACTTAAATTTTTTTGGTTGAGAAAAAACGCACTTACAGTAACTGGCAAGTGAATCTAGCAAATACTTCTATATATGAATGCCGCAACTTCACAGCTCTTGGGTAGAATGGCACTAACACCTTGCTCAATGAACTTTCAAGGTGTGGATAATGGCCGGCCAGTTTGTATTTGGTTTATGGTGGAAATAAGTCATGTTTCTGTGAGTAATAAAATAAATTTGATCCCACTCGGACCGGCTTTACAATGTAATTAAGTTTGATTTAAGGTTCATTTGAATGAGAGGCTGTGAAGAAATAGCTTACGTATAGAATTGGAGTCGATGAGTACAAATCCTCAGAACCTTATAATATTTGTAGTCATAAACGAATTTCATAAACAAAAAGTTTCATAATATATCATAAAATAAAAAAATTATTTATTAGGGGTAAAAAACAATAGAGATAAAGCTGTCATTACAGTTTTATACAATTCATAAATTATTAGCCTTTAACCATTATGATATTGATAGTAAAATTTTTCATTTATCATGACATAGATCATGAATTATTGTTTGAGTTATCTTAATAGTTCATGCTAATTAAACATGATTGTAATTTGTGAGGAATCAGGATTAATTTGTGAGGTACATACTTGAAGTTGATTTTTATAATTATTGTCAAGATGATCCAACTTTAGGTTCTTAATTATAATTGGGCATCTTCCCGATCTGTTGTTTTCATGATAGCATTTTTTGTTTTCAAGATGAGGTGACTTTTTGTTTTTCTAGATTCTTATTGGTCTGTGCTATCCTTTCTAATTGTTTTCCTGAGAAGACATCATCTTTTTTTTTTTTTTCAAGAAAAAAAAAATTGCTCAAATAAGAGATTCATTGAAAGTTTTCAAGTGTGCTATAGCTTCCCTACTCTGGTCACTAGATGCCATTGTTTTGCTCATTACCAGCGATTGTGGTTACATTTTAACATATTTTATGTGACTCACGGATAACGAACACAATTAGGGAGGCCTTAAGGTGCTTCTACGCTTTAGTTATTTAAGGTTAAAAAGAAATTTGAGTCCCACATCATAAAAACACAACCACAATAAGAACAATGAGAGTATAAAATGAAAGCTCAATCACTATAAAGTTTAGTGATTTACGTTATAGTTAATCAATGGTTAATCAGTGATGGATTATTTAACACAATTGATTAAATATTTTAGGAAAAAAAATATCATTTTAACTAATTTTTAAAAAAAATTCGGTCATTTATTAAAAAAATTTATGAAAAAAGGTTATTTAGCAAAAAAACTCAAGAAAAAACTATTTTTTTTGTAATTTGTTGTGTTTAATTTGGATTTTAGATTCGAGCGGCTGATTGGAGCCCTGGAGGACGGGTTATTGCAGTCGGAAACGACGATGGTTTTACACTATTTACAGCTAGATGATACATTTGAGATGAGAACATTTAGATTATCATTTGTATTAGACTTTTTGACATTAACATTTAGAAAAAAATATATATATTTGAATTTATGTTTGGAGAGTTGAAATATTTTTCATTTGTTAATCTCAAAAATTGATTTTTGGAATTTGGACCTGATTTCAAAATGTACAATCCAAATAGAGCATTTGAGATTGGAAAAATATAGAACATGTGTGAATAAATTATCTAGATGGAAAATGCCCCATTTGACAAAATGGTTAAAACAAACATATCATTTCTGTAAAAGCCTGAAACCTTTATAAAAAAAAAAACATTCTTTTCTTTCTCTTTTTATTTAGGGTTAAATTTTTATGTTTAAAAGATTAAAGTCAGTCTCCATCAAAATTTCTGAATCCTTTTATCACACGAGTTGCTATTTATATTGATTTGAAGAAAAGACTCCTTGAAATGTGGTGGCTTCAGTCTCATTGGAGAAATTATCTCCTAGCTTGAGACAAGGATTTTTTCAAAAGTTTTTTTTTTTTTTTTAAATTACGGCAAATAGGCTTATTTTTTCTAAAAATATGGAGAACAAATTGTTAAAAGTAGAGGCCGCTCTAATATAATAGAAAAACCGACTAAAGTTTTTGAAAAAAAAAAGGTGGATTTTACAAAGTAACACATGATTTGATGAACTAGCCAAAGGACAAATAAACGACAATATTTTCAACCAACATATAAATGCCAAGATAAACTACATTCTATATGAATACAACCAAAATCTTGTATTTTCAATTTGAATAACTATTATGGAAGATCAATCCTTTAGTAAAAAAAGAAAAAAAAATCTCATTGAAAATCCTAGAGAGAAAAAAAAAAAAAAAAAACACACGCACACACATGCAATGAGTGCCCTTGCTTAATCCTAAATATTTCGAAGTATTCAAATGAGTACATATTAGAAGCCCAATGAGGACATTAGCACTGCAAGTGGACATACTTTCATGGCACAATTTTCAGCTAAATCTTATAGGATCTCTATCTCATTTAACAGGTCAATCATCAACAGATCTGGCATTGTCGGAGGGTCTGGAGGACACAATCCAAGTATCTTCGAGCATAATTCGTGCAAAGAAAGTTCCTCATCACTCGATGAACCTTCTTCAAAATGTTTTAGACATCTAAGCTGAACGTCTACTGCAATACCATGCCCAAAATTTTGCAGACGCCTGGCTTCCCTTTTGGCCTTCAACATTCTTTCCTTATATACCTTAGAAACTAAATTTGTATTTTTACTATCCAGACCAAAATAGTTATACAACAACTTTTCACTCTTTTCAGTCAGTAATCAATATCGTATTTGGAACCCTCAAGAGCTAAAGTATGTCTAAACAATATTCAAATTCCATACGAAACGTGCATCAATTTCTTGCTTGACTTTACCGACCATTGTTGGTTTTTCCTAAATATGAGAGAGATATAGAAGAATAAAGAGGAGAAGAATTTGAGACAGATAAGAATAATAAACAATATAATGTTAATTTTACAAAATTTCAACTATTTATTAAAAAACCACTTAAAAAAAGGTCATTTACCTAAATATTCCTTGATTAATTGGTTTGCTTTTTTAGACTTAATCATCTTCCCTTTTTTATTTTTATTTTTTTATTTTATTAACCTTATGTTAACAGAAGATGCAGAAAAGCAAAAGGATTAAGATGACAAACTTTTCTGTAAACAAGCAATTATATTTCTTCTGAAGAACTTATTAATAATGCTATAAGAACTATATGGGTTTGTCTCAGTGTAATGGGAGAATAAGTTGGTTTTTAATACTGTTTACATGTGGTTCTATTATATTTCCAAATTGATAAAAACAGAGGAAAAATAATAATAATAATAATAAATAATAAAAAGCTCCCAATATTTTCTCTCTCAAATTATCAATCCTCCAAAAAAACTACTTACCTCAATTTGGACCTTAATACATATATGGGAAAATATTATAAAACTCGAGATAAGTTGATAAAAACATAATTAACCATATATATGTGTATTGAATTAGGGCAAATTAAAACTAGTAGTGAATTTGATTACTTGTGGAGAACCGGCTGAGATCTTAATATTGCAGCGTAAGACTGGTGTAATGTTAGGGCTTAATGTGAAAGTGTCAGTAAAATCTACGGTAGAAACTGATGATAAATCTGCTCATATACATATATATATATGTATATATGCATACACACATATATATAATATAAGCACGCGTTCGAATGTTTATAGGACTCGAAGTTATATAAAAAGCCAAGATATTTGTGGGGCTAAAAAGAATTTAAAAAGTTTCTCCGAAACTCAACGTTTTTCGTTTAAATTAAAAAAAAAATTTCAACATTTTGTGCCTGTACTTCTCTATATGATGAGTATCTGCGTGTTTCGCAAAAGATTAAAAAGAAGAAAATAACATCGTAAACTCCTTTGCTAATTCAAGAAAAGGAAACCAAAATAATAATAGGGACACTCTTTTGTTTCGGAGTACATTGTCAGATGAGAATTGTATGTCTAACCAAAAAAAAAAAAGGAAAATCTTTAAGTCTAATTTTTTTTAAAAGTAAAAAAAAAAAAACACACACACACACAGATAGCTGGATTTTACACAAATTGCAAATTTATTAATAAAGAGGTTATTTATTAAGAAGTTTTTTACATATATATAATCTAACAAATATGATTATAGACTTCGTGACATTTGAAAGATATATTAAAATAATTATCACTTCTTAATCTCAAATTAAATTAAAAATAATGTAAATAATAAAAAATATTAAAGATTATTAATCTTAATACGAAACACTTCAATATATTAATAAATCAAAAATTAATTAATAATAAAATATTCACAACGAACGATAAATCAAAGAAGACTGAGAATGATTAAGCCAGTCAGTCAAAAATACCCCCAAAAAAATTGGGTCTTGTCTCCCTTCTTTTTTGCTAGAATTCTCTCCCTTCTCTATTTCTTCTTACCAGTAGCTTTTTTTTTTTTTCTTCTCCTCCCTCTATTTTTTTTCTCTCTCTCTCTCTTTCTCGGGTTTCTCCGTAGCTTTTTTATTTTTTTATTTTTTTTATTTTTTGAATTTAAATATTAAAATACTCGAACTCTACATTTTTAGATTGAATCAGATGTTATATTACCGTTAGAATATGGATACATTTGACAGAGTTTTTACTTTTGTTTTTAACCAGCAGAAGAAGAGAAATAAAAACTGTAATTTCTCTGTAATTATTTGAAACCAAAGAACTTGAGAGGTCAAAATAATCTCTAAAATATTATACTAAATATTAAAAATATTAAATGAAATTTATTATATCTTATTTATGTTTTGTTATAAATTTTAAAATCTACTTGAAAGGATTTTTATTGACAAAAAATATTTTTCGAAATTAAAATTTTTTTTGATAAATTATTTAAATATTTTTAAAAATAATTTTAAATTTAAAAAATTTAAAATTATTTTTAAAAAACTGTCCAACAATTGCTACGTATGCAACAGCCATCCCCTTTTCTTTTGTTCACAAAGCCCAAAGGCTCTATTTATGTTTTTTTTTTTTTTTTTTTTTTCGGTCGAACTATAGGCTCTATCTAAATTTCAGCTTTTATCCTCTTTTCTCTCTCTCTCGTTTTTATCTGTCCTTTTCCTAAGCCAGCTAACGAAATGAGCTGGACACGTGGTGAGACGCAAATAGAGGAAACACTGCTGCGTTTGGTGGGCTTGAAGCCCTTGATCAAGTTAACCGCAGCTGACATCGTGGCAGGCAACTTAAGTCGTGGAGAGTGCAATGCACGCTCGATCCTGGACTGCTGTGAGGGTGATCGGACGGTCTGAGGTGCGAGTGATGACCAGTGGTTCTGGCTTCTCGTGGGAAACGACAGTTCTCAAATTTCCGTGATTTTTAAAGTCTTTTTGTTGACTTTTTCAACCCATTTCAAGTTGACTTTTTTAACCCATTACAGCCAAAATTGTCATTTTTATGCTTTCACCCAAATGGCCTGCACATTTTTTTTTCTCTTTCTTTCGCGAAATCGTGCGAGGGGGAGGCTGGGGGAGGGGGGCGGGGCCGGGGGCCGAGGGTGGGGGCCGACGGGAGGGAGGGGAAGAGAGAGAAGGGGGAAGAGAGAGAGAGAAAGGGGAAGAGAGAGGGGGGGTCGTCGGGGGGGGTGCCGGGGGAGGGTGGCGGCCGGGGGAGGGAGGCGGCCGGGGGTGGGGGCCGGCAGGAGGGAGGGGAAGAGAGAGAAAAAGGGGAAGAGAGAGAAAATAGGGTCGCCGACGACGACGGCCGGCGGCCGGGGCTGGGGCCGGAGGTGGCCGGACTTGGGTCGCCGGCGTCTATTACCGGCGGCGAGAAGATCGCCGGCGACAGAGAAGAGTTTATGTGGGAATGATTGTGTGAGGTTAGGTGTATGATAAATATCGTACACCATCAACATTTGAACCGTTCGATTAAATCTCAACGGTCCAAAAAAGGTATTTACCGGTAGAGACCCTCTGAGGGTCTCTACCGTAACCTTACCCAAATTTAAATACATAAAATTGATAAAATAATTTTATTTTAATTAAGAATAAAAATAGCATATTTTAAATAAAGATAGAAATATCACATCGATTTATAAAGAAGTTTAATTCAATAATTCTAGAATTTTATAGGTTATTAATAGTTGAACTCCATGCACTAAAACTAAACAAGGTTTATATTGGATCTATAGATAAGACCTACCTTTTATTTAAAGTGTTGCTCTCAGGCCATTTTTTGGTTTAATATCTATCGCATCTATATAGTGATGTTAATTAGATTGAATAAATTGATGCTTTCAAGGCTAATTAGAAAGATGGTGGCGGATTAATTTGAAAACTTGTGAGGTTGCACTGATAAAAGATGAGATTAAATACACAAAGGACAACATAAAGAAATAAATCAGCTCTCAACTTTTCTATATGAGTGCACTTATAGAATTGCTTATATACACATATACACACACACATGCCCTATATATACAAGCAAATGTTTCTAAATTTGCTGGATCTGAAGTACAAAGATATCTATGCTTGGAGCTAAAAGTATATTTAAGCTAAAGTTGGAATTGTGTATATACGATTTTTTTTTAATTATTTCAAAGATTCAAAGGTTGAAACATCAAAAAATAAAAATACGGCAATGTAAACTTTATCTTAAACGAAAAAAATCAAAAATCAAATATCAAATATCAAATTCTAAATCTAAAAATCTCTCAAAAAATTAAGGAAACAAATAAGATTATAATTAAACAACGTAAACATTATCTAAAATAGCATAACTACGTTTTCTTGTTATCGGAAAAAAAAAATCTAAAACTAAAAAGTACTTCAAAGAGTAAAGAAAAAGGGAAAATTATAGCATATAACATATTTTGTAGATACTTTTCAAGTTTATAATAGATTTTTAAAAAAATGATAAATTACAACACATAATTATGGGTAAATCTTCAAATATTTGGATTCATCCTTAAATTTTCTAATAAGTAACATATTCACGATTAATTTTTAATAATACATTTATATGCATAATTTCATATTAGAGAGAGAAAGAGGGAGGAGGAGGAAGGAGAGGGTTTTCTTTAATATATATTGTGTAATCATAAATTTGATTATGTTATTTATTATTATGTTTAATATTTGATGTTATAATTTATTATTACTAACTTTCAAAAAAAAAAAAATATTGAAGACTCAAGGAATAAAAATTTATGAAATAGAAACGTACTTAAATTTTTTTGGTTGAGAAAAAACGCACTTACAGTAACTGGCAAGTGAATCTAGCAAATACTTCTATATATGAATGCCGCAACTTCACAGCTCTTGGGTGTTTCTTATATAAATCAAAGTTTCCTTTTCGCTACTTAAAAATGTTTTTAAATATATGTTACTCTAATACAATTGAGGTTGATGCTTTTTTAAAATTTTATTGTAATTTAAATAAATTAGTTTTATTTTATTATACTCTAAGCTAAAAGCTCTTAAATCAGGTTGTCACAAGCTTCTTTTAAAAGTTTTTTTTTATTATGTGATACGGAGGCGACTATTTGTTAAATTTCAGAAGCCATTTTATCAAATTTGATGTTATTGATCAAAATTACCAAAAAAGTAGGACTAAATTAATAAATTAAAGTTCAACGACCAAAATGACTCAATATTAATAGTTTAGAGACTAAACAAATTAAGCATGCATGTTTGAGAAAATTAAAGTTACAATGTGTCAAGGGAAAGGAATAACATAAGCCTCAACATAGTTTGATTTTAGCAGTAATTAATGTAGTAATTTCTTTAAAATTTTTTAATTATTATGCGATTGTGATGCGATTATCTTTGTCAGATTTTAGAAATCGTTCGTTACTTTTAGTGTTGGGGACTAAAACTATTAAAAGAAAAATTTTGAGAGGCTGATTTATCAAAATAAAAAAGTAATGGATTAAAAAGATAAAATTTTCATAACTCAGAGACTAAATGGCTAAATTAAGTATGTTTGTTTTAAGATTATTGAGGTTACACTTGTCAAGAGAAAATAATAACACGAGTCTAAAATAGAGTCTGTATTTTAATAGTCTTAAAAAATCAAAACAGATTGGCTTCTTAATGTAATAATTGTATTTTAGTAGTCTAAAAACAGATTGGCTTCTTAATGTAATAATTTCTTCAAAATTTATAGTTATTATACAATTGGGATACGATTATATTTATTAAATTTCAAAACTCATTCGTCAATTTTAGTATTAGAGACCAAACTTCAAAAATAAAAGTTTAGGGTCTAATTTATCCAGGCTGTTTAGTATAAAGACCCCTTGAATTTTTCAAATTCACAATTTAGTACTTGAACTTTTTTTACTTAATAATCAACCCCTAGACTTATAGTTTTTGGAACATTTTAGCTCACATTCATTAAAATGTGGATAGTTATTTGCATCTCAATTGCCTGTGGCAACCCAAGATGGGTATTACTGGTTATTTTTACTTAATTTCGATATAAATTATTTCTCACATTTAGATTCAAGATTGAGTAATATGTGAATTAAGTTCTAGTTTTCAAATGAGTCTGTATAGAAATTTAATCTAACAATGCATTTCTTGAGCTATCACGTATTTGTGTAAAAGCCAGTCCTAATTTTAATGTTTGTAAGCAACGAGAACTAATTGTTCCAAAATTTGTAAGTTTAGGGTTTGATTGTCTAGAAAAAAAATTCAGGGACTAAGTTCTAAAACTAGAGTTCGAGGGACAACTGTACAAAAAAAAAAAAAAAAGTTTTCAAAATTAAAAGTTTAAGAAGTAAAATGATCAATTTTTCGTAATTCAGAAACTAAACTGATATATTAAGGTTACACTTATCAAGAGTGGCATGAGTCTAAAATAGAGTTTGCATTTTAGCAGTTTTAATAAACATAGTAGTGTCCTGATGTAATATTATACAATAGAGATGTGATTATCTTAATTAAATTAAAAAAAATTCATTAATTTTAGTGTTAAGGACTAAAACTCTACATAAACAAAATTTAAAGGATCAATTTATCAAAATTAAACATTTAACGGTTAAAATGGCAAGAATTTTCGTGATTGAGGGGCCAAACAGACAAAATAGTGTGTTTGTTTGGGAATATTAAGGTTACAACTGTCAGGAAAAAAAAAAAAAAAAAAAGAGTTCGAGTTTGAAGTAGAGTCTGTGTTTTAACAGTTTTAAAGAAACGAAAAGAAAAATTATAAAAACAGGGTGGCTATATGGTTTGGCTTGGCCTTTGAACAAATCAACAAACATCAACACCGAACACTAGATGAGATGCGACAAAAGGTTATGTGCTTTTGCCTCTCTTTTCCTTTTTATTTTTATTTAATTTCAATATAAATTATTTTTAGAAGTTAGATTCAATTTTAGAGTTATAATTGAATTAAGTTCAAATTTTTAAATGAATGTGTAATGAAATTATATATAACAATACACTTCTTCAATTATCACGTGCAAGATTTGTGTAAAAGCCAATCCTATTTTTAACATATATGAGCAATAAGGACTAATTGTTCAAAGAATTATAAGTTTAAGGTTTGATTGGCGGGGAAAAAAAGTTTAGGGATCAAATTTCTAAATTCTAAGAGTTCAATGGACAACTATAGAAAAAAAAAAATAAAAAAAACTATTTATCAAAATTAAAAGTTTACATACTCAAATGAACAATTTTTCATAATTCAAGGATCAAACTGACATATTAAGATTATTTCTGTTAAGAGTAATATGAGCTTAAAATAGAGTCTGTATTTTCGCAGTCTTACAAACCAAAGTGGTTTACTAATGTAATATTATATGATAGAGATGTGATTATCTCTATTAAATTTAAAAAATTATTTGTTAATTTAGTGTTAATGAATAAAACTATTTAAAAGCAATATTTAAAGGACCAAGTTATCAAAACTAAACATTTAAAAATTAAATAGTAAATTTTTTGTGATTGAGGGACTAGCAGGCAAAACAGTGTGCTTGTTTCAGAATATTAAGGTTACACCTGTTAGGGCCCAAAAAAAAAAAAAGTTCGAGTTTGAAGTAGAGTTTGTGTTTTAACAGTTTTAAAAAATTAAAAAGAAAAACAACAAAACATGGCTTTTAGGGTTTCAGCTTGGCCTTTGAACAAATCAACAAATCTATAAATATACTAGTTTAAACAATGTGCGATGCACATTATTAAAGTACTTGAAAATAAAAAAAAATAAAAAAAGGAGGCATTAAAAAGACTAAAAAAATACAGTGACTAAAATGTTAAAAGTATACCAATACAAAAAAGGAATGAAAAAAGACATAAAAAAACACCAAAAAGATAAAATGATTAAAATGTTAAAAATATACCAATACAAAAAAATGATTAAAATAAAAAAATTTAAGAAATTGGGCCAAAAGAAAAAAAAGAAAAAAAATGAAGGACAAAAAAATTAAAAAAAAAAGATTTTCACAAAAAAGAAAAAACAACAAAGTGGGGGGAAAAAAAGAAGGCATGAAAAAAGAACAAAAAAAAGTTAAGATGACTAAAATATTAAAAGCATATCAATACAAAAAAAAAAAGGGGACCAAAATGAAAAAAAAATTTTGGGCCGAAAAAAAAAGGAAATAGAAGGACAAAAAAAAAAAAAAAGATTTTCATTCAAAACGAAACGTTGTGGACGAAATCTCTACTACAGTTGTGAGGCTCTCACTTTGTATATACATGTATAGATATAGATTATAAGTGTGAAGATCCCATAAATACTATTCAAAAACTTGGTTAAGTTATTTTGTCTTTCTGTGATAATGTCTTTCCTTAAAAAGAAAAAAAAAAACTTTCCTTTTAATATCTCTTTTAAATGTCCTTTTTTTTATTCTCTTATTTTTACCTTGAAACATCATTTAAAAATTTTGAACAGTTTTGTTTATAAAATAGACATTCAACAATTTTAGTATATATGCATTTCACATATACGAAGCATTTGATTTTAACTAGTATCAACACTAAAGTGTAGAAGGGATGCGGCAAAAGGTTCTATGCTTCTATCCATCTCAAACGTAACGCCTTTTTTCTTTTATTTTTACTCAATTTTAATACATATTCTTTTTAATATTTAGATTCTAAGTTTGAGTTTTAATTGAATTAAATTCAAGTTTTTAAAATGACTATGTATTGAATTATACATAACAATGTCCTTTTTAAATTATCCCGTGCAAGATTCATATAAAAGCTAGTCTTAATTTTAATGTATGTGAGCAACAAGGACTAATTGTTCAAAAACATAAAAGTTTAGTGTTTGATTGCCTAAAAAAAAAGTTTAAAGACTAAGTTTCTAAATTCTAAGAGTTCAAGAAATTACCATACAAAAATTTTTTTTTATCAAACTTAAAAGTTTAAGGAGTTAAAATGATCAATTTTTCATAACTCAGGAACTAAACTAACATATTAAAATTACACCTAAAAAGAGAGGCATGAGTCTAAAATAGAGTATATGTTTTAGTAGTTTTACAAAACAGAGTGATTTCCTAATATAGCATTATGCCGTGGATATGTGATTATCTCTGTTAAATTTGAAAAATTATTTGTTAATTTTAGTTTGCATTTTGTATAAAGGTTTGAAATGAAAATTTTAAATTGATGTTGATTGATTTTTCAAAAACTAGTTATTTTTTATTGACTTAAAAAAAAACAAAAATTAAGATTATATTCAAAATTTTCCAAACAAGTCATAAAGTGTCGTGGAACAAAATTTAAAGGGCCAATTTATCAAAATTAAATATTTGCAAATGAAAATGGTAAATTTTTATAAATTAGACCTAACAGACAAAATAGTAAGCTTGTTTGATAACATTAAATTTTTATCTGAATTGTCAGTTGGAATTAAAAATTTTAATTTGGAGTTAATTGATTTTTTAAATCCTTGTTATAATATTTGTTTGAATCATCAATTAAAGTTAAAATTTTCAAAATCAGAGTTAATTAAATTTTTAAAAATTAATTATAATTTTTATTAATTTTATAAAAAAATAATAAAATTAATGAAAATATATAATTTAATTGAAATTAAAATGATAAATTTAATAAAATAATAATTTTTATTGTCTTTTGAAAATGATAAAAATCTAGCGGAATATGTATATTTTTTAATTTTTTAAAAAGTGTTAAAATGCAGACCGTACTTCAAACGCAGTAAATCTAAACAAATCATAAGGTTACACGTGTCAAAAAAGAGTTCGAGTTTCAAGTAAACAAATCATAAGGTTACACGTGCAAACAAAAAAGAGAGTTCCGAGTTGAAAAGAGTTCGTCTATGAAGTACAACACTTCTAGAAACACTAAAAAACAAAAACAGGCTGGCTTTAGGGTTTCGGCTTGGCCATTGAACAAATCAACAAAATATCGGCACCGAAGAACAGATGAGATGCGGCAAAAGGTTCTGTGCCTCCGCCTCTCTCAAATGCACGATCTTCTGATTTTACAGGTTCTTCCATTGACAACAGACCAAGCAGCCAAAGGCGATGAGATGAAAATCAGTGTGTATGTTTTTTTTTTTTTTTTTTTTTTTTAAATTTCAATTGTCATTTCGTTCTGGTTGATGTTTTGTTTGCAGATTTGATGATGTGTGCTCGGATTCTTATTTTTACAAAAATGGCTGAATTTTTTTTCCTGCAATGCGGAGGATTGGATTGGAGGAAGGAATTGGATCTGAAGAAGTTGGTTCATCTTACTCTGCAAGCGTTTGGCTTTGTTTTTAGTTTGAAAGTTGATATGCAGAAGAGTGCTTTGCTGGGAGTTAACAGTAGCGAAGACAGGATATTCAGATTCGCCGCTGTTTCCGGTGTTCAGCGGGAAATTGGCTGACCGAATACTTGCGATTGCCGTCGGATGGAAATCCTTTAAAGTAGAATTCTGGGAACCGGATGGAGATTTCCATTGGAAACTAATTCTGTTTGGTACAAGGTCATCGAGTAAATTTTGATGTCGAGTGACGGGTGAGTTTGGGGAGAAGTAGGTAGGATAAACCATTGATGTCCTTGGGGAGGTATAATCCTCATGCTCTCAACTTGGGTAGGAGGGCTGATTCTATTCGGTTTTGGTAAGATTTTTTTGTGTGGTAGTGTTTCCTTTCCTCAGGCTTTTTCCGGATTTTGTTGTATCATGGTCTGTTCACTCTTCTTCAGCTTCCTCTTTTTACAACACTAGTGTGAGATTTCCGCTTTAGAAGGTATCTCGGGTTTCCATTTCCGTTCTCTGTATGTTATATGGAAAGCCCATATTCCGACCAGAGTGAAAGTGTTTGGTTCGATGATTGTTCAGTACCAATGATCTTCTCGAGGTTGGTGTTATCTTTTTTGGGGCAGTTCAGAATCTATGGGCCATCTGTTCTTGCACTGCCTGTTCTTATATTGTTTGTGGTGGATACAGTTGCAAGAGCTCGGCCTGAGCTTGGTGGTGCCTATAAGTTGTGTTTATGTGTTTGTTTGATCTTCCCTATCTGGTTTCAATGGGAAAAAAGGAGAAAGATTTGGAACTTTTGCTATTCAGGGGTTGTGTTGGTCAATTTGGATAGAGCTAAACTGAAGGATTTTTAAAACTTGGTCTGCTCAGAATGTGAACTCTGGGAGAAAGTGAAATTTTGGGTTGGTATTTGGTTGTTTGAGGACAAAGCTTTTGTGTTATTTCAGTAACTCAGATCTGGTTAGGGAGTGGAATCTTCTTGTGTATTTGTTCCCCTTAGTTTTGCCCTCTTCGCATTTTTCTGTACTTATTATTTCCTTCCATCAAGTTATTATTATTATTATTTTTAAAGAAGAAAAAGAAGAAACAACTGTCGAGAAGTTTTTTAACCTTAATGAAGGAGTATCGACTTGTGTAGTGTTTCTCGTTTGTTTCATACTTGATGGGTTCACTACCGAACTGATATTTGCTGTGCAGTAGTATTCTGAACTCGTATTGATGGTTATTCAGTGAAGGAAGGAGTGGTTGATAACTTAGTTGAGGGAAATGGGGAAGGAGGGAGAGATCTTTCTTTCATATGTTTGGTATGAAACGAAGAAAAGAAAGCGAAAATCATCTCTCTTGTTTTGTTGTGGAGATACAGGCAAATGAAAGGAAAGATTTGTTTGGAAAATAGCTAGTTTATCTAGAAGATTATCAAAGTCCTTTCTACAGGTTCTGAGCGATTTTCGTGGTTTAGAAGATTACCTTGCATCATGCATGGCAAATGACCGCTTTGCAGTCCGTCCTGCTGAGATATTTGAAGTTGCAGCTAACGAAGTGGCAAATGAAAGATTGACCCACGGGAAACCTGGTGAAAATTACCATGATCATCCTCTGCAGCAGCTGCTTTGTTTCTTTCTTCATCTCCTTCGCTGGCTTGTAGGTTTGATATCTTCCTTTCCCTTTTGTAGTTACACCCTCCAACTCCCCCCAACAATTCCATACTTCGCCCTCGAACCACTGGAACTTCATTTTCCTAGACCTTAGTCCTTTATTTTGTTTCTCAGGTATGGGCGTTGGAAGTCTGCTTTGCACTGGTGACTATGTAGTTGCTGCCATGCCGAGCCCCACTGGCAAGCTTCTTTGTTCCTGCTGAACCACCTTGTTTGCCGGGACCATTTGGTATTGGGAATTTTCGGTGCCGTAGTTGGGGAAGACTATTGAAATCAAAATGACTATTCACTTTATGGTAAGTTAATCGCGTAAATCATTTTTTTGGTCAGGAAATTGATTGGGAATTTTTCGAATGGGCTTTGAGAAATGTCTTTACTAGAGTTTTTGCAAAAAAAAAAGTTGATGTTTCTGGTCTTTTACAGGTTTCCATTGTTACCAGACCAAGTGGCCAAAGGCAAAGAGAAGAAAAGTAATGGTTTTGCCTATATCTCTTTTGACGATATGAAAATGGAGGAAAGAGAGCCAAATATTTGCCTGGACAGTTTAGGAGCAAGTGTAGCTCAACTGAATCTCGTTTTGCTGGTGGAGAATTTTTGGGGAAGGTATAACTTTTTAAACTACTAGTTTTTGTTTTATTTTATGTTATGTGTTCGTAATCATTATGCAGTTTTGATGGTCCTATGATTTGTGTAACATTAAAGCTAAGGCGCCTTGGTTACTACAAGTTTTTAGAACTCTAGAAACGATAATTAATGGATAAGGATGTTAAATATGGGTATTGCCTTAAAGGCAATTGCAGGATTTATATAGTGGTGTATAAATATTTATATTATTATTTTTTTTGTCAGGTTTCAGGATGTAATGATGTGAAAGTTTCTAATTGTATGTAAAATGTACTGGGAGACCTTAAAAATGGTTTCATACTTGGAATGAAGTCTTTTAACTTCAAAACAGATGCTTCTGATGTGTAAAATGTCCCATGAATAGGGTTACATATTAGTACTAAGTCTTTAACTTCAAAACAGATGTTTCTGATATGTAAAATGTCCCTTGAAAATGGGTACGTATTAGGATTAAAGTTTTTAACTAAGAAACAGATGTTTCTGAAATGTAAAATGTCCCTTGAAAATGGTTACATATTAGTACTAAGTCTTTAACTTCAACAATTCTCTTTTGTAATTGTCCTTTGTAACCTGGTTTTTGGTGCATGATAATATGGTACTTCAAGTGGGCAGACTCTATTACCAGAGATCATCACCATTAGTCCATCGGGAAAGTTCTTTGGGATCTAAAACAAGTGCAAGCTTCATAACCGGAAAGTCCTTGCTACAGATTTATCGAGTGGGTAATAGGATTAGCTTGCATTGCACAAAAAATTGCCAATTTGCTGCTCGTAATACAAACTGATGAATTTCGATATGGAGAGATTTTGGGAGTCAAAAACTTTTGTATTGGTGGCAAAGACTGACTGGAAAGATTGATCGACAATGAGGAAAAAAGATATGGTGTTACGGGAGATGACGAAGCTGATTTCTTCTCCACACGGCATTGACACTCTACTAAAGTCGATGTCGTCTTGTTCTCATCTGATGGACCCTATTTATATTCTTGTAAGCAAACATTACCAGGATGATCATTAAGTTCTTGAAGTCAAAATTTATTTGATCTTTTTAAATGATTTGCTGATTTGATGAGTTGCTTTTTATGTTGTCATGTACCAGATTCTGATAAACTTTTTGTTGATTCAGGTGGTATGGGAAGTGTTGTGTGTGTCTGGCAGCTCGACTCAGAGGGAAAAAGAAATTTTTACCGAGTATTGGATCTTTGCTCCGTTAAGACAAACCTTCTGTCCAGAGACATATGAGAGCTATATTATAGTACTGGATGAAAATGCCTTCAATGGAAATCATCAAGTCTATTTCTGGAATCAAGGTTTGTTTCCATTTTGCATACTTTAATTTTGTGATGCTTTTCGGTTTTCGTGCATTTTATTTATTGAATTCAAAACCGAACTCCGTTTACCCTTGGTTATTATATCTCTTTTTTTTTGGTTGGTGTATTTATATCTGTACGCCTTTCTTTTCATGGGCCAATTCCGCTAATGGCATACTAGTGCTTTTGAGTTAGTCCATGTTGCCTTAGAAGTTTAGAGGTTTAATTATTATAAGGTTGGTAATTTCTAATAATATTATTTTTACTTATTATTTATTTGTCTTTCTATTAATTATCTTTAGTTTTACTTTTGGGGTATTTAGCACCGATGGCCCTAGACTTGTCACTTTTTGGCAACTTACCCTCTAAACTTCTAATCTTGGCAATTTACTCCCTGAACTTGCTAAATTGTAGCAATGTACCCCCAATCAATTAATTTTCTGTTAAATTGATTATGAAAAACCCAAGTACACTTCATGTGAAGACGGAAAAAACCCATTTTCAATTAAAATTTTCTAAATATAATACAAACCCTAATGCAAATCTTTTAATTTTAAATCTGTAATTTACAGTAAAATTAACTAAATGAGGTACATTGGAACAATTTAGCAATTTTTGGGGGTAAATTGCCAAAATTAAAAGTTTGGGGGCCAAGTTGCCAAAGTGTAATAAGTTTAGAGGGCATTAGTGCTAAATACCCATATTTTTGATATATTAAACTTTTGTTACTAATTTTTTGGGACAAATTAGGTTGATGGGCAATTTTTGAACACTTATTCGAAAAATGACTGAAACTATATATATATATATATATATATATATATTTTTTTTTTTCTTTTAGGAAAATTATCAGTGCCCATTATAATGTTAATTGACCCATCTGGTAAATGA
>CM046362.1:5238806-5272544 GCA_025413025.1 Ficus hispida
GGTCATCGCTGTAAAGAATCCGAATGGAGTAACTTGAGTTGTAGTGTGAAAGGACGTGTTATACCAATTTTCCGCCCAGGCCAATCACATCGTCAACTGTCGTGGCTTGTCAGAGGCGAAGCAACAGAAGTCAGCCTTGATGCAACGATTGACCACCTTGGTCTGGCCATCGGTTTGGGGATGATATGTCGTGTTATGCTTGAGAGTGGTACCCTACAATGAAAAGTTCGGTTCAAAACAAACTCAAGAAAACCTTGTCACAGTCAAAGATGATCAAACAAGGAATTCCATGAAGACGAATCACTTCCTTGGTGAACACGCCAACCATGGTATGGGCAGTAAACGGGTGGCGAAGAGCGATGAAATGAGCTTACTTGCTGAAACGATCATTCATGACCAGTATAGAATCATAACTTCATCCTAATCCAATACCATTCAGCCGCCAACTGCTTATATGTCTTAAACACCTCGGAACGGCCCGCCATTAGGCTGTCGTGAAACTCTTGAAGCAAGGTGGAAATCAAAGGAGAGGATTTTGGTAGAACCAACCAACCTTTGTTAAACAATCGTACTTGCTCCAGAGTAAAACATGGAAAAGTGCCTGTGTTTGGGAGAACTTGAGCCAAATGGCTATTTCGAGCAACTTGTTGCGGTAAATCATAGAGATACAGAGGCTGTTGGACAGAAAGTAATGAGATAGATGGTTAAGTCCGAAGCTGCCATAGGGCATCAGCTGCTTTGTTGCCCACCCCAGGACAAAATTGGATCTTGAGCTCATAACCCAGCAACTTCGAGAGGCATTTTTGGTGGTTACTACTTGCCAAACGTTGCTCCAACAAATACTTGAGGCTATGTTGATCTGTGCGGATAATGAATTTATGACCCAACAAGTATGGCAGCCATTTCTGGATTGCAAGAACAATAACGATCAACTCATACTCATAAATTGACTTCAACTAAGTTTGTGGAGAAAGCACATGGTTGAAATAAGCCACCCGACATTGGTTTTGCATGAGAACCACACGAAGGCCATGACTAGAAGCATCCGTCTTGACTGTAAACGGTCGAGTAAAATCCAGCGAGGCAAGCATAGTAGCTGTCGACATTGCTTTCGTATGACGGCGAAAAGCCTCGTTAGCGAACTCATTCCACTTGAAGCTATCTTTCTTGAGCTGCTCCGTCAACGGCCAAGCTATCTTGTGATAACCTTCGACAAACTTGTAGTAATAACCCCCAAAAACCCATGCAACTCACAAATGTTTGTTGGAGTTGGCCAAGCCACCATAGCTTCAATCTTCTGTTCATCAGTTGTTGTACCCTTACCCGAAATCATAGGGCCCAAATACTCGAGACAAGTCTGGCCAAAGCAATATTTCTTCCAGTTAGCACATAAAACGTGATGTTGCAGAACTTCCAACACCATGGCCAAATATTGTTTGTGCTCATTCAAAGTTTTGGAATAAACAAGAATGTTGTCAAAGAAAATCAATGATTTGCAAAGACTGGGATCACCCTTTAACAACACCTGTATATTACCCTACTTAAACTTCACAGTCAAGGCCTACCAATGATAGTCATGTTATTGAGGGTTCCAAGCCACTGCATGCCGAGAATGACATGGGACTGCTCAATTTCAAAGGCAAGAAGTTCTCAACAACCTCGTTTGCATGAAACGAGAGAACAATGCCTTTACACGTCCACTCACCCCGAACTGAAAACCCGGTTTCCATCAAATCGCCATAACCCTTGGTGGTCAACATCGGAATCGCTAACTTCTTGACTAAATCGATTGAGATGAAATTGTGAGTTGCCCAAGAATCAATCAACATAACTTCTTGAGGTCTAAGCATCCCACACAGCTTCATGGTTGTTGGAGTTGTCAGCCCAACCAAAAAGTTGAGTGAAATCTCCACCATATTGTTGACTCTGAACCCCTCGCTGTCATTGCTTTCCACCAACTTCTACTAATCCTCGTCGTTGACCACCAAAACTTGGAGTTCCTTCTTGTAAACGTGACCCATTGAGCACTTCTCATCACAGTGATAACACAATCCTTTCTCTTTCTTGGCTTGTAGCTTCGAGTCCGTGAGACAATGGAAAGGAAAGTCACTCTTGGGACTCGAGGGTTTCTCCATAGTAGCAGGTGCCTGATTCCAAGAAGCGAGGCAATTTAGACTTTAGAGGAGCTGCTAGGTTTATACACCAAATTAGGGTTAAAAGTTGGGCCTTGGCTCAAAGAAAACCTAACAGAACCTTTAGGCTGCCTCAAAGAAAGATTCCGATCTTCAACTTGCTGGGCAAGATCCATAATCCACCTTAACCCATTGGGCTTTAACATACGGACCTCTGCTCGAATCTCGGGTTTTAACTTGGTGATGAAATTCCTCTCCAGAACTGACTTCGGAATATTCTTCAGAGAAGTAATATGCAACTTGAACTGTCGGTGGTTCTCCGTCACAGTGCCGTCTTGCTTAAACGACAGAAATTGCTCACAGATCGATCCCTACTAAGAGGGCCGAAATTGCTCCGTGATCATCATCCTGAGATCCGTCCAGTTGCGAGCCACACGATGGCGATCCTACTACTGAAACTGCACCAGAGCTTCTCCATCAAGACTGAATGATAGGAGCCTCCATTTTCTCTGGTTCCGACATTTGATGTAAAGCAAAGAACCACTTTGCCTGGTAGATCCACCCATCAGGATTCTCCCCTCGAAAAACAGGCATCTCGAGACGCCGTAGATGATTCTTGGACTTCCAATCAATCTTCTGAAGGATAGCACCAGATCGGACCTCTAGTGAAGTAGCTGAGGTCGGAGTAGACGACAGAGGATGCACATTCTTTCTGGTCCAAGTTCACTGTTGGTGACACCTGTGACGTAATCGGCTTCAACAATTGGTCGAGTTTGCCAGCACCGCCTCCAAATAACGCCCCAACGCTCAAATCCATAGAGGATCCCCACACATTCGCTTAAACTCCTATTACATCTCCCCACGAACCGATCCAACCTATTCCTCCATCATTCCTAAAAGCTCGACGACTCACTTCACTACCATTCCCAAAGCGTGATGTTTTGATACCAATTTGTTATGAACTAACTAATCTGGTAAGAGAAAAGAAAGCTCAAATATCACAAATTGGAAAGAACTAAGGGAATTTCATTGACTGTATAACTGGAAATCAAAGATGGGATTCGCAGATTGTTCGAGAGGTTTGCTAGCTCTCCCACACTCTTAGTACTCACTTAGGGTTTGTTTGGTGGAACCATTCAATCCATTCAACTCAAACTTTTTTTTTGTCTTTTTCCCAAAAAGTTTGTCTTTTTCCCAAAAAGTTTTTTGTCTTTTCTGAAAATTCAAAAAAATTTACTATTGAAACTTAAAAATCTCAACTCAAACCACTACACCAAACACCCCATAAGTGCCTGCACAACGCCCAAATTCCCCTTTGCTAATACTGATAAGATTACTGGTTTTCCCTCTTAACGGAATTTCCCCCTCCCGCACTTCCTTCTTGAGATTCATGCTTTTCTCCTGCCACCATTTGCTTTCCTTGCTTCTTGGCACGCCTAGCATGGGTGAAGTGCAATGAGGTCGTAACACACTGCAGCCAAATCTAACAATCTTTTATCCAAATTTATCACTGCTAAAGTACTCTACCCCATATTTATTTTTAGATCCGAGCAAGTAGTGAAGAACTTCGAAATATACTAAAAATTAGAAAATGTTTTCTACATCCGCCTCAAGCATGAAAAGTTTACCTACTTTGAAACCCATTGCAATTCCTTCGTCCATGGCTTTATCCACGAGTCTCCCAAGAACATCAGCCACCAAAGTGAACAAAAACGGGGAAAGTGGATTGCCTTTTCTTAGTTTCCTTGAACTCCTAAAGAAACGCGATGACTTTCCCTTGATCATAGTCGAGAAATTGGCCGATTTAAGACATTCAAACATCAATTTTCATCACTTCATCCCGAATCTCTTTTACCAACACCTTATCAAGAAATTTCCATCTTTCATGGTCATAAGCTTTCTTTGAAATCTACCTTAAGCACCGAATCCTTTCTTTTTAGATCAATATTCCTCCACTGCCTCATTTGCTACCAACCCTATATCTAGAATCTGATGGTTTTGAACGAAAGCAACTTGTGAAGAAGAAATCGTTAAGTCCAGAACTTCCCGCAATCTGTTGGCTAACACCTTAGCCAAAATTTAATAGACACTAGTAACAAGGTTGATCTGTCTTATCTTTCAAACTCCTAGAATTAGTCTTTTTTGGAACTAGTCAGAGAATGGTATGATTCATTGATGAGCAAACCATATGATTCATTGATGAGAAACCATACCATTCTTTTAAAATTCCTCAAAAACCTTTAAAAGATCATTTTTCACAAGCTCCCAACAATCTTGAAAGAAGGCCAATGTGTACCCATCTGACCCCAAAGATTTTTTCCTATCACAACTGAAAATCGCCCTTTTCCCCGCCTCTACTTTGAACCTCCTTTCCAACCAAGTAGCTCTATCCGCAGGTAGTGGGCTCCAACTAATTCCTTTAAATGACCAACATGACTCCACTTTGAAAAGCTTGCATTGTTTCTCTCCGTGATTATGATTTTACTCCAATGCCCTACTATGTGAAAAATTGTTGAGCTAAATATCTTTTCTCAAATAGCTTTGGGTTCTTTGTTTTTGTTTTTGTTTTATAAAGAATCACTAAAAATGGTTTAACGTTTGCTGAATCAAGAGATTGATTTAAAAATTTCAGGTCATAGGGGTGATGTAGATGACCTATTCTGGTCACCAGACGGCACTGTTTTGCTCAGTGCAAGCAACTGTGGTGAAATTTTGTGCTGGGATCCACAGATAGGGGCGCAATTGGGGAGGCCACTTGAGGTTCATCAATACTTGCAGGCTTGTTTTTATTTAATTTTAATTTCTAGTTTCTTTACTATCTTATTGATTTAAAATATTTCTAGTAGGGACGAAGCAAGTGGGTCGGGAACCTTGCGTGGAGACCGTGTCATTTGGAGGCTCCTTGCAGGAGGTTTGCTTGTGCCAGAGCAAATGCTGGCACAAGTGTTTTCGATGTTATGTCCCTGACGTCGGCCAAGCATCTTGCTGGCCATAACCATCTGGTTACTTGTCTGCGTTGGAGTGGCGAAGACTTCATCGTGGCAGGGTATGATAATACTGCTTTCAGTTTTTTTACTGAATTTAAATTTTATTTCAACAGTTTGAAGCACTCATCAATTGTGAATTTTGCAGATGTGCTGATGGATGGATTATGGTGTGGGACTCATCCTTTGAGTTGACTCGCACTCTACCGGTAGATATAATGATAAAATTTTGTTTATTGAGGAAATCTCTTCCTTTACATGTATGTTGGAAGTTAGGAGTCAGTTGGGATAGTTTTCAGGTTTATTTAAAATTCGAATAATAAAATCTAGATATAGGATTTTGTTAAATATGTTCAAATTCAGTTGGTTAGGTAGGATTAGTGATAGGACTTGTTAGTTAGCTAGCTTGTCAGTTTGTGTAACAAATTAGGATAAATTATTAGTAGTTAGGATATAACTGAATAGGAAGAGTTGTTTACAGGGCGTGAGAAAGGAGGGAAGTATAAATAAGGCAGAGAAGGTGATGAGAAGGGGGAGAAAAAGTTACTGGTTCCTATCAATTAGATTCTTTTGTTTCTTGCAGTTTGCGATTTTGATGGCAATGTACATTTTCTGAAGTTTAATTCAATAAGAGAGTATATTTTTCTTCATTCACGCTTTCAATATACCTAGTTATTTTGCAACTTGTAAAGTTCTTAGTGATTTTGCAAAAAAGCACTGAAACTAAAGCTGTTTTTCAGACTGAAAAACCAATGGTTTGTCTACAAAACCCTAAACACGAGGCCTGTATGTCTTGGCACTTTATTGCTTATTTTCCTTTTTGCAGTAAAAACGTAGTGCAATTTACTGCTAATTTTCATTTCAAATTAGCATAAACAAAGGTGAACAGTTACTGATATAAATATATATTTTTTGTTTTTTTCCTTGAAGGGTCATTCGGAAAAAGTTAACTCAATTGAGTTAACCACTGATTTTGCACTTAGATTCGGACCATATGGTGGTGGACAGTGGGCCACTCCGGAGGAAATGAGAGCGGTATTTCTCATTTCTTTTGAACTTTTAAGTAGTTAAAATAATACAACCGTTTAGATGTTGATTTTTTTTTTTTTTTTGGAAACTTTTGATAGGTTGCGCATCGTACTTTCAATATGAGGAAAGGGGACAGGGAGGAGATGATGGTCTCTTCGTCTGCAGATGGAACAATCGGTTTGTGGATTGTTCGGGGCATTGCCCCTATAAACATGATAAGAGCTCATGATAACGTAATTTCTTGTGCCTCTGCCACTGTGTGTGTGCTTTTTTTTTTTTTTTTTTGGTGTGACTTTGTGTTATTAATGTTTAAATTATGTTTAGAGTATTATGACTTAGATTTTATTTTATCACTTGCATTCTGTTTTTTGTGAGGACTCATCCTCTCTTTTATGCTTTTGCCTTGTCAGCTTTTGATTTTCAATAAAATTACTGTTTCTGCTAAAATAATAATAATAATGTTCAAATTATGTTTCATAAACAGCCCGTTGCCCAAATGGCCTTCTCACCGAACGGAGACTTGGTTGCTAGTTGTTGCAAGGATTCAATTAAGGTGTTGAATGCCGCCAATAGCCGCTGTGTGGCTGTGTGGAAGCCCAATTCAGGCAAAATCTCTGACCTCAGGTATGACTTCTACTCACACACTTAAAACTGTTTTGTCATTAAATTAAATGACTAGAAAGGCATTCGAGGCACCTCGAGGGCGTGCCTCACCATGAGGAATGGGCGCCTTAAGGCTTATGCTTTCCATTTCAGGAGTCCCCGACAGATAGGCCATTTGGGCTTATTTTTTAAGAACTTATTAAGCCTTTTTTATATTTTCAAGTGTGACCCAATTTTTATGTGTGTTTTGGGTGATATTAAAACAAAATTAAACCCTAGAAACAACATTAATCTCCCATATTTTTACCCTCTGCCGTCCCCTCCAGCCCTCCTAAAATAACATAGCACTCCATCTTCAACTTCAGCCCTCCGGTGACTGAGCAGCAGCGGCTTAACTTATGTGTTTTGTGGTTCTGTGATGAGCCAAGTTAATCATCTATTAATGGCTTAGGGCATTTTTATGAATTGTCTTCATTTTATACTTGACTTGATTATTTTGATAATTAGGGCATTTTTATGAATTGTCTTCATTTTTTTTTTACTGGAAACATGTTAAATTAAGTATATAACTTGATTATTTTGGTAATTTTTGTTAAAGAAAACTTCAAACTTTAATGAATAATAAACATTAACAATGCGGGTTGAAATTAAGATTCAAGTATTAGTTTTTTCTAATATTGCAGGTGGTCACCTGATGGCCGTTTTTTGTTGAGTGTTGGAGCTGCCGATTCTTTTGTTAAGGTATCGCGAGCGCTTGACTGAGTACAGTGCCCAGTTGGTTTTCTCAGCTTCAGTTGTAATATTAGTTTTGTTGATCTGTTTGTTTAATGAAGTTGGTTCTCATATAACAATCATTATAATACTCAGAGAAGCTATATATATTCATATATATATATATATATCTTGTTGTTTGTTCTCAATTTGCTGGTTCTCATTTTGATTTAAAGTTTTTAATTTGATTTTTTATTTTTTTGTCATGTAGATATGGGACTACAACAAACAGCAGCTGATGGCCAAAGTTGCATGTGGTACTAAGGTAAGAAAAAAAAAAAAAAGAAACTTAAGTCGGGGGCCTTTTTTTGTCAATTAATTTAATGGATGATCCAATTTTTTTCTATTTAGGAAATAGCCGTTTGTCATTTGTCAAATTTTGATCAATCAGTGATTGATCAATGATTAATTAGTGATTGATCAATGGTTAATCAGTGATTAATTATGAAATTTAATGATTGATTATAAAATTTAGTGATTTACGTTATAGTTAATCAGTGATGGATTATTTAACTTGATTAAATATTTTAGGGAAAAAAATGTCATTTTAACTAATTTGTAAAAATATCGGTCATTTATTGAAAAATTTAATGAAAAAAGGTTATTTAACAATAAAACTCAAGAAAAAACTATGGTCATTTAAGTTTATGTGTTTTGGAATGTAGATTCAAGCGGTTGATTGGAGCCCTGGAGGACGGGTTATTGCAGTCGGAAGTGATGATGGTTTTACACTGTTTGTAGCTAGATGATATATTTGAGATGAGAACATTTAGATTATCATTTGTATTAGACTTTTGACATTGACATTTAGAATATATATATATATATATATATATATTTGAATATATGTTTGGAGAGTTGAAAATTTTCACTTGTTAGTCTCAAAAATTGATTTTTGGAATTTGGACCTGATTTCAAAATATACAATCCAAATAGAGCATTTGAGATTGGAAAAACATAGAACATGTGTGAATAAATTATCTAGATGGAAAATGTCCCATTTGACAAAATGGTTAAAACAAATATATCATTTCTGTAAAAGCTTGAAAGCTTAAAAAAAAAATGTTCTTTTCTTTATCTTTTTATTTAGGGTTAAATTTTTATGTTTAAAATATTAAAGTCAATCTCCATCAAAATTTATGAGTCATTTTATCACACGAGTTGCTATCTATATTGATTTGAAGAAAAGACTCCTTGAAAGGTGGTGGCTTCTGTCTCATTGGAAAAATTATATCCCAGCTTGAGACAAGGATTTTTTCAAAAGTTTTTTTTTTTTAATTACGGCAAATAGGCTTATTTTCTAAAAATATGGAGAACAAATTGCTAAAAGTAGAGGCCGCTCTAATATTCAAATAGAAAAACCGACTAAAGTTAAAAAAAAAAAAAGTGGATTTTACAAAATAACACATGATTTGATGAACTAGTAAAAGAACAAATAAACGACAAGATTTTCAACCAAAAATATGAATGCCAAGATAAACTATATTCTATATGAATACAACCAAAATCTTGTATTTTCAATAATAAACTATTATGGAAGATCAATCCTTTGGTAAAAAAAAAAATCTCAACGAAAAAAAAAAAAAAAACACACACACACGCAATGAGTGCCCTTGTTTAGTCCTAAATATTTCCAAGTATTCAAATGAGTACATATTAGAAGCCCAATGAGGACATTAGCACTGGAAGTAGAGATACTTTTATGGCACAATTTTCACCTAAATCTCGTGGGATCTCTATCTTTTCTAACAGGTCAATCATCGACAGATCTGGCATCGTCGGAGTGTCTGGAGGACGCAATCCAAGTATCTTCATGCATAATTCATGCAAAGAAAGTTCCTCATCACTCGAGGAACCATCTTCAAAATGATTTAGGCATCTAAGCTGAATGTCTACTGCAATACCATGCCCAAAACTCTTCAAACGCCTGGCTTCCCTTTTGGCCTTCAACATTCTTTCCTTATAGAAGTTAGAAACTGAATTTATGATTGTATTTTTACTATTCAGACCAAAAAAGCTGTTTAACAACTTTTCACTCTTTTTATCAGTGATCAATACCATATTTGGAACCATCAGGAGCCAAAGTACATCTAAACAATATTTAAATTTCATATGAAAGGTGCACCATATCAAAATATGACAACCCCAACAAATACTAAATATGTACATGTTGGGAGCTTCGATCTTAGAGATACTATATTCCATTTGAAGGTAGACAATGTGTTTTTCGCTCATTTCCGCCTCTTCCACTTTTCTTGACAACCAATAATTAATTGAACTGTTGAATACAACATCAGAACCTCTGACTACAACTACCTCAAAAGTTTTATCCAAAATTCTGTGCCTATATGACTGTACACCAACGAGATCCTCATCAACAATTTCTCTGAAGTCTAAATTCCATTCCTGTAAACATAAGAACATTAACAGCCATAAAACTAGAAACATACCATAATATCAAATTTTACTCTCACAAAGATTCTCTTACCTCTCTTGCATCAATTCCTTGCTCAACTTTATCAGACATTGTTGGTTTTGCCTAAACATGATAGAGAGAAAAATGAAAATTAGAGAGGTAGTTGCCTAAAATGATAAAGATAATAAACATGTGATACTAATTTTTATAAAACTTCAACCATTTATCAGAAAACTACTTAAAAAAAATCCCTTAATTAGTTTTGTTTGCTTTTAGACTTAACCATCCTTTTTTTTTTTTTTTTTGACTCTACCTTATGTTAACAGCAGATGGAGAAAAGCAAAAGGGGCTTTAAGATGACAAGCTTCTACATAAACAAGCAATTCTATTTCTTCCAAAGAATTTACGAATTATACTTTAAGAACTCTAGGACTGAGTGTAATGCGAGAGTGAGTTATTTTATAAAACAATTTACATGAGGTTTTATTAAATTCCCAAATTTGATAGGAAGGGCAAAAAGAAGGAGGGAAAAAGAAAAAAAAAAAAAAACAAGTGTTTGGAAATTGGAGATTAAAGTGTCAATCTTGTGGAAACGTTTGTTGAAATTGATACTACCAAGATTTTGCTTCTCAATCCTCATAAAAAAACTACTTGTATCTATCTGGACCTTAAGACATACATGTATGTTCTGGTTTACTAATTGAAGGAAAGGAAAACTTTATAAAACTTGACATAAGTTAACTAAAACCTAATTAACCGTATATATATATATATATATATATATATGCAAAAAATAATAATAAAAAAAATTACCTAGTTTTTCTTTTATGCTTAAGGAAGACTATGCACATGTTCGAATGTTTGTAGGATTCGAAGTTATATTAAAAGGAATGATTTACATCTATGGGGATAAATAAAATTTAAAAAGTTTCTCCGAAATTCAACGTTTATGCCTATACTTCTATATATAATTAGTATCTATGTATGTTTCCGAAAATATTAAAAAGAAGAATAATAATATCGTAAACTACTTCTCCTGACTCAAGAAAAGGAAACCAAAAGAAAAAAGGGAACACTCTTTCAGAACAGTGGTGAATTGAATGTCATAACTATTATATTAATGTGTTTCCTCAATAAGCAACCAAAAAATTTTAAAATTAAATTAAAATTAAAATAATAATAATAATAATAATAATAATAATAATAATAATAATAATAATGTGTTTCCCCTGCAAGAAAGGATTTATTTCCAAAAAAGAAGAGAGAGAAAGAGAGAAACAAAACGAAAAGTGTTAATGTATTTAACGTGATTATTAGATTAAAGAAAGGTCCTTACCAAAAGAAAAAAAAAAAAAATAAAATTATAGTAAATGGATTTTTTTTCTTAAAAAAAAACAGATTTATTAAAGTAGAAATAACAAAATAGCATTTTTATAAAGTAATAATAAATTGTAATATAAAATTTTAAACATAATAATAAATAGCATAATCAAATTTATGATTATATAATATCAAACAAACCCTCCTCTTTCCCCTTCTCTCTCCAACCTAAAACTATGTACAAAAATTTCTTGTCAAAAATTGATAGTAAATCCAAAATTTTTAGAAATCCCAAAAATCTAAGGATCTATTGCAAATATGTGCTATAATTTATTATCTCTTAAAAAATGCTATAAATTTTAAATATAATTATGAAATATGTTATTTACTGTATTTTAATAAAGAGGTTATTAATTAAAATGTTACATATATCTACATATTCCAACAAGCAGACTTCCTACATTACATTATAGTATAAAAATTCGAAACATGTGAAAAGAATACTGCTATGACAAAATATAAAGCAAGCTCTCATATTGGCAAATGTTCTTATTTTCTATAAATATGAACAGCGAATTGCTAAAAGTAGGGGCTAAAAATCAAGGGGCTTGCTAACGATGAGGTTTAACCAAAACAGAGTGGAAAAGAGCAGGTATTTTCTGGTATTTGGTATCACCAAAACTGAAAGGCCAATTCTACAATGATGTAAGCTTTTTATTAGGAAAAGGGGTAATTTATATAACAGAATTTTAAAACAAAAATTAAGATGTACAAACTCATATTGTCATATACAAAAATATATTCAATAATTTATGTACCTTGAGAGAAGACAGCAGGAATGCCGAAAGATATGATCAAAGAAAACTTCAACCAACTAGCGTTCTTTACTATTGCCGAAGGATGCGATCAAAGAAAGCTTCAATCAGCTAGCCTAATTTACTATTTTCCAATTACTGACGGTAGAATGTGTGGGAATTTGATCTCTCGATCGGTATTCGTATGCGACTTTCTCCTTTCAACTAAAACCCTTGCAACTTATTGTTACTATTATGGGAGAATAATAATAAGCTCGGTCACCTTATAGTTTGTAATTTAAATAAAATAGGAACCCCTAGGGTTTAATTTATAATGAATGAACTTAATGGAATTTGAATTCAAATAGGGCTAGGAGATTCAAAATTTGATTCAAATTTTTTTATTTCCAATTATCTTATGATTTTATCTCCATGGATAATGTTCCACAACTCCAATTTAAATTCAAATAAAATCATAACAACTTTATTTGAATTAAATAATTATGTAACAATTATCCAAATAAAATCAATAAGGAGAAAATTTTTTCCTTCCCTTATCCTCATAAAAAACACCTACTCAAGGTAGACTAGGATAAGATTTTGTTTCAATTTCAAATCTAAATATAATAATTACCATATTTAATTTAGAATATATATTTAAATGAGATTATCTAGACATTTAAATTAATTATCCAAATAATTAATTTATCAATATCTCTTAATTTAAATTAATCTTATATTTATCAAAAAAATAAATATAATTAATTCAAATTTCAAATCTTATCTTCAAATTATTATTTATCCAAAATAAATATTTATCCAATTAATTAAATGAAACAAAATTCTAATTATACCCTTATCAGAAAAAAAATGCCTACACCTTGTGGGAGGTATACCAAATTTTTCACTTCACTAAGTTCAAGAATTAAAACCATAATAAATATCTCAATTGAATACCATCGGGATTATATTGAGCTAGTAAATGGACTAATTGGACATATATAATATGAGCTCTAAAAATCTATGTAATTAATTATTCTGTACCAAATAAATTAATTACATAATTATTAGTTTCAGAGTCACACCACTATAAATCTGAAACTACACTCCAAATTATATACTGTAATACGTAAACTAGTGCGTAACCGCAGTCCAATGACCTTGTCATATGGTGGTAGAGAGTGGGCCACTCCGGAGGAAATGAGAGCGGTATTTCTCATTTCTTTTGAACTTTGAAGTAGTTAAAATAATACAACCGTTTAGATGTTGATTTTTTTTTTTTTTTTTTGGAAACTTTTGATAGGTTGCGCTGCGTACTTTCAATATGAGGAAAGGGGACAGTAAGGAGATGATGGTCTCTTCGTCTGCAGATGGAACAATCAGTTTGTGGATTGTTCGGAGGAATGCCTTTATAAACAGAATAAGAGCTCATGATACTGCAATTTC
Source organism: Ficus hispida (assembly GCA_025413025.1). Taxonomy (NCBI): domain Eukaryota; kingdom Viridiplantae; phylum Streptophyta; class Magnoliopsida; order Rosales; family Moraceae; genus Ficus; species Ficus hispida. The sequence continues at coordinate 5,252,302 of CM046362.1, forward strand.
TTGTGCCTCTGCCACTGTGTGTGTGTGTGTGTGTGTTTTTTTTTTTTTGGGTGGGACTTAGTCTTATTAATGTTTAAATTATGTTTTAGAGTATTATGACTTAGATTTTATTTTATCACTTGCATTCTGTTTTTTGTGAGGACTCATCCTCTCTTTTATGCTTTTGTCTTGTGACCTTTTTGATTATCAATTAAATTACTGTTTCTGCTAAAATAATAATAATAATGTTCAAATTATGTTTCATAAACAGCCCGTTGCCCAAATGGCCTTCTCACCGAACGGAGACTTGGTTGCTAGTTGTTGCAAGGATTCTATTAAGGTGTTGAATGCCGCCAATAGCCGCTGTATGACTTCTACTCAGACACTTAAAACTGTTTTGTCGTTAAATTAAATGACTAAAAAGGCGTTCGAGGCACCTCGAGGGCGTGCCTCACCATGAGGAATGGGCGCCTTAAGGCTTATGCTTTCCATTTCAGGAGAAGTCCCCGGCAGTAGGCCATTTGGGCTTATTTTTTAAGAACTTATTAAGCCTTTTTTATATTTTCAAGTGTGACCCAATTTTTATGTGTGTTTTGGGTGATATTAAAACAAAATTAAACCCTAGAAACAACATTAATCTCCCCTATTTTTACCCCCTGCCGGCCCCTTCAGCCCTCCGGTGACTGAGCAGCAGCGGCTTAACTTATGTGTTTTGTGGTTTTGTGATGAGCTAAGTTAATCTATTAATGGCTTATGGCATTTTTATGAATTGTCTTCATTTTATACTTGACTTGATTATTTTGATAATTAGGGCATTTTTATGACTTGTCTTCATTTTTTTTTACTGGAAACATGTTAAATTAGGTACATAATTTGATTATTTTGGTAATTTTTGTTAAAGAAAACTTCAAACTTTAATGAATAATAAACATTAATAACGTGGGTTGAAATTAAGATTCAAGTATTAGCTTCTTCTAATATTGCAGGTGGTCACCTGATGACCGTTTCTTGCTCAGTGTTGGAGCTGCCGATTTTTTTATTAAGGTTTCGCGAGCGCTTGACTGAGTATGAAATCCTTCGTAGGAAATTCAACCCATTGGAGAACTAACTTGTTGAACATTTGTCATCTGCTTCTTTTATATAAATATTGTGGTAGTTTATTTTTTTGTTCACAATATGGTGAAGTTTGGCCTGAACCAGCCGGACCGGTGCAGTGCCCAGTTGGTTTTCTCAGCTTCAGTTGTAATATTAGTTTTGTTGATCTGTTTGTTTAATGAAGTTGGTTCTCATATAACAATCATTATAATACTCAGAGAAGCTATATATATTCATATATATATATATATATATATATATATCTTGTTGTTTGTTTTCAATTTGCTGGTTCTCATTTTGATTTAAAGTTTTTATTTTGATTTTTTATTTTTTTGTCATGTAGATATGGGACTACAACAAACGGCAGCTGATGGCCAAAGTTGGTACTAGGGTAAGAAAAAAAAAAAAGGAAACTTAAGTCGGGGGCCTTTTTTAGTCACTTAATTTAATGGATGATCCAACTTTTTTCTATTTAGGAAAATAACCGTTTGTCATTTGTCAAATTTTGATCAATCAGTGATTGATTAATGATTAATCAGTGATTAATTATGAAATTTGATGATTGATTATAAAATTTAATGATTTACGTTATAGTTAATCAGTGATTGATTATTTAACACAATTGATTAAATATTTTCGGAAAAAAATGTCATTTTAATTAATTTTTAAAAATTTCGGTCATTTATTAAAAAATTTTATGAAAAAAGGTTATTTAGGAATAAAACTCAAGAAACAACTATTTTTTTTTGTATTTTGTTGTGTTTGATTTGGATTTTAAGTTCATGTGTTTTGGAATGTAGATTCGAGCGGTTGATTGGAGCCCTAGAGGACGGGTTATTGCAGTCGGAAACATGATGGTTTTATACTGTTTACAGCTAGATGATGCATTTGAGATGAGAATATTTAGATTATCATTTGTATTAGACTTTTTGACATTGACATTTAGAAAAAATATATATATTTTTTTGAATTTATGTTTAGAGAGTTGAAAATTTTCTCTTGTTAGTCTCCAAAATTGATTTTTGAAATTTGGACCTGATTTCAAAATGTACAATCTAAATAGAGCATTTGAGATTGGAAAAACATAGAACATGTGTGAATAAATTATCTAGATGGAAAATGTCCCATTTAACAAAATGCTTAAAACAAACATATCATTTCTGTAAAAGCCTGAAACCTTAAAAACATATCATAATCAAATTTATGATCACATAATATCAAAGCAACTCCACCTCTCTCCCCTTCTCTCTCTAACCTGAAATTATATACATAAATTTCTTGTAAAAAATTGATAGTAAATTTCAAAATTTTTAGAAAAACCCAAAAAATCTAAGGATTTACTACAAATATGTACTATAATTTATCATATCTTAAAAATAATGTTATAAATTTTAAATATACTTATAAAATATCTTATTTACTGTAATTTAATAAAGTGGTTATTTATTAAACTGTTGATATATCTACATATTCCAACAAGTAGACTTCCTACATTACATTATAGTATAAAAATTCGAAACATGTGAAAAGAATACTGCTATGACAAAATATAAAGCAAGTCACAGATTGGCAAATGTGCTTATTTTCTATAAATATGAACAACGAATTGCTAAAAGTAGGGGCTAAAAATCAAGAGGCTTACTAACGATGAGGTGTATTTTCTGGTATTTGATATCACCAAAACTGAAAGGCCAATTCTACAAATGATGAAAGCTTTATTACCCTATGGGTGGGTAAAATTTTTTTGCTATTGGATTACATTTAAACGATGTAGATGTCATATAGCACACGAAACTATCATGCGTCCAACTACATCTGATTACAAACAATTATTAACCAAAAAAAATTTCTTCCCACCGTGAGATGGCCGCCGTCGTTGAGAGAGAAAGGAGGCAAGGAAGGAGGTGGCCATGGGTCTCGACGGCCACCCAACCACGTCGTCTCCAACCTCGTCGTCTATCCAACCAACGTCGTCTTCGACATGGCTCCCCTGCGAGTGGTAGCGACTATCGGCCTTCTAATGTTTTGAAATGATTTGTAAATTAAAATGATAATCTGGTGTGATTGGTCTTATGAATTTTAGTGTCTTTTTAATCTCAATCATTAAAAACTAATTTCACGGTGAAACATTTTATCCTATTAATGGTGTAAAGTGGAGATATCTTATTATAGAACTCCCCGAACTGAAAAGTAATTATCTTATTTATTTATTTGTTTGTCGTGAATTTTGTTATAAGTTAAAAGAAGTCAACTGAAAACGTCAATAATGAATATTGAAGAAACAAAAGTGCACGGATCGAAGACCGTCGATTTAACACCACAAGCATTCATCAATAATCCTAAAAGCTAAAACTATAAGAGGTGACCTAATTATTATTGTAGCCATTGGAAGGAAGGAATCTACTCCGCTCTAATATACAAATAAAAATACGGATAAAGGTTTTTTTTTTTTTTTTTTTTAAACGTTGGTTTTACAAAGTAACACATGATTTGATGAACTAGCAAAAGTACAAATAAATGACAACATTTTCGATCAAAAATATAAATGCCAAGATAAACTATATTCTATATGAATACAACGATTATCTTGTATTTTCAATACATAAACTATTATGGAAGATCAATCTCATTGAAAATCCTTTAATAAAAGAAACATCTCATCGAAAATCTTTTAGCCAAAAAAAAAAAAAAAAAACTCAATGAATGCCCTTGCTTAGTCCTAAATATTTCCAAGTATTCAAATGAGTACATATTAGAAGCCCAATGAGGACATTAGCACTGCAAGTAGAGATACTTTTATGGCACAATTTTCAGCCACGTCTCTTGGGATCTTTGTATCATCTAGCAGGTCAATCATCGACAGATCTGGCATTGTTGGAGGGTCTGGAGGACGTAATCCAAGTATCTTCGTGCATAATTCATGCAAAGAAAGTTCCTCATCAATCGATGAACCATCTTCAAAATGTTTTAGGCATCCAAGCTGAATGTCTACTGCAATACCATGCCCAAAACTTTTCAAACGCCTGGCTTCCCTTTTGGCCTTCAACATTCTTTCCTTATATACCTTAGAAACTGAATTTATGACTCTATTTTTACTATTCAGACCAAAATAATTATACAATAACTTTTCACTCTTTTCATCGGTGATTATTACCATATTTGTAACCATCAAGAGCCAAAGTACAGCTAAACAATAATCAATTTGCATATGACAGGTGCACCATATCAAAATATGACGACCCCAACAAATACTAAATATGAACAAGTTGGGAGCTTCGATTTTAGAGACACTATATTCCATCTGAAGATAGACTATGTGTTTTTCTTTCATTTCTGCCTCTTCTACTTTTCTTAACAGCCAAGAATTAATTGAACTATTGAATTTAACATCAGAACCTGTGACCACAACTACCTCAAAAGTTTTATCCAAAATTCTGTGCCTATATGACTGTACCCCAATGAGATCCTCATCAACAATTTCTTTGAAGTCTAAATTCCATTCCTGTAAATATAAGAACATTAACAGCCTAAAATAAAAACATATAATAACATTAAATTTTACTCTCACAAAGATTCTCTTACCTCTCTTGCATCAATTCCTTGCTCAACTTTATCAGACATTGTTGGTTTTGCCTAAAACATGATAGAGAGAAAAGAGAGAATTAGAGAGATACAGAAGAATAAAAAAGAGAGATATCTGAGGCAGATAAAGGTAATAAACAAGCGATAATAATTTTATAAAACTTCAGCCATTTATCAAAAAACTACTTAAAAATAAATCCCTTGATTAGTTTTGTTTGCTTTTAGATTAACCATCTTGTATTTTTTTTTTTTTGACTCTAACTTATGTTAACAGCAGATGGAGAAAAGCAAAAGGGGCTTTAAGATGACAAGCTTCTACATAAACAAGCAATTCTATTTCTTCCAAAGAACTTACGAATTAATACTTTAAGAACTCTAGGACTGAGTGTAATGCGAGAGTGAGTCATTTTATAAAACAATTTACATGAGGTTTTATTAAATTCCCAAATTTGATAGGAAGGGCAAAAAGAAGGAGGGAAAAAAGAAAAAAAAAAAAAACAAGTGTTTGGAAATTGGAGATTAAAGTGTCAATCTTGTGGAAACGTTTGTTGAAATTGATACTACCAAGATTTTGCTTCTCAATCCTCATAAAAAAACTACTTGTATCTATCTGGACCTTAAGACATACATGTATGTTCTGGTTTACTGATTGAAGGAAAGGAAAACTTTATAAAACTTGACATAAGTTAACTAAAACCTAATTAACCGCATATATATATATATATATATATATATATGCAAAAAATAATAATAAAAAAAATTACCTAGTTTTTCTTTTATGCTTAAGGAAGACTATGCACATGTTCGAATGTTTGTAGGATTCGAAGTTATATTAAAAGGAATGATTTACATCTATGGGGATAAATAAAATTTAAAAAGTTTCTCCGAAATTCAACGTTCATGCCTATACTTCTATATATAATTAGTATCTATGTATGTTTCCGAAAATATTAAAAAGAAGAATAATAATATCGTAAACTACTTCTCCTGACTCAAGAAAAGGAAACCAAAAGAAAAAAGGGAACACTCTTTCAGAACAGTGGTGAATTGTATGTCATAACTATTATATTAATGTGTTTTCTCAATAAGCAACCAAAAAAATTTTAAAATTAAATTAAAATTAAATAATAATAATAATAATAATAATAATAATAATAATAATAATAATAATAATAATGTGTTTCCCCTACAAGAAAGGATTTATTTCCCAAAAAAGAAGAGAGAGAGAGAGAAACAAAACGAAAAGTGTTAATGTATTTTACGTGATTATTAGATTAAAGAAAGGTCCTTACCAAAAGGGAAAAAAAAAAGAAAAAATAAAATTATAGTAAATAGATTTTTTTCTTAAAAAAAAAAACAGATTTATTAAAGTAGAAATAACAAAATAGCATTTTTTTTATAAAAGTAATAATAAATTTTAATATAAAATTTTAAATATAATAATAAATAGCATAATCAAATTTATGATTACATAATATCAAACAAGCCCCTCCTCTTTCCCATTCTTTCTCTAACCTGAAACTATGTAACAAAATTTCTTGTCAAAAATTGATAGTAAATCCAAAATTTTTAGAAAATCCCAAAAAATCTAAGGATTTATTGCAAATATGTGCTATAATTTATTATCTCTTAAAAAAAATGCTATAAATTTTAAATGTAATTATGAAATATGTTATTTACTGTAATTTAATAAAGAGGTTATTAATTAAAATGTTACATATATCTACATATTCCAACAAGCAGACTTCCTACATTACATTATAGTATAAAAATTCGAAACATGTGAAAAGAATACTGCTATGACAAAATATAAAGCAAGTTCTCATATTGGCAAATGTTCTTATTTTCTATAAATATGAACAACGAATTGCTAATATGAACAACGAATTTTCTAAAACTCATATTGTCATATACAAAAATTTATTCTATAATCTATGTACCTTGAGAGAAGACAACAAGAATGCTGAAGGATGTGATCAAAGAAAACTTCAGCCAACTAGCCTTATTTGTTATTTACTATAATGGAAGAATAATAATAAACTCTCTCACCTTAGAGTCTATGGTTTAAATAAAATAAGAACCTATAGGGTCTTATTTAAAGTGAATAGACTGAGTGGAATTTGAACTCAAATAGGATTAGGAGATTCAAAATTTGATTTAAATTTTTTTATCTCCAATTATCTTATGATTTTATCTCCATAGATAATATTCCATAACTCCAATTTAAATTTAAATAAAATCATGACAACTTTATTTGAATTAAATAATTATATAATAATTATCAAAATAAAATCAATAAGGAGAAAATATTTTCCTTCCCTTATCCTCATAAAAAACACCTACACAAGGTAGACTAGGATAAGATTTTGTCTCAATTTCAAAACTAAATAGGACAATTATTATATTTAATTTAAAATATATATTTAAATGATATTATCTAGATATTTAAATTAATTATCTGAATAATTAATTTATCAATATCTCTTAATTTAAATTAATCTCATATTTATTACAAAAGTAAATATAATTAATTTAAATTAATATTTATCCAAAATAAATATTTATTCAATTAATTAAATGGAATAAAATCTCATTCTACCCTTATCAGAAAAAACGCCTATACCTTCTGGGAAGTGTACTGAATTTTTCACTTCACTAAATCCAAAAATTAAAGCCATAATGAATATCTCACTTGATTACCATCGGGATTATATTGAGCTAATAAATGGACTAATTGGACATATATAATATGGGCTCAAAAAATATATGTAATTAATTATTCTATATCAAATAAATTAATTACACAATTATTAGTTTCACAGTCACACCACTATAAACATGAAACTGCACGACGAATTATGTATCATATTTCGTAAGCTAATGTGTAGCTGCAGTCCAATGACCTTGTCATATATGCAATACCCTCATATGATATCTATGATCAAGTTAAAATTAAAATTCGTTCAACCTTTTGATCACGTTATCTTAAAGATCCATTATACATCCAATAGGAAAATGATTATTCACTCAAAGTGAATAATTATTCATTTGCCTAGCAAATAACCCGAGATCTCATTCATTTTCACATCATATATAATGTCATTAAGATGATAACCTTTACTCTTTATGAGAGGGCTATGATTTCATATATATAAGCAAAGCTCACATTGAATAGAAGTCACGTATCCAACGAACCGATCTAATAGCTTACGACTACGATACGTTTTAGTCTTTAGAACATCAAAGTACACAAGTCATAAACATGAAGTCGTTTACTTACTCATGATTAAGGTTATAGCATAATAAATGACAAAAATGAATTAATCTAAACAAGTGAACTTATAAATTATTAAACAAATGACATGGCTCCCCTGCGAGTGGTAGCGACTATCGGCCTTCTAATGTTTTGAAATGATTTGTAAAATGATAATCTGGTGTGATTGGTCTTATGAATTTTAGTGTCTTTTTAATCTCAATCATTAAAAACTAATTTCACGGTAAAACATTGTATTCTATTAATGGTGTAAAGTGGAGATATCTTATTGTAGAACTCCCCGAACTGAAAAGTAATTGTCTTATTTATTTATTTGTTTGTCGTGAATTTTGTTATAAGTTAAAAGAAGTCAACTGAACATGTCAATAATGAATATTGACACAATAATCAATAATCCTAAAAGCTAAAACTATAAGAGGTGACCTAATTATTATTGTAGCCATTGGAAGGAAGGAAGGAAGGAATCTACTCCACTCTAATATACAAATAAAAATGCGGACAGAGGTTTTGTTTTTTTTTTTTTTTTGTTTTTTGTTTTTTGTTTTTTTTTTAATGTTGGTTTTACAAAGTAACTCATGATTTGATGAACTAGCAAAAAGACAAATAAATGACAACATTTTCGACCAAAAATATAAATGCCAAGATAAACTATATTCTATATGAATACAACGATTATCTTGTATTTTCAATACATAAACTATTATGGAAGATCAATCTCATTGAAAATCCTTTAATAAAAGAAATATCTCATCGAAAATCTTTTAGCAAAAAAAAAAAAAAATCTCGATGAATGCCCTTGCTTAGTCCTAAATATTTCCAAGTATTCAAATGAGTACATATTAGAAGCCCAATGAGGACATTAGCACTGCAAGTAGAGATACTTTTATGGCACAATTTTCAGCCACATCTCTTGGGATCTTTATATCATCTAGCAGCAGGTCAATCATTGACAGATCTGGCATTGTTGGAGGGTCTGGAGGACGCAATCCAAGTATCTTCATGCATAATTCATGCAAAGAAAGTTCCTCATCACTCGATAAACCTTCTTCAAAACGTTTTAGATATCTAAGCTGAATGTCTACTGCAATACCATGCCCAAAACTTTTCAAACGCCTGGCTTCCCTTTTGGCCTTCAACATTCTTTCCTTATATACATTAGAAACTGAATTTATGACTGTATTTTTTCTATTCAGACCAAAATAGTTATACAATAACTTTTCACTCTTTTCATCAGTGATTATTACCATATTTGTAACCGTCAAGAGCCAAAGTACATCTACACAATAATCAATTTGCATATGACAGGTGCACCATATCAAAATATGACGACCCCAACAAATACTAAATATGAACATGTTGGGAGCTTCGATTTTAGAGACACTATATTCCATCTGAAGATAGACTATGTGTTTTTCTTTCATTTCTGCCTCTTCTAGTTTTCTTGATAACCAAGAATTAATTGATCTATTGAATTTAACATCAGAAGTTGTGACCACAACTACCTCAAAAGTTTTATCCAAAATTCTGTGCCTATATGACCGTACCCCAATGAGATCCTCATCAACAATTTCTTTGAAGTCTAAATTCCATTCCTGTAAATATAAGAACATGAACAGCCTAAAATAAAAACATATAATAACATTAAATTTTACTCTCACAAAGATTCTCTTACCTCTCTTGCATCAATTCCTTGCTCAACTTTATCAGACATTGTTGGTTTTGCCTAAACATGATAGAGAGAAAAGAGAGAATTAGAGAGATACAGAAGAATAAAAAGGAGAGATGTCTGAGGCGGATAAAGGTAATAAACAAGCGATACTAATTTTATAAAACTTCAGTCATTTATCAAAAAACTACTTAAAAATAAATCCCTTGATTAGTTTTGTTTGCTTTTAGAATTAACCATCTTCAATTTTTTTTTTTTTTAAAGAGTTTACCTTATGTTAACAGCACATGGAGAAAAGCAAAAGGGGGATTAAGATGACAAACTTCTACATAGAGTAGCATATTCTATTTCTTCCAAAGAGCTTATGAAATAAACTTTAAGAACTCTATGGACTGAGTGTAATGCGAGAGTGAGTTAGTTTATAAGTTTACATGTGGTTCTATTATATTCCCAAATTAAACAGGAAAGGCAAAAAGAAAAGAAAAAAAAAAGTGTTTGGAAATCGGAGATTAAAGTGTCAATCTTGTGAAAACGTCTGTTGAAATTGATACTACCAATATTTTGCTTCTCAATCCTCATAAAAACACTGCTTGTATCTATCTGGACCTTAAGACATACATGTATGTTCTGGTTTACTGATTGAAGGAAAGGAAAACTTTATAAAACTTGACATAAGTTAACTAAAACCTAATTAACCGTATATATATATATATATATATATGCAAAAAATAATAGTAATAGTTTTCTTTTATGCTTAAGGAAGACTAAGCACATGTTCGAATGTTTGTAGGATTCGAAGTTATATTAAAAGGAATGATTTACATCTATGGGGGTAAATTAAATTTAAAAAGTTTCTCCGAAATTCAACGTTTATGCCTATACTTCTATATGCAATTAGTATCTATGTATGCTTCCCAAAATATAAAAAAGAAGAATAATAATATCGTAAACTACTTCTCCTGACTCAAGAAAAGGAAACCAACAGAATAAAGGGAACACTCTTTCGGAATAGTGGTGAATTGTATGTCATAACTATTATATTAATGTGTTTCCTCAATATGCAACAAAAAAATTTTTAAAATTAAATTAAAATTAAAATAAAAATAAACAACAACAACAACAACAACAACAATAATAATAATAATAATAATGTGTTTCCCCTACAAGAAAGGATTTATTTCCCAAAAAAGAAGAGAGAGAGAGAGAGAGAAAACGAAAAGTGTTAATGTATTTTACGTGATTATTAGATTAAAGAAAGGTCCTTACCAAAAGGAAATAAAAAATAAAAAGTAAAATTATAGTAAATAGATTTTTTTTCTTAAAAAAAAAAACAGATTTATTAAAGTAGAAATAACAAAATAGCATTTTTTATAAAAGTAATAATAAATTGTAATATAAAATTTTAAACATAATAATAAATATTATAATCAAATTTATGATCACATAATATCAAACAAACCCCTCCTCTTTCCCCTTCTCCCTCTAACCTAAAACTATGCACAAAAATTTCTTGTCAAAAATTGATAGTAAATCCAAAATTTTTCAAAAATCCCAAAAAATCTAAGGATTTATTACAAATATGTGCTATAATTTATCATATTTAAAAAAAATGCTATAAATTTTAAATGTAATTATGAAATATGTTATTTACTGTAATTTAATAAAGAGGTTATTAATTAAAATGTTACATATATCTGCATATTCCAACAAGCAGACTTCCTACATTACATTATAGTATAAAAATTCGAAACATGTGAAAAGAATACTGCTATGACAAAATATAAAGCAAGCTCTCATATTGGCAAATGTTCTTATTTTCTATAAATATGAACAACGAATTGCTAATCGTAGGGGCTAAAAATGAAGGGGCTTGGTAACGATGAGGTTTAACCAAAACAGAGTGGAAAAGAGGAGGTATTTTCTGGTATTTGATATCACCAAAACTGAAAGGCCAATTCTATAATGATGTAAGCTTTTTTATGTACAAAAAAAAGGGGGTAATTTACGTAATGGAATTTAAAAAAAAAATTAAGATGTACAAACTCATGTTACCATATACAAAAATTTATTCTACAATCTATGTACCTTGAGTGAAGACAACAGGAATGCCGAAAGATATGATCAAAGAAAACTTCAACCAACTAGCCTTCTTTACTATTGCCGAAGGATGTGATCAAAGAAAGCTTCAATCAACTTGCCTTATTTACTATTTTCCAATTCACAGACGGTAGAGTGTGTGGGCATTCGATCTCTCGAACGGTATTCGTGTGTGGCTTTCTCCTTTCAACTAAAACTCTTGCAGCTTATTGTTACTATTATGGGAGAATAATAAAAAGATCGTTCGCCTTATAGTTTGTAGTTTAAATAAAATAGGAACCCCTAGGGTCTAATTTATAGTGAATGAACTTAATGGAATTTGAATTCGAATAGGGCTAGGAGATTCAAAATTTGATTCAAATTTTTTTTATTTCCAATTATCTTATGATTTTATCTCCATGGATAATGTTCCATAACTCCAATTTAAATTCAAATAAAATCATAACAACTTTATTGAATTAAATAATTATGTAACAATTATCTAAATAAAATCAAAAAGGAGAAAATCTTTTTCTTCCCTTATCCTCATAAAAAAACTCCTACTCAAAGTAGACTAGGATAAGATTTTGTTTCCATTTAAAATCTAAATATAATAATTACCATATTTAATTTAAAATATATATTTAAATGAGATTATCTAGACATTTAAATTAATTATCCAAATAATTAATTTATCAATATCTCTTAATTTAAATTAATCTTATATTTATCATAAAAGATAAATATAATTAATTCAAATTTCAAATCTTATTTTCAAATTAATATTTATCCGAAATAAATATTTATCCAATTAATTAAATGAAACAAAATTCTATTTATACCCTTATCAGAAAAAATGCGTACACCTTGTGGGAGGTATACCAAATTTTTCACTTCACTAAGTTCAAGAATTAAAGCCATAATAAATATCTCAATTGATTACCATCGGGATTATATTGAGCTAGTAAATGGACTAATTGGACATATATAATATGAGCTCCAAAAATCTATGTAATTAATTATTATGTACCAAATAAATTAATTACATAATTATTAGTTTCAGAGTCACACCACTATAAATCTGAAATTACACTCCGAATTATATACTGTAATACGTAAGCTAGTGCGTAGCCACAGTCCAATGACCTTATCATATGGTGGTAGAGAATGGGCCACTCCGGAGGAAATGAGAGCAGTATTTCTCATTTCTTTTGAACTTTTATGTAGTTAAAATAATATAACCGTTTAGATGTTGATTTTTTTATTTTTATTTTTTTGAAACTTTTGATAGGTTGCGCTGCATACTTTCAATATGAGGAAAGGGGACAGGAAGGAGATGATGGTCTCTTCGTCTGCAGATGGAACAATCAGTTTGTGGATTGTTCGGAGGAATGCCTTTATAAACAGAATAAGAGCTCATGATACTGTAATTTCTTGTGCCTCTGCCACTGTGTGTGTGTGTGTGTGTTTTTTTTTTTTTTGGGTGTGACTTAGTCTTATTAATGTTTAAATTATGTTATAGAGTATTATGACTTAGATTTTATTTTATCACTTGCATTCTGTTTTTTGTGAGGACTCATCCTCTCTTATATGCTTTTGACTTGTGACCTTTTTGATTATCAATTAAATTACTGTTTCTGCTAAAATAATAATAATAATGTTCAAATTATGTTTCATAAACAGCCCAGGGCCCAAATGGCCTTCTCACCGAACGGAGACTTGGTTGCTAGTTGTTGCAAGGATTCTATTAAGGTGTTGAATGCCGCCAATAGCCGCTGTGTGGCTGTGTGGAAGCCCAATTCAGGCAAAATCTCCAGCCTCAGGTATGACTTCTACTCAGACACTTAAAACTGTTTTGTCGTTAAATTAAATGACTAAAAAGGCGTTCGAGGCACCTCGAGGGCGTGCCTCACCATGAGGAATGGGCGCCTTAAGGCTTATGCTTTCCATTTCAGGAGGAGTCCCCGACAGATAGGCCATTTGGGCTTATTTTTTAAGAACTTATTAAGCCTTTTTTATATTTTCAAGTGTGACCCAATTTTTATGTGTGTTTTGGGTGATATTAAAACAAAATTAAACCCTAGAAACAACATTAATCTCCCCTATTTTTACCCTCTGCCGTCCCCTCCAGCCCTCCTAAAATAACATAGCACTCCATCTTCAACTTCAGCCCTCCGGTGACTGAGCAGCAGCGGCTTAACTTATGTGTTTTGTGGTTCTGTGATGAGCTAAGTTAATCATCTATTAATGGCTTAGGGCATTTTTATGAATTGTCTTCATTTTATACTTGACTTGATTATTTTGATAATTAGGGCATTTTTATGAATTGTCTTCATTTTTTTTTTTACTGGAAACATGTTAAATTAGGTACATAACTTGATTATTTTGGTAATTTTTGTTAAAGAAAACTTCAAACTTTAATGAATAATAAACATTAACAACACGGGTTGAAATTAAGATTCATGTATTAGCTTCTTCTAATATTGCAGGTGGTCACCTGATGGCCGTTTCTTGCTGAGTGTTGGAGCTGCCGATTTTTTTGTTAAGGTATCGCAAGCGCTTGACTGAGTATGAAATCCTTCATAGGAAATTCAACCCATTGGAGAACTAACTTGTTGAACATTTGTCATCTGCTTCTTTTATATAAATATTGTGGAAGTTTATTTTTTTGCTCACAATATGGTGAAGTTTGGCCTGAACCAGCTGGACCGGTGCAGTGCCCAGTTGGTTTTCTCAGCTTCAGTTGTAGTATTAGTTTTGTTGATCTGTTTGTTTAATGAAGCTGGTTCTCATATAACAATCATTATAATACTCAGAGAAGCTATATATATTCATATATATATATATATATATATCTTGTTGTTTGTTCTCAATTTGCTGGTTCTCATTTTGATTTAAAGTTTTTAATTTGATTTTTTATTTTTTTGTCATGTAGATATGGGACTACAACAAACAGCAGCTGATGGCCAAAGTTGCATGTGGTACTAGGGTAAGAAAAAAAAAAAAAAAAGAAACTTAAGTTGGGGGCCCTTTTTTAGTCACTTAATTTAATGGATGATCTAACTTTTTTCTATTTAGGAAAATAGCCGTTTGTTATTTGTCAAATTTTAGTCAATCAGTGATTGATCAATGATGAATCAGTGAATGACCAATGGTTAATCAATGATTGACCAATGGTTAATCAGTGATTAATTATGAAATTTGATGATTAATTATAAAATTTAGTGATTTACGTTATAGTTAATCAGTGATGAATTATTTAATTGATTAAATATTTTAGAAAAAAAAAGTCATTTTAACTAATTTTTTAAAATTTCGGTCATTTATTAAAAAATTTTATGAAAAAAGGTTATTTAGTAATAAAACTCAAGAAAAAACTATTTTTTTGTATTTTGTTGTGTTTGATTTGGATTTTAAGTTTGTATGTTTTGGAATGTAGATTCAAGCGGTTGATTGGAGCCCTGGAGGACGGGTCATTGCAGTCGCAAAGGATGATGGTTTTACATTGATTACAGCTAGATGATATTGAGATAAGAACATTTAGATTATCATTTGTATTAGATTTTTTGACATTGACATTTAGAAAAAATATATATATATATATTTGAATTTATGTTTGGAGAGTTGAAAATTTTCACTTGTTAGTCTCAAAAATTGATTTTTGGAATTTGGACCTGATTTCAAAATCTATAATCCAAATAGAGCATTTGAGATTGGACAAACATAGAACATGTGTGAATAAATTATCTAGATGGAAAATGTCCCATTTGACAAAATGGTTAAAACAAACATATCATTTCTGTAAAAGCCTGAAACCTTAAAAAAAAAACATTCTTTTCTTTCTCTTTTTATTTAGGGTTAAAGTTTTATGATTAAAAGATTAAAGTCAGTCTCCATCAAAATTTCTGAATCCTTTTTAAGTAGTTTTTTGTCATACGAGTTGCTATTTATATTGATTTGAAGAAAAGACTCCTTGAAATGTGGTGGCTTCAGTCTCATTGGAAAAATTATCTCCTAGCTTGAGACAAGGATTTTTTAAAAAGTTTTTTTTTTTAAATTACGGCAAATTGGCTTATTTTCCAAAAATATGGAGAACAAATTGTTAAAAGTAGAGGGCGCTCTAATATAATAGAAAAACCGACTAAGTTTTTGAAAAAAAAAAAAAAAAAAAACATCATCGAAAATCCTGTAATTTCAATTTGAATAACTATTATGGAAGATCAATCCTTTAGTTAAAAAAAAATATATAATATATCTCATCGAAAATCCTAGAGGAAAAAAAAAAAAAAAACACACACACACACACACGCAATGAGTGCCCTTGCTTGGTCCTAAATATTTCCCAAGTATTCAAATGAGTACATATTAGAAGCCCAATGAGGACATTAGCACTACAAGCAGAGATACTTTTATGGCAAAATTCTCAGCTAAATTTCGTGGGATCTCTATCTTTTCTAACACGTCAATCATCGACAGATCTGGCATTGTCGGAGTGTCCGGAGGACTCAATCCAAGTATCTTCGTGCATAATTCATGCAAAGAAAGTTCCTCATCACTCGATGAACCATCTTCAAATTGTTTTAGGCATCTAAGCTGAATGTCTACTGCAATACCATGCCCAAAACTCTTCAAACGCCTGGCTTCCCTTTTGGCCTTCAACATTCTTTCCTTATAGACCTTAGAAACTGAATTTATGATTGTATTTTTACTATTCACACCAAAATAATTACTTAACAACTTTTCACTCTTTTTATCAGTGATCAATACCATATTTGGAACCGTCAGGAGCCAAAGTACTTCTAAACAACGTTCCAATCGCATGGTATAGGTGCACCATATCAAAATATGACAACCCCAACAAATACTAAATATGTACATGTTGGGAGCTTCGATTTTAGAGACACAATATTCCATTTGAAGGTAGACAATGTGTTTTTCGCTCATTTCTGCCTCTTCCACTTTTCTAAACAACCAATAATTAAATGACCTGTTAAATACAACTTCAGAAGCTCTGACTACAACTACCTCAAAAGTTTTATCCAAAATTCTGTGCCTATATACCTGTACACCAATGAGATCGTCATCAACAATTTCTTTGAAGTCTAAATTCCATTCCTGTAAACATAAGAACATTAACAGCCATAAAAATAGAAACATACCATAATATCAAATTTTACTCTCACAAAGCATCTCTTACCTCTCTTGCATCAATTCCTTGCTCAACTTTATCAGACATTGTTGGTTTTGCCTAAACATGATAGAGAGAAAAGAGAGAATTAGAGAGATACAGAAGAATTAAAAAGAGAGAAATCTGAGGTAGATAAAGATAATAAACAAGTGATACTAATTTTATAAAACTTCAGTCATTTATCAGAAAAATTCCTTTATTAGTTTTGTTTGCTTTAAGACCTAACATCGTTTTTTTTTTTTTTTTGAACAGCAGATGGAGAAAAGCAAAAGGGCTTTAAGATGACAAACTTCTATGTATATATATATATATACAATATATGCAATAATAATAAAAAAATTACCTAGTTTTCTTTTTGCTTAAGGAAGACTAAGCACATGTTCGAATGTTTGTAGGATTCGAAGTTATATTAAAAGAATGATTTACATCTATGGGGGTAAATTAAATTTAAAAAGTTTCTCCGAAATTCGACGTTTATGCCTACACTTCTATATATAATTAGTATCTATGTATGTTTCCCAAATATTAAAAAGAAGAAGAAGAATAATATAATAATAATAATAATAATGTCGTGAATTGTATGTCATAACTATTATATTAATATGTTTCCTCAATATGCAACAAAAAAATTTTAAAATTAAATTAAAATAAATAATATATAATGATGATGATGATGATGATAATAATAATAATAATGTGTTTCCCCTACAAGAAAGGATTTATTTCCCAAAAAAGAAAAGAGAGAGAGAGAGTGAGAGAGAGAGAGAAACAAAACGAAAAGTGTTAATGTATTTTATGTGTTATTAGATTAAAGAAAGGTCCTTATCAAAAGGGGAAAAAAAAAAAAAAATAAAACTATAGTAAATAGATTTTTTTTTCTTAAAAAAAAAAACAGATATATTAAAGTAGAAATAACAAAATAGAATTTTTATAAAATAATAATAAATTGTAATATAAAATTTCAAACATAATAATAAATAGCATAATCAAATTTATGATCACATAATATCAAACAAACCCCTCCTCTTTCCCCTTCTATCTCTAACCTAAAACTATGCACAAAAATTTCTTGTCAAAATTTGATAGTAAATCCAAAATTTTTAGAAAATCTAAAAATATCTAAGGATTTATTACAAATATGTGCTATAATTTATCATCTCTTAAAAAAATGCTATAAATTTTAAATGTAATTATGAAATATGTTATTTACTGTAATTTAATAAAGAGGTTATTAATTAAAATGTTACATATATCTACATATTCCAACAAGCAGACTTCCTACATTACATTATAGTATAAAAATTCGAAACATGTGAAAAGAATACTGCTATGACAAAATATAAAGCAATCTCTCATATTGGCAAATGTTCTTATTTTCTATAAATATGAACAACGAATTGCTAATAGTAGGGGCTAAAAATCAAGAGGCTTGCTAACGATGAGGTTTAACCAAAACAGAGTGAAAAAGAGAAGGTATTTTCTGTTATTTGATATCACCAAAACTGAAAGACCAATTCTACAATGATGTAAGCTTTTTTTATGTTGGAAAAAAGAGTTAATTTATGCAACGAAATTTTTACAAAAATTAAGATCGTACAAACTCAATTGTCATATACAAAAATTTATTCTATAATCTATGTACCTTGAGAGAAGACAACAAGAATGCTGAAGGATGTGATCAAAGAAAACTTCAGCCAACTAGCCTTATTTATTATTTACTATAATGGGAGTATAATAATAAACTCGCTCACCTTAGAGTCTATGATTTAAATAAAATAAGAACCCCTAGGTCTTATTTATAATGAATAGCTGAGTAGAATTTGAACTCAAATAGGATTAGGAGATTCAAAATTTGATTCAAATTTTTTTATCTCCAATTATCTTATGATTTTATCTCCATAGATAATATTCCATAACTCCAATTTAAATTCAAATAAAATCATGACAACTTTATTTATATTAAATAATTATATAATAATTATCAAAATAAAATCAATAAGGAGATAATATTTTCCTTCCCTTATCCTCATAAAAAACACCTACACAAGGTAGACTAGGATAAGATTTTGTCTCAATTTCAAAACTAAATAGGACAATTATTATATTTAATTTAAAATATATATTTAAATGATATTATCTAGATATTTAAATTAATTATTTGAATAATTAATTTATCAATATCTCTTAATTTAAATTAATCTCATATTTATCACAAAAGATAATATAATTAATTCAAATTTCAAATCTTATCTTCAAATTAATATTATCCAAAAAATATTATTCAATTAATTAAATGAAATAAAAATCTCATTCTACCCTTATCAGAAAAAACGCCTAATCTTATGGGAGATGTACCGAATTTTTCACTTCACTAAGTCCAAAAATTAAAGCCATAATGAATATCTACTTGATTACCATCAGGATTATATTGAGCTAATAAATGGACTAATTGACATATATAATATGGGCTCAAAAATATATGTAATTAATTATTCTATTCAAATAAATTAATTACACAATTATTAGTTTCAAGTCACACCATTATAAACCTGAAACTGCATGACGAATTATATATCTATTACGTAAGCTAGTGTGTAGCCGCAGTCCAATGACCCTGTCATATATGCAATACTCTCATATGATATCTATGATCAAGTTAAAGTCAAAGTTCGTTCAACCTTTTTGATCATTAAAGATCCATTATACATCCAATAGGAAAATGATTATTCACCCAAAGTGAATAATTATTCATTTTCCCAGCAAACGACCCGAGGTCTAATTCATTTTCACATCATGTATAATGTCATTAAGATGATAACCTTTACTCTTTATGAGAGGGCTATGATTTCATATATATAAGTAAAACTCACATCAAATAGAAGTCACGTACCCAACAAACCGATCTAATAGTTATATCTATGATATGCTTAGCCTTTAGAACATCAAAGTACACAAATCATAAACATGAATCGTTTACTTACTCATGATTAAGTTTATAGCATAATAAATGTCAAAAGTGAATAATCTAAACAAGTGGACTTATAAATTAATTGCACTTTAATCCAGTCCAATATATCACCCTCCACTAAGCAATATCTATATCTCTACTTGGGAGTTGACTCACTCTAGATGGTCAACACAAATCATCTTCTAAATTGGTTTTAGACAACATAATAGTCTTCATATGAGTTAAATGCTCAATCTAACGCCACATACTACAGACTAATATTTAGACTACTTATTTTAGAACGTTGTCTTCTCGTATACAAAAATCAATTATGCAACATTCTAACAGTTTAAACACAAAGTAATTAATGAGTCATATTTACTTAAATTTACTTTAATATAAATCTAAATGATGACAGTATAGCAAAGATGTAATG
>CM046362.1:5272644-5324106 GCA_025413025.1 Ficus hispida
TATAAAAATTAATATCGCTAGTTTATTATCTTTATCCGCCTCAGATTTTTCTCTTTTACATTCTTCTATATCTCTCTCATTCTTTCTTCTCTCTCTCTCTCTCTCTCATATTGTTTAGGGAAAATCAACCATGTCGAATGAAGTTGAGCAAGGAATTGATGCAAGAGAGGTAAGAGAATCTTTGTGAGAGTAAAATTTAATGTTATTATATGTTTTTATTTTAGGCTGTTCATGTTCTTATATTTACAGGAATGGAATTTAGACTTCAAAGAAATTGTTGATGAGGATCTCATTGGGGTACAGTCATATAGGCACAGAATTTTGGATAAAACTTTTGAGGTAGTTGTGGTCACAACTTCTGATGTTAAATTCAATAGATCAATTAATTCTTGGTTATCAAGAAAACTAGAAGAGGCAGAAATGAAAGAAAAACACATAGTCTATCTTCAGATGGAATATAGTGTCTCTAAAATCGAAGCTCCCAACATGTTCATATTTAGTATTTGTTGGGGTCGTCATATTTTGATATGGTGTACCTGTCATATGCAAATTGATTATTGTGTAGATGTACTTTGGCTCTTAACGGTTACAAATATGGTAATAATCACTGATGAAAAGAGTGAAAAGTTATTGTATAACTATTTTGGTCTGAATAGGAAAAATACAGCCATAAATTCAGTTTCTAACGTATATAAGGAAAGAATGTTGAAGGCCAAAAGGGAAGCCAGGCGTTTGAAAAGTTTTGGGCATGGTATTGCAGTAGACATTCAGCTTAGATATCTAAAATATTTTGAAGAAGGTTTATCAAGTGATGAGGAACTTTCTTTGCATGAATTATGCACGAAGATACTTGGATTGCGTCCTCCAGACGCTCCAACAATGCCAGATCTGTCGATGATTGACCTGCTGCTAGATGATATAAAGATCCCAAGAGATGTGGCTGAAAATTGTTCCATAAAAGTATCTCTACTTGCAGTGCTAATGTCCTCATTGGGCTTCTAATATGTACTCGTTTGAATACTTGGAAATATTTAGGACTAAGCAAGGGCATTCATTGCGATGTTTTTTTTTTTTTTGCTAAAAGATTTTCGATGGGATATATTTTTTTTTATTAAAGGATTTTCAATGAGATTGATCTTCCATAATAGTTTATGTATTGAAAATACAAGATATTTGTTGTATTCATATAGAATATAGTTTATCTTGGCATTTATATTTTTGGTTGAAAATCTTGTCATTTATTTGTCCTTTTGCTAGTTCATCAAATCGTGTGTTACTTTGTAAAACTGACATTAAAAAAAAAAAAAAACTTTATCGGTATTTTTATTTGAATATTAGAGCGGTTAGATTCCTTCCTACCTTCCATGGCTACAATAATAATTAGGTCACTTTTTATGGTTCAAGCTTTTAGGATTATTGATAAATGCTTGTGGTGTTAGATCGAAGACTTTTATTTCTTCAAAATATTCATTACTTATTTTTTCATTTGACTTCTTTAACTTCTAACAAAATTCACGACAAACAAATAAATAAATAAGGTAATTACTTTTTCAGTTTGGGCAGTTCTACCCACCGGTATTTAGATTTAACTCTAACTAAATTATATTTTTTTCATTTCAATTTTTATTTTTTTCTAAAAAATCAATAAAATTTATAGCTAATTTTTAAAAAATTAATCAATTCAAATTTAAAAATTTCATCTTATCTCCAACTCAACGCAAACACCAAATGAATCATAAGTTCTCTCCACTTTACACCGTCACTGGGATAAAGTTTTTTACCATAAGATTAGTTTCAATGATTGAGATTAAAAAGACACAAAAAATCATAAGCCCAACCACACCAGATTATCATTTTACAAAACATTTCAAAACATTAAAAAAAAAAAAAAAAAAAAAAACTGGAAGCCACTCCCCACGGCCGCCACCTCCACCAAGCCACTGGACCGGGAATCACGTCAGAGGCCAAGATGAAGGGGGCGACTTTCCGACGGAGACGACAACATGGGGAGGCCATGGGTGATCGATTTGCACAGATCTGGAAAACATCCCTCCGTCGGATCTGTGCTACCATGGTGGTGCTGCTCGCAAAGTGGTCGATGCCGGAAAGCTTGCAATGCTGGCGGAGGTGACTCGCGGTCACACTGGAACTGGTGGACGGAGAAGTCGCGGGCTTGCCGAAGCCCCTCCCTTTCGCTGGATCTGTGTGGGTGAGCGATGCTTGCAACCACCGGTGAGCTCCTCTGACCACCGAAATAGCGACGATCTGCAACCTCCGATCTACAAGCCAACAGCCTGAAACTCAGTCTCCTCGCCAGATTTGAACTCTCGACAACCCCAGCAACTATCGGGTGACCATCACACTCCCAATCGACGGCATAGGCGAGCTCCTCCGCCTAGCGATCTCGAAGATCCGTCGCCGATCATTGCTAGCACTCGTAGGGGAGCCACGTCGAAGACGATATTGGTTGGGTAGCCGACAAGGTCGGAGACGACGTGGTTGGTGGCCGAGAAGACCCACGGCTACCTCCTTTCTTGCCTCCTTTCTCTCTCCACGACGGCGCCATCTCAAGGTGGGAAGAAATTTTTTTAATAATTGTTTGTAATCAGACGTAGTTGGACGAGGAATTTGCCAAAATGACTTAACAAGAAAGTGAAATTAGGGAAATGACTTTCCCTTTTATTTTTTATTTTTTTTATTTCAAAAAATGCTGATTGTGTATTAAATTTTTTTTTAATTAATAAAACTATTTAAAATAAAAGTTTTGAATAAAATTCTTCATCAGAAGCCAAAATAACTGAACTTCCCTTTCTTCTTCTTCTTCCTCGTTCCCTCCCTTTTCCCTGCGCTTCTTCTTCCTCCTCGCTCCCTCCCCAAAAAGAGTCTCCCCAAATCTGCCGCCTCCTCCTCCGCCGCCGCCGCCGCCCTAAACAACGCCATCAAAGATCCGGAGACCACCACAAGCTCCGGCCCGCCCTGCGTCCCCTCCGACCACCATAAGCTCCGCCCCACCTCCACCACGCCTTCTCCTTTACCGAAAACGCCACCACAAGCTCCGGCCCGCCCTCCGTCCCCTCCGACCACCACAAGCTTCGCCGCCACCTCCACCACGCCTTCTCCTTTACCGAAAACGCCCCTGCTCTTCGTTAATCAGATTTACTCATTTTTCAGTGGTGCAGAATTCTTCTGGTCAGGCAAATTTGAAGGTCATCTTCGCATGTATTGCCATAGATTTTGTTTAATGTCCACTTCCCGGAAAATCTGAAGCCATTAGACATGAGTTCATTAACTTTGATTTCATTAACATGATTTCGTAAAAAATCAAGACTTCATGATTAAAGAACAAAACAATACTCAAGAACCCAACGAGAGATAATATATATATTATATAATGTGTGTATATATATATATATATATATTTACTTTTACAAGAATTGTACTTGTTCTGAATTCAAGAAGGGATCAAGAATAGTACTTTCGTAGTCTACATGGGATCAAGAAGGGATAAAGAAGATGATGGTGTACCGAAGAAGATGATAGCCGTTGGCAACATGCTGAATCTGAAGATACAAGATTTGTACCACTGATAAGTTCTGATAGTGGCAGAAATGATGGTTCGGATTTAATGGTGGGTAAACATTTTGATAGCAAGGAAGAATTAAATACAAAGTTAAATCTCGTTCCCATTAATGGAAAGTTTGAAATGAAGGTCAAGAAGTCAACGAAGTCATTGAAGGAAGTTGTGTGTGTAGAAGAACCAAATTGTTTGTGGCGGGTGCGAGCTACAAAAATGCCAGGTTCAAATTTTTTTGTCATTCGACAATATAATGATGTCCACACTTGCTCGTTGATGAATCGATCGATCAATCACAGACAAGCATCCAATCGTGTAATTGGAGCTCGCATGAAGGACATAATTCAAAAAAATGTCCCAACTTAGCAAATCCATCCGATGTTAGAAGCAACACCTAATAATGACAATTATGAGTTTGACAGTTTATATTTTCATTAATTTTGTTTTACGAATGCTAGTAATTTGTGAAATTCATTAAGTATGTTCGAGAAATTCATTAATTTTGTGTTTTGTTTTTTGTTTTTGTTTTCGTTTATTGTTCTTTTTTTTTTTTTTTTTTTTGTGAATGTTAAATGTTTGATATATTATTTATTAGGTTTTTTAAAGAGCAAAAAAACTGACTATTTGAAAGCAACGAACAAGTGGTTGTTCTTGAATGTTTTGTGGTCGTTCCATTCTTTTTTGTCGGTGATTTGACGTATTTTAGGCTGTGTAGAAGAAACGATAGTATGGTTGTTCCTGAAATTTTTAGTGGTCGTTCCTTATCTTTTGTGGTCATTCTGTGGATTTTATGGCAAAGCATACATGACAAAAGTCACAAATCCGGTTATTTTTGCTTTTCGTTTAAGGGAAAAAATAAAAAAACTCAAAGTTTAGACGGAACGACCGTATGGTTGTTCCGGAAAAATGAGTGGTCGTTCCTAAACTTTTATGGTCGTTCCGTGGGATTGAAGGCCAATAATACATGACATTAGGTGACGCTATGGTAATTTTCAATTTTCGGGGAAAAAAAAAAGTCTATGTTTCGACAAAACGACTATACGGTCGTTCCGTCAAAAAGTGTGGTCG
Organism: Ficus hispida; assembly: GCA_025413025.1. Classification (NCBI taxonomy): domain Eukaryota; kingdom Viridiplantae; phylum Streptophyta; class Magnoliopsida; order Rosales; family Moraceae; genus Ficus; species Ficus hispida. The sequence goes on from CM046362.1 coordinate 5,277,287, forward strand.
TTCCTGAACTTTCGTGGTTGTTCCGTGGGATTGAAGGCCAATAATACATGACATTACGTGATGGTATGGTTTTTTTGATATTCGGGAAAAAAAAAAAAAACTCTACGTTTCGACGGAACGACCATACGGTCGTTCCGTCAAAAAGGGTGGTCGTTCTTGAACTTTTGTAGTCGTTCCGAGGGATTCAAGGCCAATAATACATGACATTAACATTTGGTATGGTTATTTTCGCTTTTCGGACAAAAAAAAAAAAGTCTACGTTTCGACGGAACGACCATACGGTCATTCCATCAAAATGGGTGGTCGTTCCTAAACTTTTGTGGTCGTTCTGTGGGATTGAAGGGCAATAATACATGACCTTATGTGATGGTATGGTTTTTTTTGCCAAAAAAAAAAAAAAAAAGGTCTACGTTTCGACGGAACGACCGTATGGTCGTTCCGTCAAAAAGTGTGGTCGTTCCTCAACTTTTGTGGTCGTTCCGTGGGATTGAAGACCAATAATACTTAATGTTACGTGATGGTATGATTTTTTTTGCCAAAAAAAAAACTCTACGTTTTGACGAAACGACCATACGGTCGTTCCGTCAAAAAGCGTGGTCGTTCCTCAACTTTTGTGGTTGTTCCGTGGGATTGAAGGCCAATAATACTTAATGTTACATGATGGTATGGTTTTTTTTCCCAAAAAAAAAAAAAACTCTACGTTTCAACGGAACGATCATACAGTCGTTCCGTCAAAAAGGGTGGTCGTTCCTGAACTTTTGTGGTCGTTCCGTCACATTAAAGTCCAATAATACTTAATGTTACGTGATGGTATGTTTTTTTTTTCCAAAAAAAAAAAATTTTACTCTATGTGTTGACGGAACGACCATACGGTCGTTCCGTCAAAAAGGGTGATCGCTCCAGAAGTTTTGTGGTCGTTCCAAGGCATTAAAGGCCAATAATACATAACACTACGTGATGGTATGGTTTTTTTGCCAAAAAAAAAAAAAAACTCTACGTTTCGACGGAACGACCATACGGTCGTTCCATCAAAAAGCGTGGTCGTTCCGGAAGTTTTGTGGTCGTTCCAAGGCATTAAAGGCCAATAATACATGACACTACGTGATGGTATGGTTTTTTTGCCAAAAAAAAAAAAAAAAAAAAAGTCTAAGTTGCATCATCCATTGACATGTTTTATGAATGATATTCATTAAGTGTTTGTGAGAGACTCATTATTCATTAAAAGGTTTTTTTTTTCTCCGAAAATAAAAAAAAACCATACCATCACGTAATGTCTTGTATTAATGGCTTGGGTGATGGATTTCATGTTGAGCGACATCCTTGATCGAATGCTTGAATCGGAATGTGGGCAATTCAATTCGGTTGATAAATATCAATTTGTGTGTATATATGTGATATGGGCGTGGGATTGGGATTGGAAATTCTGGGGTTTATGTTGAAGATGAGGAGAGAGAGAAGGTGAAGAATAAGAAGAAGAAGAAGAAGAAGGGGAATGCGATGGTTTGGACGAAGAAGAACAGAAGAAGACTCACGGGCTTCACTCCTTCCAGCTTCTTCAGAAGCTAACTTTCAGGTTTTTTTTTTTTTTTTTTTTTTAACCTTACACTAATATCTTTTCTTTTCACATTATTTTTTTTAGCAAAAAGTTATTTTGCTAATTAAAATTTTTTAAAGGTTATTTTGCAAATAAAAAAAAGTCAAATGGTCACTCTAGTTGGACGCAGGATAGTTTTGTGTGCTATATGACATGTGCACCTTTTAAATGTAATCCAATAGCAAATGACTTTTACCCCATCCATAGGGTAAAATGTTGGGAATGTCGTAAGAGTGAAAGAAATTTTAGTGATATTTCATTTATTTTGAATTGATTAATAATATTTTTGAGTGTTTTTTTTTTTTTCATTACATCTTTGTTATACTGTCATCATTTAGATTTACATATTAAAGTAAATTTAAGTAAATATGACTCATTAATTACTTTGTGTTTAAACTGTTAGAATGTTGCATACAATTGATTTTTGTATACGAGAAGACAATATTCTAAAATAAGTAGTCTAAATATATAGTCGGTAGTTTGTAGGGTTAGATTGAGCATTTAACTCATATGAAGACTATTATGTTGTCTAAAATCAATTTAGAAGATAATTTGTGTTGACCATCTAGAGTGAGTCAACTCCCAAGTAGAAATATAGATATTGCTTAGTGGAGGTGATATATTGAACTGGACTAAAGTGTAATTAATTTATAAGTCCACCTGTTTAGATTAATTCACTTTTGATATTTATTATACTATAACCTTAATCATGAGTAAGTAAACGACTTCATGTTTATGACTTGTGTACTTTGATATTCTAAAGGCTAAAGCGTATCGTAGTAATAAGCTATTAGATCGATTCGTTGGGTACGTGACTTCTATTCGATATGAGCTTTGCTTATATATATGAAATCATAGCCCTCTCATAAAGAGTAAAGGTTATCATCTTGATGACATTATACATGATGTGAAAATGAATAAGACCTCGGGTCGTTTGCTGGGTAAATAAATAGTTATTCACTTTGGGTGAATAATCATTTTCCTATTGGATGTATAATGGATTTTTAAGATAACATGATCAAAAGGTTGAACGAACTTTGACTTTAACTTGATCATAGATATCATATAAGGGTATTGCATATATAATAAGGCCATTGGACTGCGGCTACACATTAGCTTACGTAACACGATATATAATTTGTCGTGCCGTTTCAGGTTTATAGTAGTATGACTCTGAAACTAATAATTGTGTAATTAATTTATTTGATATAGAATAATTAATTACATATTTTTTTCAAGCCCATATTATATATGTCCAATTAGTCCATTTATTAGCTCAATATAATCCCGATGGTAATCAAGTGAGATATTCATTATGGCTTTAATTATTGGACTTAGTGAAGTGAAAAGTTTGGTACACCTCCCACAAGGTGTTGGCGTTTTTTCTGATAATGGTAGAATGAGATTTTTATTTCATTTAATTAATTGAATAAATATTTATTTTGGATAAATATTAATTTAAAGATAAGATTTGAAATTTGAATGAATTATATTTATCTTTTGTGATAAATATGAGATTAATTTAAATTAAGAGATATTGATAAATTAATTATATAGATAATTAATTTAAATATCTAGATAATATCATTTAAATATATATTTTAAATTAAATATAATAATTGTCCTATTTAGTTTTGAAATTAAGACAAAATCTTATCCTAGTTTACCTTGTGTAGGTGTTTTTTATGAGGATAAGGGAAGGAAAATATTTTCTCCTTATTTATTTTATTTGGATAATTATTATATAATTATTTAATACAAATAAAGTTGTCATGATTTTATTTGAATTTAAATTGGAGTTATGAAATATTATCTATGGAGATAAAATCATAAGATAATTGGAGATAAAAAAATTTGAATCTCCTAATCCTATTCGAATTCAAATTCCACTCAGTCTATTCACTATAAATAAGACCCTAGGGTTTCTTATTTTATTTAAACCATAGACTGTAAGGTGAGCGAGTTTATCATTATTCTCCCATTATAGTAATAATAAGCTGCACGCACGAATACCAATCGAGAGATTAAATGCTCACACTCTACCGTCTAGGAATTGGAAAATAATAAATAAGGCTAATTGACTGAAGTTTTCTTTGATCACATCCTTCAGCATTCTTGTTGTCTTCTCTCAAGGTACATAGATTATAGAATAAATTTTGTATATGACAATATGAGTTGAACGATCTTAATTGTTTTTTAAAAAAATTCCATTGCATAAATTACCCCTTTTTTCCTGCATAAAACACGCTTACATCATTGCAGAATTGGTCTTTCAGTTTTGGTGATATCAAATAACAGAAAATACCTTCTCTTTTCCACTCTGTTTTGGTTAAACCTCATCGTTAGCAAGCCTCTTGATTTTTAGCCCCTACTATTAGCAATTCGTTGTTCATATTTATAGAAAATAAGAACATTTGCCAATATGAGAGCTTGCTTTATATTTTCTCATAGCAGTATTCTTTTCACATGTTTCGAATTTTTATACTATAATGTAATGTAGGAAGTCTGCTTGTTGGAATATGTAGATATATGTAACATTTTAATAAATAACCTCTTTATTAAATTACAGTAAATAACATATTTCATAATTACATTTAAAATTTATAGTATTTTTTTTAAGAGATGATAAATTATAGCGCATATTTGTAATAAATCCTTAGATTTTTTGGGATTTTCTAAAAATTTTGGATTTACTATCAATTTTTGACAAGAAATTTGTGTGCATAGTTTTAGGTTAGAGAGGGAAGGGGAAAGAGGAGGGGTTTGTTTGATATTATGTGATCATAAATTTGATTATGCTATTTATTATTATATTTGAAATTTTATATTACAATTTATTATTACTTTTATAAAAAATGCTATTTTGTTATTTCTACTTTAATAAATCTGTTTTTTTTTTTAAGAAAAAAAATCTATTTACTATAATTTTTATTTTTTTGTCCCTTTTGATAAGGACCTTTCTTTAATCTAATAATCACGTAAAATACATTAACACTTTTCGTTTTGTTTCTCTCTCTCTCTCTCGCTCTCTCTCTCTCTTTTCTTTTTTGGGAAATAAATCTTTCTTGTAGGGGAAACACATTATTATTATCCTTATTATTATTATCATTATTATTATTATTGTTATTTATTTTAATTTTAATTTTAATTTAATTTAAAATTTTTTTTGGTTGCTTATTGAGGAAACACATTAATATAATAGTTATGACATACAATTCACCACTGTTCTGAAAGAGTGTTCCCTTTTTTCTTTTGGTTTCCTTTTCTTGAGTCAGGAGAAGTAGTTTACGATATTATTATTCTTCTTTTTAATAATTTGGGAAACATACATCGATACTAATTATATATAGAAGTATAGGCATAAACGTTGAATTTCGGAGAAACTTTTTAAATTTAATTTACCCCCATAGATGTAAATCATTCCTTTTAATATAACTTCGAATCCTACATACTTTCGAACATGTGCTTAGTCTTCCTTAAGCATAAAAGAAAACTAGGTAATTTATTATTATTATTATTTTTTGCATATATATATATATAGAAGTTTGTCATCTTAAAGCCTCTTTTGCTTTTCTCCATCAGCTGTTAAAAAAAAAAAGAAGGGATGGTTAGGTCTAAAAGTAAACAAAACTAATAAAGGGATTTTTTTTAAGTAGTTTTCTGATAAATGACTGAAGTTTTATAAAATTAGTATGATCACCTGTTTATTATCTTTATCTGCCTCAGATTTCTCTCTTTTTTATTCTTGTGTATCTCTCTAATTCTCTCTTTTCTCTCTATCATGTTTAGGCAAAACCAACAATGTCTGATAAAGTTGAGCAAGGAATTGATGCAAGAGAGGTAAGAGATGCTTTGTGAGAGTAAAATTTGATATTATGGTATGTTTCTATTTTTATGCTGTTAATGTTCTTATGTTTACAGGAATGGAATTTAGACTTCAAAGAAATTGTTGATGAGGAGCTCAATGGTGTCCAGGTATATAGGCACAGAATTTTGGATAAAACTTTTGAGGTAGTTGTAGTCAGAGCTTCTGAAGTTGTATATAACAGGTCATTTAATTATTGGTTGTTTAAAAAAGTGGAAGAGGCAGAAATGAGCGAAAAACACACTGTCTACCTTCAAATGGAATATAGTGTCTCTAAAATCGAAGCTCCCAACATGTACATATTTAGTATTTGTTGGGGTTGTCATATTTTGATATGGTGCACCTATGACATGCGATTCGAACTTTGTTTAGATGTATATTGGCTCCTAATGGTTCCAAATATGGTATTGATCACTGATAAAAAGAGTGAAGAGTTGTTAGATAACTATTTTGGTCTGAATAGTAAAAATACAATCATAAATTCAGTTTCTAAGGTCTATAAGGAAAGAATGTTGAAGGCCAAAAGGGAAGCCAGGCGTTTGAAGAGTTTTGGGCATGGTATTGCAGTAGACATTCAGCTTAGATGCCTAAAACATTTTGAAGATGGTTCATCGAGTGATGAGGAATTTTCTTTGCATGAATTATGCACGAAGATACTTGGATTGCGTCCTCCAGACACTCTGACAATGCCAGATCTATCGATGATTGACGTGTTAGAAAATATAGAGATCCCACGAAATTTAGTTGAAAATTATGCCATAAAAGTATCTCTGCTTCCAGTGCTAATGTCCTCATTGGGCTTCTAATATGTACTCATTTGAATACTTGGGAAATATTTAGGACCAAGCAAGGGCACTCATTGCGTGTGTGTGTGTATGTTTTTTTTTTTTTTAATCTAGGATTTTCGATGAGATTTTTTTTTTACTAAAGGATTGATCTTCCATAGTAGTTATTCAAATTGAAAATACAGAATTTTGGTTGTATTCATATAGAATATAGTTTATCTGGCATTTATATTTTTGGTTAAAATATTGTCGTTTATTTGTTCTTTTGCTAGTTCATCAAATCATGTGTTACTTCGTACAATCCACTTTTTTTTTTTTTTTTTTTTTTTTCAAAAACTTTAGTCGGTTTTTCTATTTGAATATTAGAGCGGCCTCTACTTTTAGCAATTTGTTCTCCATATTTTTAGAAAATAAGCCTATTTGCCGTAATTAAAAAAAAAAAAAACTTTTGAAAAAATCCTTGTCTCAAGCTAGGAGATAATTTTTCCAATGAGACTGAAGCCACCACATTTCAAGGAGTCTTTTCTTCAAATGAAATTTTGATGGAGACTAACTTTAATCTTTTAAACATAAAAATTTAACCCTAAATAAAAAGAGAAAGAAAAGAACGTTTTTTTTTTTTTTTTTTTAAGGTTTCAGGCTTTTACAGAAATGATATGTTTGTTTTAACCATTTTGTCAAATGGGACATTTTCTATTTAGATAATTTATTCACACATGTTCTATGTTTTTCCAATCTCAAATACTCTATTTGGATTATACATTTTGAAATCAGGTCCAAATTCCAAAAATCAATTTTTGAGACTAACAAGTGAAAATTTTCAACTCTCCAAACATAAATTCAAATATATATATATATATATTTTTTTTTTCTAAATGTCAATGTCAAAAAGTCTAATACAAATGATAATCTAAATGTTCTCATCTCAAATGTATCATCTAACTGTAAATAGTGTAAAACCATTATCGCTTGCGACAGCAATAACCGTCCTCCAGGCTCCAATCAACCGCTTGAATCTACATTCCAAAACACACAAACTTAAAATCCAAATCAAACACAACAAAATACAAAAAAATAGTTTTTTCTTGAGTTTTATTGCTAAATAACCGTTTTTCATAAAATTTTTTAATAAATGACCGAAATTTTTAAAAATTTGTTAAAATGACATTTTTTTTCTAAAATATTTAATCAATTGTGTTAAATAATCCATCACTGATTAACTATAACGTATATCACTAAATTTTATAATCAATCATCAAATTTCAGAATTAATCATTAATTGACCATTGGTCAATCACTGATTAATCATTGATCAATCACTGATTGACCAAAATTTGACAAATAACAAACGATTATTTTCCTAAATAGAAAAAAGTTGGATCATCCATTAAATTAAGTGACTAAAAAAGGACCCCGACTTAAGTTTCTTTTTTTTTTTTTCCTACCTTAGTACCACATGCAACTTTGGCCATCAGCTGCTGTTTGTTGTAGTCCCATATCTACATGACAAAAAAATAAAAAATCAAAATAAAAACTTTAAATCAAAATGAGAACCAGCAAATTGAGAACAAACAACAAGATATATATATATATATATATATGAATATATATAGCTTCTCTGAGTATTATAATGATTGTTATATGAGAACCAACTTCATTAAACAAACAGATCAACAAAACTAATATTACAACTGAAGCTGAGAAAACCAACTGGGCACTGTACTCAGTCAAGCGCTCGCGATACCTTAACAAAAGAATCGGCTGCTCCAACACTCAACAAGAAATGGCCATCAGGTGACCACCTGCAATATTAGAAGAAACTAATACTTGAATCTTAATTTCAATCCGCGTTGTTAATGTTTATTATTCATTAAAGTTTGAAGTTTTCTTTAACAAAAATTACCAAAATAATCAAGTTATGTACCTAATTTAACATGTTTCCAGTAAAAAAAAAATGAAGACAATTCATAAAAATGCCCTAATTATAAAATAATCAGTCAAGTATAAAATGAAGACAATTCATAAAAATGCCCTAAGCCATTAATAGATGATTAACTTAGCTCATCACAGAACCACAAAACACATAAGTTAAGCCGCTGCTGCTCAGTCACCGGAGGGCTGAAGTTGAAGATGGAGTGCTATGTTATTTTAGGAGGGCTGGAGGGGACGGCAGAGGGTAAAAATAGGGGAGATTAATGTTGTTTCTAGGGTTTAATTTTGTTTTAATATCACCCAAAACACACATAAAAATTGGGTCACACTTGAAAATATAAAAAAGGCTTAATAAGTTCTTAAAAAATAAGCCCAAATGGCCTATCTGTCGGGGACTCCTCCTGAAATGGAAAGCATAAGCCTTAAGGCGCCCATTCCTCATGGTGAGGCACGCCCTCGAGGTGCCTCGAACGCCTTTTAGTCGTTTAATTTAATGACAAAACAGTTTTAAGTGTGTGAGTAGAAGTCATACCTGAGGTCGGAGATTTTGCCTGAATTGGGCTTCCACACAGCCACACAGCTGCTATTGGCGGCATTCGACACCTTAATAGAATCCTTGCAACAACTAGCAACCAAGTCTCCGTTCGGTGAGAAGGCCATTTGGGCAACGGGCTGTTTATGAAACATAATTTGAACATTATTATTATTATTTTAGCAGAAACAGTAATTTAATTGATAATAAAAAAGGTCACGAGACAAAAGCATAAAAGAGAGGATGAGTCCTCACAAAAAACAGAATGCAAGTGATAAAATAAAATCTAAGTCATAACACTCTAAACATAATTTAAACATTAATAAAATTAAGTCACACCCAAAAAAAAAAAAAAAAAAAACACACACACACACACTCACAGTGGCAGAGGCACAAGAAATTACAGTATCATGAGCTCTTATTCTGTTTATGAAGGCATTCCTCCGAACAATCCACAAACTGATTGTTCCATCTGCAGACGAAGAGACCATCATCTCCTTCCTGTCCCCTTTCCTCATATTGAAAGTATGCAGCGCAACCTATCAAAAGTTTCCAAAATAAAAAATAAAAAAAAATCAACATCTAAACGGTTGTATTATTTTAAATACTTAAAAGTTCAAAAGAAATGAGAAATACCGCTCTCATTTCCTCCGAAGTGGCCCACTCTCTACCACCATATGACAAGGTCATTGGACTGCGGCTACGCACTAGCTTACGTATTACGGTATATAATTCGGAGTGCAGTTTTAGATTTATAGTAGTATGACTCTGAAACTAATAATTGTGTAATTAATTTATTTGATACATAATAATTAATTATATAGATTTTTAGAGCTCATATTATATATGTCTAATTAGTCCTTTTACTAGCTCAATATAATCCCGATGGTAATCAATTGAGATATTTATTATGGCTTTAATTCTTGAACTTAGTGAAGTGAAAAATTTGGTATACCTCCCACAAGGTGTAGGCATTTTTTTTGATAAGGGCAGAATGAGAATTTTATTTCATTTAATTAGTTGGATAAATATTTATTTTGGATAAATATTAATTTGAAGATAAGATTTGAAATTTGAATTAATTATATTTATCTTTTTGATAAATATAAGATTAATTTAAATTAAGAGATATTGATAAATTAATTATTTGGATAATTAATTTAAATGTCTAGATAATCTCATTTAAATATATATTTTAAATTAAATATGGTAATTATTATATTTAGATTTGAAATGGAAACAAAATCTTATCCTAGTCTACCTTGAGTAGGTGTTTTTTATGAGGATAAGGGAAGGAAAAGATTTTCTCCTTATTGATTTTATTTGGATAATTGTTACATAATTATTTAATTCAAATAAAGTTGTTATGATTTTATTTGAATTTAAATTGGAGTTGTAGAACATTATCCATGGAGATAAAATCATAAGATAATTGGAAATAAAAAAATTTGAATCAAATTTTGAATCTCCTAGCCCTATTCGAATTCAAATTCCATTAATTTCATTCATTATAAATTAGACCCTAGGGGTTCCTATTTTATTTAAATTACAAACTATAAGGTGAGAGAGCTTATTACTATTCTCCCATAATAGTAACAATAAGTTGCAAGAGTTTTAGTTGAAAGGAGAAAGCCGTACACGAATACCGATCGAGAGATCGAATTTCTACCGTCTGTAAATTAGAAAATAGTAAATAAGACTAGTTGATTGAAGCTTTCTTTGATCACATCCTTCGACAATAGTAAAGAAGGCTAGTTGGTTGAAGTTTTCTTTGATCATATCTTTCGGCATTCCTGTTATCTTCTCTCAAGGTACATAGATTGTTGAATAAATTTTTGTATATGAGAACATGAGTTTGTACATCTTAATTTTTTTTTAAAATTCCGTTACGTAAATTACCCCTTTTTCCTAATAAAAAAGCTTACATCATTGTAAAATTGGCCTTTCAGTTTTGGTGATATCAAATACCAGAAAATACCTCCTCTTTTCCACTCTGTTTTGGTTAAACCTCATCGTTAGCAAGCCCCTTGATTTTTAGACCCTACTTTTAGCAATTCGTTGTTCATATTTATAGAAAATAAGAACATTTGCCAATATGAGAGCTTGCTTTATATTTTGTCATAGCAGTATTCTTTTCACATGTTTCGAATTTTTATACTATAATGTAATGTAGGAAGTCTGCTTGTTGGAATATGTAGATATATGTAACATTTTAATTAATAACCTCTTTATTAAATTACAGTGAATAACTTATTTCATAATTACATTTAAAATTTATAACATTTTTTTAAGAGATAATAAATTATAGCACATATTTGTAATAAATCCTTAGATTTTTTGGGATTTTCTAAAAATTTTTGATTTACTCTCAATTTTTGACAAGAAATTTTTGTGCATAGTTTTAGATTAGAGAGAGAAGGGGAAAGAGGAAGGGTTTGTTTGATATTATCTAATCATAAATTTGATTATGCTATTTATTATTATGTTTAAAATTTTATATTACAAGTTATTATTACTTTTATAAAAAATGCTATTTTGTTATTTCTACTTTAATAAATCTGTTTTTTTTTTAAGAAAAAAATCTATTTACTATAATTTTATTTTTTATTTTTTATTTTTTCCTTTTGGTAAGGTCCTTTCTTTAATCTAATAATCACGTAAATACATTAACACTTTTCGTTTTGTTTCTCTCTCTCTCTCTCTCTCTCTCTCTCTCTCTCTCTCTCTTCTTTTTTGGGAAATAAATCCTTTCTTGTAGGGGAAACACATTATTATAATTACAATTATTATTATTATTATTATTATTATTATTATTATCATTATTATTTATTTTAATTTAATTTTAAAATTTATTTGGTTGTTTATTGAGGAAACACATTAATATAATAGTTATGACATACAATTCACCACTATTCTGAAAGAGTGTTCCCTTTTTTCGTTTGGTTTCCTTTTCTTGAGTCAGGAGAAATAGTTTACGATATTATTATTCTTCTTTTTAATATTTTCGGAAACATACATAGATACTAATTATATATAGAAGTATAGGCATAAACGTTGAATTTCGGAGAAACTTTTTAAATTTTATCTATCCCCATAGATGTAAATCATTCCTTTTAATATAACTTCGAATCCTACAAACATTCGAACATGTGCATTGTCTTCCTTAAGCATAAAAGAAAAACTAGGTAATTTTTTTTATTATTATTTTTTTCATATATATATATATATGTATATACGGTTAATTAGGTTTTAGTTAACTTATGTCAAGTTTTATAAAGTTTTCCTTTCCTTCAGTCAGTAAACCAGAACATACATGTATCTCTTAAGGTACAGATAGATACAAGTAGTTTTTTTATGAGGATTGAGAAGCAAAATCTTGGTAGTATCAATTTCAACAAACGTTTCCACAAGATTGACACTTTAATCTCCAATTTCCAAACACTTGTTTTTTTTTTTTTTTTTTTTTTCTTTTTTCCCTTCCTATCAAATTTGGGAATTTAATAAAACCTCATGTAAATTGTTTTATAAAATAACTCACTCTCGCATTACACTCAGTCCTAGAGTTCTTAAAGTATAATTCGTAAGTTCTTTGGAAGAAATAGAATTGCTTGTTTATGTAGAAGCTTGTCATCTAAAAGCCCATTTTGCTTTTCTCCATCTGCTGTTAACATAAGGTAGAGTCAAAAAAAAAAAAAAAAAATACAAGATGGTTAATTCTAAAAGCAAACAAAACTAATCAAGAGATTTATTTTTAAGTAGTTTTTTGATAAATGGCTGAAGTTTTATAAAATTATTATTATTTTTATTTTTATTTTAATTTAATTTTACAATTTTTTGGTTGCTTATTGAGGAAACACATTAATATAATAGTTATGACATACAATTCACCACTGTTCTGAAAGAGTGTTCCCTTTTTTCTTTTGGTTTCCTTTTCTTGTGTCAGGAGAAGTAGTTTACGATATTATTATTCTTCTTTTTAATATTTTCGGAAACATACATAGATACTAATTATATATAGAAGTATAGGCATAAACGTTGAATTGCGGAGAAACTTTTTAAATTTTATTTATCCCCATAGATGTAAATCATTCCTTTTAATATAACTTCAAATCCTACAAACATTCGAACATGTGCATAGTCTTCCTTAAGCATAAAAGAAAAACTAGGTAATTTTTTTTATTATTATTTTTTGCATATATATATATATATATACGGTTAATTAGGTTTTAGTTAACTTATGTCAAGTTTTATAAAGTTTTCCTTTCCTTCAATTAGTAAACCAGAACATACATGTATGTCTTAAGGTCCAGATAGATACAAGTAGTTTTTTTATGAGGATTGAGAAGCAAAATCTTGGTAGTATCAATTTCAACAAACGTTTCCACAAGATTGACACTTTAATCTCCAATTTCCAAACACTTGTTTTTTTTCTTTTTTTTTTCTTTTTTCCCTCCTTCTTTTTGCCCTTCCTATCAAATTTGGGAATTTGATAAAACCTCATGTAAATTGTTTTATAAAATAACTCACTCTCGCATTACACTCAGTCCTAGAGTTCTTAAAGTATAATTCGTAAATTCTTTGGAAGAAATAGAATTGCTTGTTTATGTAGAAGCTTGTCATCTTAAAGCCCCTTTTGCTTTTCTCCATCTGCTGTTAACATAAGGTAGAGTCAAAAAAAAAAAAAAAGGATGGTTAAGTCTAAAAGCAAACAAAACTAATTAAGGGATTTTTTTAAAGTAGTTTTCTGATAAATGGTTGAAGTTTTATAAAAATTAGTATCACATGTTTATTATCTTTATCATTTTAGGCAACTAACCTCTCTAATTTTCATTTTTCTCTCTATCATGTTTAGGCAAAACCAACAATGTCTGATAAAGTTGAGCAACGAATTGATGCAAGAGAGGTAAGAGAATCTTTGTGAGAGTAAAATTTGATATTATGGTATGTTTCTAGTTTTATGGCTGTTAATGTTCTTATGTTTACAGGAATGGAATTTAGACTTCAGAGAAATTGTTGATGAGGATCTCGTTGGTGTACAGTCATATAGGCACAGAATTTTGGATAAAACTTTTGAGGTAGTTGTAGTCAGAGGTTCTGATGTTGTATTCAACAGTTCAATTAATTATTGGTTGTCAAGAAAAGTGGAAGAGGCGGAAATGAGCGAAAAACACATTGTCTACCTTCAAATGGAATATAGTATCTCTAAGATCGAAGCTCCCAACATGTACATATTTAGTATTTGTTGGGGTTGTCATATTTTGATATGGTGCACCTTTCATATGAAATTTAAATATTGTTTAGATGTACTTTGGCTCCTGATGGTTCCAAATATGGTATTGATCACTGATAAAAAGAGTGAAAAGTTGTTAAACAGCTTTTTTGGTCTGAATAGTAAAAATACAATCATAAATTCAGTTTCTAACTTCTATAAGGAAAGAATGTTGAAGGCCAAAAGGGAAGCCAGGCGTTTGAAGAGTTTTGGGCATGGTATTGCAGTAGACATTCAGCTTAGATGCCTAAATCATTTTGAAGATGGTTCATCGAGTAATGAGGAACTTTCTTTGCATGAATTATGCATGAAGATACTTGGATTGCGTCCTCCAGACACTCCGACGATACCAGATCTGTCGATGATTGACCTGTTAGAAAAGATAGAGATCCCACGAGATTTAGGTGAAAATTGTGCCATAAAAGTATCTCTACTTCCAGTGCTAATGTCCTCATTGGGCTTCTAATATGTACTCATTTGAATACTTGGAAATATTTAGGACTAAACAAGGGCACTCATTGCGTGTGTGTGTGTGTTTTTTTTTTTTTTTCGTTGAGATTTTTTTTTACCAAAGGATTGATCTTCCATAATAGTTTATTATTGAAAATACAAGATTTTGGTTGTATTCATATAGAATATAGTTTATCTTGGCTTCATATTTTTGGTTGAAAATCTTGTCGTTTATTTGTTCTTTTACTAGTTCATCAAATCATGTGTTATTTTGTAAAATCCACTTTTTTTTTTTTTTTAACTTTAGTCGGTTTTTCTATTTGAATATTAGAGCGGCCTCTACTTTTAGCAATTTGTTCTCCATATTTTTAGAAAATAAGCCTATTTGCCGTAATTAAAAAAAAAAAAACTTTTGAAAAAATCCTTCTCCCAAGCTGGGATATAATTTTTCCAATGAGACTGAAGCCACCACCTTTCAAGGAGTCTTTTCTTCAAATCAATATAGATAGCAACTCGTGTGATAAAATGACTCATAAATTTTGATGGAGATTGACTTTAATCTTTTAAACATAAAAATTTAACCCTAAATAAAAAGAGAAAGAAAAGAACATTTTTTTTTTAAGCTTTCAGGCTTTTACAGAAATGATATATTTGTTTTAACCATTTTGTCAAATGGGACATTTTCCATCTAGATAATTTATTCACACATGTTCTATGTTTTTCCAATCTCAAATGCTCTATTTGGATTGTATATTTTGAAATCAGGTCCAAATTCCAAAAATCAATTTTTGAGACTAACAAGTGAAAATTTTCAACTCTCCAAACATATATTCAAATATATATATATATATATATATATTCTAAATGCCAATGTCAAAAGTCTAATACAAATGATAATCTAAATGTTCTCATCTCAAATATATCATCTAGCTACAAACAGTGTAAAACCATCATCACTTCCGACTGCAATAACCCGTCCTCCAGGGCTCCAATCAACCGCTTGAATCTACATTCCAAAACACATAAACTTAAATGACCATAGTTTTTTCTTGAGTTTTATTGTTAAATAACCTTTTTTCATAAAATTTTTCAATAAAGGACCGATATTTTTACAAATTAGTTAAAATGACATTTTTTTCCCTAAAATATTTAATCAAGTTAAATAATCCATCACTGATTAACTATAACGTAAATCACTAAATTTTATAATCAATCATTAAATTTCATAATTAATCACTGATTAACCATTGCTCAATCACTAATTAATCATTGATCAATCACTGATTGATCAAAATTTGACAAATGACAAACGGCTATTTCCTAAATAGAAAAAAATTGGATCATCCATTAAATTAATTGACAAAAAAGGCCCCCAACTTAAGTTTCTTTTTTTTTTTTTTCTTACCTTAGTACCACATGCAACTTTGGCCATCAGCTGCTGTTTGTTGTAGTCCCATATCTACATGACAAAAAAATAAAAAATCAAATTAAAAACTTTAAATCAAAATGAGAACCAGCAAATTGAGAACAAACAACAAGATATATATATATATATATATATATGAATATATATAGCTTCTCTGAGTATTATAATGATTGTTATATGAGAACCAACTTCATTAAACAAACAGATCAACAAAACTAATATTACAACTGAAGCTGAGAAAACCAACTGGGCACTGTACTCAGTCAAGCGCTCGCGATACCTTAACAAAAGAATCGGCTGCTCCAACACTCAACAAAAAACGGCCATCAGGTGACCACCTGCAATATTAGAAAAAACTAATACTTGAATCTAATTCACCCGCGTTGTTAATGTTTATTATTCATTAAAGTTTGAAGTTTTCTTTAACAAAAATTACCAAAAAATCAAGTTATGTACCTAATTTAACATGTTTCCAGTAAAAAAAAAATGAAGACAATTCATAAAAATGCCCTAATTTGAAAATAATCAAGTCATGTATAAAATGAAGACAATTCATAAAAATGCCCTAAGCCATTAATAGATGATTAACTTGGCTCATCACAGAACCACAAAACACATAAGTTAAGCCGCTGCTGCTCAGTCACCGGAGGGCTGAAGTTGAAGATGGAGTGCTATGTTATTTTAGGAGGGCTGGAGGGGACGGCAGAGGGTAAAAATAGGGGAGATTAATGTTGTTTCTAGGGTTTAATTTTGTTTTAATATCACCCAAAACACACATAAAAATTGGGTCACACTTGAAAATATAAAAAATGCTTAATAAGTTCTTAAAAAATAAGCCCAAATGGCCTATCTGTCGGGGACTCCTGAAATGGAAAGCATAAGCCTTAAGGCGCCCATTCCTCATGGTGAGGCACGCCCTCGAGGTGCCTCGAATGCCTTTCTAGTCATTTAATTTAATGACAAAACAGTTTTAAGTGTGTGAGTAGAAGTCATACCTGAGGTCAGAGATTTTGCCTGAATTGGGCTTCCACACAGCCACACAGCGGCTATTGGCGGCATTCAACACCTTAATAGAATCCTTGCAACAACTAGCAACCAAGTCTCCGATCGGTGAGAAGGCCATTTGGGCAACGGGCTGTTTATGAAACATAATTTGAACATTATTATTATTATTTTAGCAGAAACAGTAATTTTATTGAAAATCAAAAGCTTACAAGGCAAAAGCATAAAAGAGAGGATGAGTCCTCACAAAAAACAGAATGCAAGTGATAAAATAAAATCTAAGTCATAATACTCTAAACATAATTTAAACATTAATAACACAAAGTCACACCAAATAAAAAAAAAAAAAAAAGCACACACACACAGTGGCTGAGGCACAAGAAATTACGTTATCATGTGCTCTTATTATGTTTACACGGTCAATCCCCCGAACAATCCACAAATTGAAAGTATGCCGCGCAACCTATCAAAAGTTTCCAAAAAAAAAAAATCAACATCTAAACGGTTGTATTATTTTAACTACTTAAAAGTTCAAAAGAGATGAGAAATACCGCTCTCATTTCCTCCGGAGTGGCCCACTCTCCACCACCATATGGTCCGAATCTAAGTGCAAAATCAGTGGTTAACTCAATTGAGTTAACTTTTTCCGAATGACCCTTCAAAGAAAAAAACAAAAAATATATATTTATATCAGTAATTGTTCACCTTTGTTTATGCTAATTTGAAATGAAAATTAGCAGTAAATTGCACTACGTTTTTACTGCAAAAGGAAAATAAGCAATAAAGTGCCAAGACATACAGGCCTCGTGTTTAGGGTTTTGTGGACATACCATTGGTTTTTCAGTCTGAAAAACAGCTTTATTTCAGTGCTTTTTTGCAAAATCACTAAGAACTTTACAAGTTGCAAAATAACTACGTATATTGAAAGCGTGAATGAAGAAAAATATACTCTCTTATTGAATTAAACTTCAGAAAATGTATATTGCCATCAAAATCGCAAACTGCAAGAAACAAAAGAATCTAATTGATAGGAACCAGTAACTTTTTCTCCCCCTTCTGATCACCCTCTCTGCCTTATTTATACTTCCCTCCTTTCTCACGCCCTGTAAACAACTCTTCCTATTCAGTTATATCCTGACTAACTACTAATAATTTCTCCTAATTGTACACACACTGACTAGCTAGCTAACTAACAAGTCCTATCACTAATCCTACCTAACCAACTGAATTTGAACATATTTAACAAAATCCTATATCTGGATTTTATTATTCGAATTTTAAATAAACCTGAAAACTATCCCAACTGACTCCTAACTTCCAACATACATGTAAAGGAAGAGATTTCCTCAATAAACAAAATTTTATCATTATATCTACCAGTAGAGTGCAAGTCAACTCAAAGGATGAGTCCCACACCATAATCCATCCATCATCACATCTGCAAAATTCACAATTGATGAGTGCTTCAAACTGTTGAAATAAAATTTAAATTCAGTAAAAAACTGAAAATAGTATTATCATACCCTGCCACAATGAAGTCTTCGCCACTCCAACGCAGACAAGTAACCAGATGGTTATGGCCAGCAAGATGCTTGGCCGACGTCAGGGACATAACATCGAAAATACTTGTGCCAGCATTTGCTCTGGCACAAGCGAACCTCCTACAAGGAGCCTCTAAATGACACGGTCTCCATGCAAGGTTCCCGACCCACTTGCTTCGTCCCTAATAGAAATATTTTAAATCAATAAGATAGTAAAGAAACTAAAAATTAAAATTAAATAAAAACAAGCCTGCAACTATAGATGAACCTCAAGTGGCCTCCCCAATTGCGCCCCTATCCGTGGATCCCAGCACAAAATTTCACCACAGTTGCTCGTACTGAGCAAAACAGTGCCGTCTGCTGACCAGAATAGGGCATCTACATCACCCCTATGACCTGAAATTTTTAAATCAATCTCTTAATTCGGCAAACATTAAACCATTTTTAGTGATTCTTTATAAAACAAAAACAAAAACAACGAACCCAAAGCTATTTGAGAAAGGATATTTAGCTCAACAATTTTTCACATGGTAGGGCATGGGAGTAAAATCATAATCACGGAGAGAAACAATGCAAGCTTTTCAAAGTGGAGTCATGTTGGTCATGTAAAGGAATTAGTTGGAGCCCACTACCTGCGGATAGAGCTACTTGGTTGGAAAGGAAGTTGCATATAATGGATTTTTGTACGAGAGAAGAAAATATTTTAAAGTAAGTAGTCTAAATCTATAGTATATAGTCTATGAAGTTAGATTGAGCATTTAAGCCATATGAAGACTATTATGTTGTCTAAAACCAATTTAGAAGATGATTTGTATTGACCATCTGGAGTGAGTCGACTCTCAAGTAGAGACATAGATATTGCCTAGTGGAGATGATATATTGGACTGGACCAAAGCATAGTTAATTTATAAGTCCACTTGTTTAGATTAATTCACTTTTGACATTCATTATGCAATAACCTTAATCGTGAGTAAGTAAACGATTTTATTTTTATGACTTGGTACTTTAATGTTCCAAAAGCTAAAGCGTCTCATAGTAGTAAGCTATTAGACCGGTTCATTAGATACATGACTTATATTCAATGTAAGCTCTGCTTATATATATAAAATCATAACTTCCATAAAGAGTAAAAGTTATCCTCTTAATGACATTATACAAGATGCGAAAATGAATGAGGTCTCGGGTCATTTGCTGGGCAAATGAATAATTATTCACTTTGGGTGAATAATCATTTTCCTATTGGATGTATAATGGATCTTTAAGATAGTGTGATTAAAAAGTTGAATGGACTTTGATTTTAACTTGATCATATATATCATATGAGGATGTTGCATATATGACAAGGTCATTAGACTGCGGTTACACACTAGCTACTGCGGTTACACACTAGCTTACGTAATACGGTATATAATTCGGAGTGCAGTTTCAGGTGTATGGTGGTGTGACTCTGAAACTAATAATTGTGTAATTAATTTAATTGGTATAGAATAATTAATTACATAGATTTTTGGAGCCTATATTATATATGTCCAATTAGTACATTTACTAGCTCAATGTAATCCCGATGGTAATCAATTGAGATATTCATTATAACTTTAATTCTTGGACTTAGTGAAGTGAAAAATTCGGTACACCTCCCACAAGGTGTAGGCGTTTTTTCTGATAAGGGTAGAATGAGAATTTTGTTTCATTTAATTAATTGGATAAATATTTATTTTAGATAAATATTAATTTGAGATAAAATTTGAAATAATTATTTTTATCTTTTGTGATAAATATAAGATTAATTTAAATTAAGAGATATTGATAAATTAATTATTTGGATAATTAATTTAAATACCTAGATAATGTCATTTAAATATCTATTTTAAATTAAATATGGTAATTATCCTATTTAGATTTGAAATTGAAACAAAATCTTATCCTAATCTACCTTGTGTACCTATTTTTTATGAGGATAAGGGAAGGAAAAGATTTTCTCCTTATTGATTTTCATTTGGATAATTATTACATAATTATTTAATTCAAATAAAGTTATCAAGATTTTATTTGAATTTAAATTGGAGTTATGGAACCTTATTCATGGAGATAAAATCATAAGATAATTGGAGAAAAAAATTTTGAGTCAAATTAAATCTCCTAGTCCTATTCGAATTCAAATTCCACTAAGTTCATTCACTATAAATAAGTCGCTAGAAGTTCCTATTTTATTTAAACCACAAACTATAAGGTGAGCGAGCTTATTATTATTCTCCCATGATAGTAACAATAAGTTACAAGAGTTTTAGTTGGAAGGAGAAAGCCGTGCACAAATACTGATCGAGAGATCGAATGCCCACACACTTTACTGTCTGGGAATTAAAAAATAATAAAGCAAACTAGTTGGTTGAAGCTTTCTTTGATCACATCCTTCGGCATTCCTGTTATCTTCTCTCAAGGTACATAGATTGTAGAATAAATTTTTGTATATGACAACATGAATTGGTACGATCTTAAGCATTCTTTTTTTTTTAATTCCATTACGTAAATTACCTCTTTTTTATACATAAAAGAGCTTACATCATTGTAGAATTGGCCTTTCAGTTTTGGTGATATCAAATACGAGAAAATACCTCCTCTTTTCCACTCTGTTTTGGTTAAACCTCATCGTTAGCAAGCCCCTCGATTTTTAGCCCCTACTTTTAGCAATTCGTTGTTCATATTTATAGAAAATAAGAACATTTGGCGATATGAGAGCTTGCTTTATATTTTGTCATAGCAGTATTCTTTTCACATGTTTCGAATTTTTATACTATAATGTAATGTAGGAAGTCTGCTTGTTGGAATATGTAGATATATGTAACATTTTAATAAATAACCTCTTTATTAAATTACAGTAAATAACATACTTCATAATTACATTTAAAATTTATAGCATTTTTTTAAGAGATAATAAATTATAGCACATATTTGTAATAAATCCTTAGATTTTTTGGGATTTTCTAAAAATTTTGGATTTACTATCAATTTTTGACAAGAAATTTTTGTGCATAGTTTTAGGTTAGAGAGAGAAGGGGAAAAAGGAGGGATTTGTTTGATATTTTATGATCATAAATTTGATTATGCTATTTATTATTATGTTTGAAATTTTATATTACAATTTATTATTACTTTTATAAAAAAAAATGCTATTTTGTTATTTCTACTTTAATAAATCTGTTTTTTTTTTAAGAAAAAAATCTATTTACTATAATTTTCTTTTTTTTTTTCCCTTTTGGTAAGGACCTTTCTTTAATCTAATAATCACGTAAAATACATTAACACTTTTCGTTTTGTTTCTCTCTCTCTCTCTCTCTTTTCTTTTTTGGGAAATAAATCCTTTCTTGTAGGGGAAACACATTATTATTATTATTATTATTATTATTATTATTATTATTATTATTATTATTATTATTATTATTATTATTATTATTATTATTATTATTTATTATTATTATTATTATTATTATTATTATTATTATTATTATTATTATTATTATTATTATTTTTTTTTTTATTATTATTTTTTTTTTTTTTTTTTTTTTTTTTTATTATTATTATTATTATTATTATTATTATTATTATTATTATTATTATTATTATTATTATTATTATTATTATTATTATTTTTTTTTTTTTTTTTTTTTTTTTTTTTTTTTTTTTTTTTTTTTTTTTTTTTTTTTTATTATTATTATTATTATTATTATTATTATTATTATATTATTATTATTATTATTATTATTATTATTATTATTATTATTATTATTATTATTATTATTTTTTTTTTTTTTTTTTTTTTTTTTTTTTTTTTATTATTATTATTATTATTATTATTATTATTATTATTATTATTATTATTATTATTATTATTTATTATTATTATTATTATTATTATTATTATTATTATTATTATTATTATTATTATTATTATTATTTTATTTTTTTTATTATTTTATTTTTTTTTTTTTTTTATTTTATTTTATTATTATTATTATTTTTTTTTTTTTTTTTTTTTTTTTTTTTTTTTTTTTTTTTTTTTTTTTTTTTTTTTTTTTTTTTTTTTTTTTTTTTTTTTTTTTTTTTTTTTTTTTTTTTTTTTTTTTTTTTTTTTTTTTTTTATTTTTTATTATTATTATTATTTTTTTTTATTATTATTATTATTATTATTATTATTATTATTATTATTATTATTATTATTATTATTATTATTATTATTATTATTATTATTTATTATTTATTTTAATTTAATTTTAAAAATTTTTTTGTTGCATATTAAGGAAACACATTAATATAATAGTTATGACATACAATTCACCACTGTTCCGAAAGAGTGTTCCCTTTACGATATTATTATTCTTCTTTTTTATTTTTTGGGAAACATACATAGATACTAATTACATATAGAAGTATTGGCATAAACGTTGAATTTCGGAGAAACTTTTTAAATTTAATTTACCCCCATAGATGTAAATCATTCCTTTTAATATAACTTCGAATCCTACAAACATTCGAACATGTGCTTAGTCTTCCTTAAGCATAAAAGAAAACTATTATTATTATTTTTTTGCATATATATATATATATATACGGTTAATTAGGTTTTAGTTAACTTATGTCAAGTTTTATAAAGTTTTCCTTTACTTCAATCAGTAAAACCAGAACATACATGTATGTCTTAAGGTCCAGATAGATACAAGCAGTGTTTTTATAAGGATTGAGAAGCAAAATATTGGTAGTATCAATTTCAACAGACAAGATTGACACTTTAATCTCCGATTTCCAAACACTTTTTTTTTTTGCTTTTCTTTTTGCCTTTCCTGTTTAATTTGGGAATATAATAGAACCACATGTAAACTTATAAACTAACTCACTCTCGCATTACACTCAGTCCATAGAGTTCTTAAAGTTTATTTCATAAGCTCTTTGGAAGAAATAGAATATGCTACTCTATGTAGAAGTTTGTCATCTTAATCCCCCCTTTGCTTTTCTCCATCTGCTGTTAACATAAGGTAAAGTCTTAAAAAAAAAAAAAAAAATAGAAGATGGTTAATTCTAAAAGCAAACAAAACTAATCAAGGGATTTATTTTTAAGTAGTTTTTTGATAAATGACTGAAGTTTTTTAAAATTAGTATTGCTTGTTTATTACCTTTATCCGCCTCAGATATCTCTCGTTTTTATTCTTCTGTATCTCTCTAATTCTCTCTTTTCTCTCTATCATGTTTAGGCAAAATCAACCATGTCGAATGAAGTTGAGCAAGGAATTGATGCAAGAGAGGTAAGAGAATCTTTGTGAGAGTAAAATTTAATGTTATTGTGTGTTTCTATTTTTATGGCTGTTAATGTTCTTATGTTTACAGGAATGGAATCTAGACTTCAAAGAAATTGTTGATGAGGATCTCATCGGTGTACAGTCATTTAGGCACAGAATTTTGGATAAAACTTTTGAGGTAGTTGTGGTCACAGGTTCTGATGTTAAATTCAATATATCAATTAATTCTTGGTTGTCAAGAAAACTAGAAGAGGCAGAAATGAAAGAAAAACACATAGTCTATCTTCAGATGGAATATAGTGTCTCTAAAATCGAAGCTCCCAACTTGTTCATATTTAGTATTTGTTGGGATCGTCATATTTTGATATGGTGCACCTGTCATATGCAAATTGATTATTGTTTCGATGTACTTTGGCTCTTGATGGTTACAAATATGGTAATAATCACAGATAAAAAGAGTGAAGAGTTATTGTATAACTATTTTGGTCTGAATAGTAAAAATACAATCATAAATTCAGTTTCTAAGGTATATAAGGAAAGAATGTTGAAGGCCAAAAGGGAAGCCAGGCGTTTGAAAAGTTTTGGGCATGGTATTGCAGTAGATATTCAGCTTGGATGCCTAAAACATTTTGAAGATGGTTCATCGAGTGATGAGGAACTTTCTTTGCATGAATTATGCATGAAAATACTTGGATTGCATCCTCCAGACCCTCCAACAATGCCAGATCTGTCGATGATTGACCTGCTAGATGATACAAAGATCCCAAGAGACGTGGCTGAAAATTGTGCCATAAAAGTATCTCTACTTGCAGTGCTAATGTCCTCATTGGGCTTCTAATATGTACTCATTGAATACTTGGAAATATTTAGGACTAAGCAAGGGCATTCATTGAGATTTTTTTTTTTTTTGCTAAAAGATTTTCGATGAGATATTTCTTTTATTAAAGGATTTTCAATGAGATTGATCTTCCATAATAGTTTATGTATTGAAAATACAAGATAATCGTTGTATTCATATAGAATATAGTTTATCTTGGCAGTTATATTTTTGGTCGAAAATGTTGTCATTTATTTGTCCTTTTGTTAGTTCATCAAATCATGTGTTACTTTTACTTTGTAAAACCAACATTTAAAAAAAAAAAAAAAAAACTTTGTTCGTATTTTTATTTGTATATTAGAGCGGAGTAGATTCCTTCCTTCCTTCCAATGGCTACAATAATAATTAGGTCACCTCTTATAGTTTTAGCTTTTAGGATTATTGATGAATGTTGTGGTGTTAAACCAACCGTCTTCGATCAGTGCACTTTTATTTCTTCAATATTCATTATTGACGTTTTCAATTGACTTCTTTTAACTTATAACAAAATTCACGACAAATAAATAAATAAATAAGACAATTACTTTTCGGGAGTTCTACGATAAGATATCTCCACATTAATAGGATAAAATGTTTTACCGTCAAATTAGATTTTAATGATTGAGATTAAAAAGACACTAAAATTCATAAGACCAATCACATCAGATTATCATTTTACAAAACATTTAAAAAAAAAAAAACTGAAAGCCCCTGCCCACGGCGGCCGCCTCCACCAAGCCACTGGACCGGGAATCACGTCAGAGGCCAAGATGAAGGGGGGCGACTTTCCGATGGAGACGACAACATGGGGAGGCCATGGGTGATCGATTTGCACAGATCTGGAAAACATCCCTCCGTCGGATCTGCGCTACCATGGTGGTGCTGCTCGCAAAGTGGTCGACGCCAGAAAGCTTGCGATGCTGGCGGAGGTGACTCGCAGTCACGCTGGAACTGGTGGACGGAGAAGTCACGGGCTTGCCGAAGCCCCTCCCTTCCGCTGGATCTGTGTGGGTGAGCGATGCTTGCAACCACCGGTGAGCTTCTCTGACCACCAAAATAGCGACGATCTGCAACCTCCGATCTACAAGCCAACAGCCTGAAACTCAGTCTCCTCGCCAGATTTGAACTCTCGACAACCCCAGCAACTACCGGGTGACCATCACACTCCCAATCGACGGCATAGGCGAGCTCCTCCGCCTCGCGATCTCGAAGATCCGTCGCCGATCATCGCTAGCACTCGTACGGGAGCCACGTCGAAGACGATATTGGTTGGGTAGCCGACAAGGTCGGAGACGACGTGGTTGGTGGCCGACGAGACCCACGGCCACCTCCTTTCTTGCCTCAATTCTCGCTCAACGACGGCGCCATCTCACGGTGGGAAGAATTTTTTTTTAATAATTGTTTGTAATCAGATGTAGTTGGACGCATGATAGTTTTGTGTGCTATATGACATGTGCACATTTTAAATGTAATCCAATAGCAAATAACTTTTACCCCATCCATAGGGTTAAATATTGGAAATGCCGTGAGAGTGAAAGAAATTTTAGTTATATTTCATTTATTTTAAATTGATTAATAATATTTTTGAGTTTTTTTTTTTCATTACATCTTTGTTATGCTGTCATTATTTAGATTTATATATTAAAGTAAATTTAAGTAAATATGACTCATTAATACTTTGTGTTTAAACTGTTAGAATATTGCATATAATTGATTTTTGTATACGAGAAGACAACGTTCTAAAGTAAGTAGTCTAAATATATAGTCTGTAGTTTGTGGGGTTAAATTGAGCATTTAACTCATATGAAGACTATTATGTTGTCTAAAACCAATTTAGAAGATGATTTGTGTTGACCATCTAGAGTGAGTCAACTCCCAAGTAGAGATATAGATATTGCTTAGTGGAGGTAATATATTGGATTGGACTAAAGTGTAATTAATTTATAAGTCCACTTGTTTAGATTATTTCACTTTTGACATTTATTATGCTATAACCTTAATCATGAGTAAGTAAACGACTTCATGTTTATGACTTGTGTACTTTGATGTTCTAAATGCTAAAGCGTATCGTAATAGTAAGCTATTAGATCGGTTCGTTGGGCACGTGACTTCTATTTGATGTGAGCTTTGCTTATATCTATGAAATCATAGCCCTCTCATAAAGAGTAAAGGTTATCATCTTAATGACATTATACATGATGTGAAAATGAATGAGACCTCGGGTCGTTTGCTGGGCAAATGAATAATTATTCACTTTGGGTGAATAATCATTTTCCTATTGATGTATAATGGATCTTTAAGATAACGTGATCAAAAGGTTAAACGAACTTTGACTTTAACTTGATCATAGATATCATATGAGGGTATTGCATATATGACAAGGTCATTGAACTGCGGCTACACACTAGCTTACGAAATATGATATATAATTCGTCATGCAGTTTCAGGTTTATAATGGTATGACTGTGAAATTAATAATTGTGTAATTAATTTATTTGATATAGAATAATTAATTACATATATTTTTCGAGCCCATATTATATATGTCCAATTAGTCATTTATTAGCTCAATATAATCCCAATGGTAATCAAGTGAGACCTTCATTATGGCTTTAATTTTTGGACTTAGTGAAGTGAAAAATTCGGTACACCTCCCATAAGATGTAGGCGTTTTTTCTAATAAGGGTAGAATGAGATTTTTATTTCATTTAATTAATTAATAAATATTTATTTTGGATAAATATTAATTTGAATTAATTATATTTATCTTTTGTAACATATGAGATTAATTTAAATTAAGAGATATTGATAAATTAATTATTCAAATAATTAATTTAAATATTAGATAATATCATTTAAATAATATTTTAAATTAAATATAATAATTGTCCTATTTAGTTTTGAAATTGAGACAAAATCTTATCCTAGTCTACCTTGTGTAGGTGTTTTTTATGAGGATAAGGGAAGGAAAATATTTTCTCCTTATAGATTTTATTTTGATAATTATTATATAATTATTTAATACAAATAAAGTTGTCATGATTTTATTTGAATTTAAATTGGAGTTATGGAATATTATCTATGGAGATAAAATCATAAGATAATTGGAGATAAAAAATTTGAATCAAATTTTGAATCTCCTAATCCTATTTGAGTTCAAATTCCACTCAGTCTATTCACTATAAATAAGAACCTAGGGATTCTTATTTTATTTAAATCAGAGACTCTAAGGTGAGCGAGTTTATTATTATTCTTCCATTATAGTAAATAATAAATAAGGCTAGTTGGCTGAAGTTTTCTTTGATCACATCCTTCAGCATTCTTATTGTCTTCTCTCAAGGTACATAGATTATAGAATAAATTTTTGTATATGACAATATGAGTTTGTACAATCTTAATTTTTTGTAAAAATTCCGTTGCATATAAATTACCCCTTTTTTCCTACATAAAAACAGCTCACATCATTGTAGAATTGGTCTTTCAGTTTTGGTGATATCAAATAACAGAAAATACCTTCTCTTTTCCACTCTGTTTTGGTTAAACCTCATCGTTAGCAAGCCTCTTGATTTTTAGCCCCTACTATTAGCAATTCGTTGTTCATATTTATAGAAAATAAGAACATTTGCCAATAAGAGAGCTTGCTTTATATTTTGTCATAGCAGTATTCTTTTCACATGTTTCGAATTTTTATACTATAATGTAATGTAGGAAGTCTGCCTGTTGGAATATGTAGATATATGTAACATTTTAATAAATAACCTCTTTATTAAATTACAGTAAATAACATATTTCATAATTACATTTAAAATTTATAACATTTTTTTTAAGAGATGATAAATTATAGCACATATTTGTAATAGATCCTTAGATTTTTTGGGATTTTCTAAAAATTTTGGATTTACTACCAATTTTTTACAAGAAATTTTTGTGCATAGTTTAAGGTTAGAGAGAGAAGGGGAAAGAGGAGGGGTTTGTTTGATATTATGTGATCATAAATTTGATTATGCTATTTATTATTATGTTTGAAAATTTAAATTACAATTTATTATTACATTTATAAAAAATTCTATTTTGTTATTTCTACTTTAATATATCTGTTTTTTTTTTAGAAAAAAAATCTATTTACTATAATTTTATTTTTTCTTTTTTTTTTTCCCTTTTGTAAGGACCTTTCTTTAATCTAATAATCACGTAAAATACATAACACTTTCGTTTTGTTTCTCTCTCTCTCTGTTTTTCCCCCCCTTTTTTGGGAAATAAATCCTTTCTTGTAGGGGAAACACATTAATAATAATAATAATAATAATAATAATAATAATAATTTAATTTTAATTTTTTTGTTGCATATTGAGGAAACACATTTATATAATAGTTATGGGCATACAATTCACCACTGTTCTGAAAGAGTGTTCCCTTTTTTCTTTTGGTTTCCTTTTCTTGAGTCAGGAGAAGTAGTTTACGATATTATTATTCTTCTTTTTAATATTTTGGGAAACATACATCGATACTAATTATATATAGAAGTATAGGCATAAACGTTGAATTTCGGAGAAACTTTTTTAAATTTAATTTACCCCAATAGATGTAAATTATTCCTTTTAATATAACTTCGAATCCTACATACATTCGAACATGTGCTTAGTCTTCCTTAAGCATAAAAGAAAACTAGGTATTTTTTTTTATTATAATTTTTTGCATATATATATATATATATATATATAGAAGTTTGTCATCTTAAAGCCCCTTTTACCTTTCTCCATCTGCTGTTAAAATATATATATATATGTGTGGTTAGGTCTAAAAGCAAACAAAACTAATAAAGGGATTTTTTTAAAGTAGTTTTCTGATAAATGACTGAAGTTTTATAAAATTAGTATCACTTGTTTATTATCTTTATCTGCCTCAGATTTCTCTCCTTTTTATTCTTGTGTATCTCTCTAATTCTCTCTTTTCTTTCTATCATGTTTAGGTAAGACCAACAATGTCTAATAAAGTTGAGCAAGGAATTGATGCAAGAGAGGTAAGAGATGCTTTGTGAGAGTAAAATTTGATATTATGGTATGTTTCTATTTTTATGGCTGTTAATGTTCTTATGTTTACAGGAATGGAATTTAGACTTCAAAGAAATTGTTATGAGGAGCTCAATGGTGTCCAGGTATATAGGCACAGAATTTTGGATAAAACTTTTGAGGTAGTTGTAGTCAGAGGTTCGGAAGTTGTACATAACATGTCATTTAATTATTGGTTGTCAAGAAAAGTGGAAGAGGCAGAAATGAGTGAAAAACACATTGTCTACCTTCAAATGGAATATAGTGTCTCTCAAATCGAATCTGCCAACATGTTCATATTTAGTATTTGTTGGGGTGTCATATTTTGATATGGTGCACCTATCACATGCGATTCGAACTTTGTTTAGAAGTGCTTTGGCTTCTGACAGTTCCAAATATGGTATTGATCACTGATAAAAAGAGTGAAAAGTTGTTAAGTAATTATTTTGGTGTGAATAGTAAAAATACAATCATAAATTCAGTTACTAAGGTGTATAAGGAAAGAATGTTGAAGGCCAAAAGGGAAGCCAGGCGTTTGAAGAGTTTTGGGCATGGTATTGCAGTAGACATTTAGCTTGGATGCCTAAATCATTTTGAAGATGGTTCATCGAGTGATGAGGAACTTTCTTTGTATGAATTATGCACGAAGATACTTGGATTGCGTCCTCCAGACACTCCGACAATGCCAGATCTGTCGATGATTGACGTGCTAGAAAAGATAGAGAACCCACGAAATTTAGCTGAAAATTATGCCATAAAAGTATCTCTGCTTGTAGTGCTTATGTCCTCATTGGGCTTCTAATATGTACTCATTTGAATACTTGGGAAATATTTAGGACCAAGCAAGGGCACTCATTGCGTGTGTGTGTGTGTATTTTTTTTTTTTTTTTCCTCTAGGATTTTCGATGAGATTTTTTTTTTTACTAAAGGATTGATCTTCCATAATAGTTATTCAAATTGAAAATACAGGATTTTGGTTGTATTCATATAGAATATAGTTTATCTTGGCATTTATATTTTTGGTTGAAAATATTGTTGTTTATTTGTTCTTTTGCTAGTTCATCAAATCATGTGTTATTTCGTAAAATCCACTTTTTTTTTTTTTTTTCAAAAACTTTAGTCGGTTTTTCTATTACTTACTTTTAACAATTTGTTCTCCATATTTTTGGAAAATAAGCCTATTTGCCGTAATTTAGAAAAAAAAAAAAAACTTTTTAAAAAATCCTTGTCTCAAGCTAGGAGATAATTTTTCCAATGAGACTGAAGCCACCACATTTCAAGGAGTTTTTTCTTCAAATCAATATAATGGCAACTCCTGTGATAAAAGGATTCAGAAATTTTAATTGAGACTGACTTTAATCTTTTAAACATAAAAATTTAACCCTAAATAAAAAGAGAAAGAAAAGAACGGTTTGTTTTTTATGAGTCTGTGGTATGGTCTTTACCGGTAAAATCTTTTTTTAGACCGTTGAGATTTAATCGAACGGTTAAAACGTTGATGGTGTACGATACTCAACATACACCTTACCTCATATAATCATTCCCACCCAAAGTTTTCTCCATCGCCGGTGATTTTCCCACCGCCGACGAAGGACCCGGGCTACTCATCCCCGATACCAGTGACCACCTCCGGCACCCAGCCCTAGCAGCCGGCTTCCGGCTAATTTCTCTCTCTTCCTTTTCTCTCTCTTCTCTTCTCTCTCTCTTCCCCTATCTCTCTCCCCGGCGACCCACCTCCGGCCCCCTAGCCGCGGCCGTCGGACGCCGGTGAATTCTCTCTTCCCCTTTTTTCTCTTCCCCTCTCTCTCTCTTCTCCTCTCTCCCGCCCCCCCCCCCCACCACCCCCGAGCCCCCCACCCCCGGCCTCCCCCCACCCCCCCGACAACCCCCCCTCTCTTCCCTTTCTCTCTCTTTTCCTCTCTTCTCTCTCTCTTCGTGACGGCGACCGCAAGTCGCGCAGGCGGCCGGGGGTGGGTCGGCCCCCGAAGAGAGAGAAGAGGGAAGAGAGAGAGAAAAGAGAGGAAAAGAGAGAAAGGGGAAGAGAAGAGAAGAAAAAACTTTGTCTGTATTTTTATTTGTATATTAGAGCGGAGTATATTCCTTCCTTCCTTCCAATGGCTACAATAATAATTAGGTCACCTTTTATAGTTTTAGCTTTTAGGATTATTGATGAATGCTTATGATGTTAAATCGACGGTCTTCGATCTGTACACTTTTATTTCTTCAATATTCATTATTGACTTTTTCGGTTGACTTCTTTTAACTTATAACAAAATTCACGACAAACAAATAAATAAATAAGACAATTACTTTTTCAGTTTGGGGAGTTCTATAATTAGCCCACCGAGATCCAGGTTTAACTCTAATTAAATTATATTTTTTTTATTTTAATTTTTATTTTTTCTAAAAAATCAACAAAATTTATAACTAGTTTTTAAAAAGTTAACCAACTCAAATTTAAAAATTTTATCTTATCTTTAATCCAACGCAAAGACCAAATGAATCATAAGATCTCTCCCCTTCACACCATCACTGGGATAAAGTTTTTTAGCATAAGATTACTTTTAATGATTGAGATTAAGAAGACACACAAAAAATCATAAAGCCTAACCACACCAGATTATCATTTAACAAAACATTTCAAAACATTAAAAAAAAAAAAAAAAAAAAAAACTGGAAGCCACTCCCCACGGCCGCCACCTCCACGAAGAAACCGGACCGGGAATCACGTCAGAGGCCAAGATGAAGGGGGCGACTTTCCGACGGAGACGACAACATGGGGAGGCCATGGGTGATCGATTTGCACAGATCTGGAAAACATCCCTCCGTCGGATCTGCGCTACCATGGTGGTGCTGCTCGCAAAGTGTTCGACGCCAGAAAGCTTGCGATGTTGGCGGAGGTGACTCGCAGTCACGCTGGAACTGGTGGACGGAGAAGTCGCGGGCTTGCCGAAGCCCCTCCCTTCCGCTGGATCTGTGTGGGTGAGCGATGCTTGCAACCACCGGTGAGCTCCTCTGACCACCGAAATAGCGACGATCTGCTACCTCCGATCTACTAGCCAACAGCCGGAAACTCAGTCTCCTCACCAGATTTGAACTCTCGACAACCCCAGCAACCACCGGGTGACCATCACACTCCCAATCGACGGCATAGGCGAGCTCCTCCGCCTCGCGATCTCGAAGATCCGTCGCCGATCATCGCTAGCACTCGTACGGGAGCCACGTCGAAGACGATATTGGTTGGGTAGCCGACAAGGTCGGAGACGACGTGGTTGGTGGCCGACGAGACCCACGGCCACCTCCTTTCATGCCTCAATTCTCGCTCAACGACGGCGCCATCTCACGGTGGGAAGAAATTTTTTTTAATAATTGTTTGTAATCAGATGTAGTTGGACGCATGAGAGTTTTGTGTGCTATATGACATGTGCACTTTTAATGTAATCCAATAGCAAATAACTTTTACCCCATCCATAGAGTAAAATGTTGGGAATGCCGTAGAGTAAGAGTGAAAGAAATTTTAGTAATATTTTATTTATTTTGAATTGATTAATAATATTTTTGAGTTTTTTTTTTTCATTACATCTTTGCTATACTGTCATCATTTAGATTTATATATTAAAGTAAATTTAAGTAAATATGACTCATTAATTACTTTGTGTTTAAACTGTTAGAATGTTGCATATAATTGATTTTTGTATACGAGAAGACAACGTTCTAAAATATGTAGTCTAAATATATAATCTGTAGTTGTGGGTTAGATTGAGCATTTAACTCATATGAAGACTATTATGTTGTCTAAATCAATTTAGAAGATGATTTGTGTTGACCATCTAGAGTGAGTCGACTCCCAAGTAGATATATAGATATTGCTTGTGGAGGTGATATATTGGACTGGACTAAAGTGTAAGTTCACTTGTTTAGATTAATTCACTTTTGACATTTATTATGCTATAACTTAATCAGAGTAAGTAAACGACTTATGTTTATGATTGTGTACTTTGATGTTCTAAAGGCTAAGCGTATCGTAGTAGTAAGCTATTAGATCAGTTCGTTGGGTATGTGACTTCTATTCGATGTGAGCTTTGCTTATATAAATGAAATCATAGCCCTCTCATAAAGAGCAAAGTTATCATCTTAATGACATTATACATGATGTGAAAATGAATGAGACCTCGGGTCGTTTGCTGGGCAAATGAATAATTATTCACTTTGGGTGAATAATCATTTTCCTATTGATGTATAATGGATCTTTAATAATGATAAAAGGTTGAACGAACTTTGACTTTAACTTGATCATAGATATCATATGAGGTATTGCATATATGACAAGGTCATTGGACTGTGACTACACACTAGCTTACGTAATATGATATATAATTCATCGTGCAGTTTCAGGTTTATATGGTGTGACTGTGAAACTAATAATTGTGTAATTAATTTATTTGATATAGAATAATTAATTACATATATTTTTGAGCCCATATTATATATGTCCAATTAGTCCATTTATTAGCTCAATATAATCCTGATGGTAATCAAGTGAGATATTATTATGGCTTTAATTTTTGGACTTAGTGAAGTGAAAAATTCAGTACACCTCCCATAAGTGTAGGCATTTTTTCTGATAAGGGTAGAATGAGATTTTTATTTCATTTAATTAATTGAATAAATATTTTTTTGGATAAATATTAATTTGAAGATAAGATTTGAAATTTGATTTAATTATATTTATCTTTTGTGATAAATATGAGATTAATTTAAATTAAGAGATATTGATAAATTAATTATTCAAATAATTAATTTAAATATCTAGATAATATCATTTAAATATATATTTTAAATCAAATATAATAATTGTCCTATTTAGTTTTGAAATTGAGACAAAATCTTATCCTAGTCTACCTTGTGTAGGTGTTTTTTATGAGGATAAGGGAAGGAAAATATTTTGTCCTTATTGATTTTATTTTGATAATTATTATATAATTATTTAATATAAATAAAGTTGTCATGATTTTATTTGAATTTAAATTGGAGTTATGGAATATTATCTATGGAGATAAAATCATAAGATAATTGGAGATAAAAAAAATTGAATCAAATTTTGAATCTCCTAATCCTATTTGAGTTCAAATTCCACTCAGTCTATTCATTATAAATAAGACCTTAGGGGTTCTTATTTTATTTAAACCATAGACTCTAAGGTGAGCGAGTTTATTATTATTCTCCCATTATAGTAAATAATAAATAAGGCTAGTTGGCTGAAGTTTTCTTTAATCACATCCTTCAGCATTCTTGTTGTCTTCTCTCAAGATACATAGATTATAGAATAAATTTTTGTATATGACAATTTGAGTTTGTACGATCTTAATTTTTTGTAAAAATTCCGTTGCATAAATTACTCCTTTTTTCCTATTTAAAAAAAGCTTACATCATTGTAGAATTGGTCTTTCAGTTTTGGTGATATCAAATGACAGAAAATACCTTCTCTTTTCCACTCTGTTTTGGTTAAACCTCATCGTTAGCAAGCCTCTTGATTTTTAGCCCCTACTATTAGCAATTCGTTGTTCATATTTATAGAAAATAAGAACATTTGCCAATATGAGAGCTTGCTTTATATTTTGTCATAGCAGTATTCTTTTCACATGTTTCGAATTTTTATACTATAATGTAATGTAGGAAGTCTGCTTGTTGGAATATGTAGATATATGTAACATTTTAATTAATAACCTCTTTATTAAATTACAGTAAATAACATATTTCATAATTACATTTAAAATTTATAACATTTTTTTAAGAGATGATAAATTATAGCACATATTTGTAATAAATCCTTAGATATTTTGGGATTTTCTAAAAATTTTGGATTTACTATCAAATTTTGACAAGAAATTTTTGTGCATAGTTTTAGGTTAGAGATAGAAGGGGAAAGAGGAGGGGTTTGTTTGATATTATGTGATCATAAATTTGATTATGCTATTTATTATTATGTTTGAAATTTTATATTACAATTTATTATTATTTTTATAAAAAATTCTATTTTGTTATTTCTACTTTAATATATCTGTTTTTTTTTTAGAAAAAAAAATCTATTTACTTTAATTTTATTTTTTCTTTTTTTTTTCCCCTTTTGTAAGGACCTTTCTTTAATCTAATAATCACGTAAAATACATTAACATTTTCGTTTTGTTTCTCTCTCTCTCTCCTCTCTCTCTCTTTCTTTTCTTTTTTGGGAAATAAATCCTTTCTTGTAGGGGAAACACATTATTATTATTATTATTATCATCATCATCATCATCATCATTATTATTATTTATTTTAATTTAATTTTAAAATTTTTTTGTTGCATATTGAGGAAACACATTAATATAATAGTTATGACATACAATTCACCACTTATTTTATTTTTTTTTTTTTAGTCAGGAGAATATTACATATTATTTTCTTCTTTTTATATTTTGGGAAACATATATAGATACTAATTACATATAGAAGTATAGCATAAACGTTGAATTTCGGAGAAACTTTTTAAATTTAATTTACCCCCATAGATGTAAATCATTCCTTTTAATATAACTTCGAATCCTACAAACATTCGAACATGTGCTTAGTCTTCCTTAAGCATAAAAGAAAACTAGGTATTTTTTTATTATTATTTTGCATATATATATATATATATATAATAGAAGTTTGTCATCTTAAAGCCCTTTTACTTTCTCCATCTACTGTTAATAATAATAAATATAATATGGTTAGGTCTAAAGCAAACAAAACTAATAAAGGGATTTTTTAAGTAGTTTTCTGATAAATGACTGAAGTTTTATAAAATTAGTATCACTTGTTTGTTTATTATCTTTATCTGTCTCAGATTTCTCTCCTTTTTATTCTTGTGTATCTCTCTAATTCTCTCTTTTCTTTCTATCATGTTTAGGTAAAACCAACAATGTCTAATAAAGTTGAGCAAGGAATTGATGCAAGAGAGGTAAGAGATGCTTTGTGAGAGTAAAATTTGATATTATGGTATGTTTCTATTTTTATGGCTGTTAATGTTCTTATGTTTACAGGAATGGAATTTAGACTTCAAAGAAATTGTTGATGACGATCTCATTGGTGTACAGGTATATAGGCACAGAATTTTGGATAAAACTTTTGAGGTAGTTGTAGTCAGAGCTTCTGAAGTTGTATTTAACAGGTCATTTAATTATTGGTTGTTTAGAAAAGTGGAAGAGGCAGAAATGAGCGAAAAACACATTGTCTACCTTCAAATGGAATATTGTGTCTCTAAAATCGAAGCTCCCAACATGTACATATTTAGTATTTGTTGGGGTTGTCATATTTTGATATGGTGCACCTATACCATGCGATTGGAACGTTGTTTAGAAGTACTTTGGCTCCTGACGGTTCCAAATATGGTATTGATCACTGATAAAAAGAGTGAAAAGTTGTTAAGTAATTATTTTGGTGTGAATAGTAAAAATACAATCATAAATTCAGTTTCTAAGGTCTATAAGGAAAGAATGTTGAAGGCCAAAAGGGAAGCCAGGCGTTTGAAGAGTTTTGGGCATGGTGTTGCAGTAGACATTCAGCTTAGATGCCTAAAACATTTTGAAGATGGTTCATCGAGTGATGAGGAACTTTCTTTGCATGAATTATGCACGAAGATACTTGGATTGAGTCCTCCGGACACTCCGACAATGCCAGATCTGTCGATGATTGACATGTTAGAAAATATAGAGATCCCACGAAATTTAGTTGAAAATTATGTCATAAAAGTATCTCTGCTTCCAGTGCTAATGTCCTCATTGGGCTTCTAATATGTTCTCATTTGAATACTTGGGAAATATTCAGGACCAAGAAGGGCACTCGTTGCGTGTGTGTGTGTGTGTGTTTTTTTTTTTTTTTCCTCTAGGATTTTCGATGAGATTTTTTTTTTTTTTTTATACTAAAGGATTGATCTTCCATAATAGTTATTCAAATTGAAAATACAGGATTTTCGATGATGTTTTTTTTTTTTTTTCAAAAACTTAGTCGGTTTTTCTATTATATTAGAGCGGCCTCTACTTTTAACAATTTGTTCTCTATATTTTTGGAAAATAAGCCTATTTGCCGTAATTTAAAAAAAAAAAAATTTTAAAAAAATCCTTGTCTCAAGCTTGGAGATAATTTTTCCAATGAGACTGAAGCCACCACATTTCAAGGAGTCTTTTCTTCAAATCAATATAAATAGAACTTGTGTGATAAAAGGATTCAGAAATTTTGATAGAGACTGACTTTAATCTTTTAATCATAAAAATTTAACCCTAAATAAAAAGAGAAAGAAAAGAATGTTTTTTTTTTAAAAGGTTTCAGGCTTTTACAGAAATGATATGTTTGTTTTAACCATTTTGTCAAATGGAACATTTTCCATCTAGATAATTTATTCACACATGTTCTATGTTTGTCTAATCTCAAATGCTCTATTTGGATTATACATTTTGAAATCAGGTCCAAATTCCAAAAATCAATTTTTGAGACTAACAAGTGAAAATTTTCAACTCTCCAAACATAAATTCAAATATATATATATATATATATATATATATATATATATTTCTAAATGTCAATGTCAAAAAATCTAATACAAATGATAATCTAAAATTTAGATTCTAAATGTTCTCATCTCAATATCATCTAACTGTAATCAATGTAAAACCATCATCGTTTGCGACTGCAATGACCCGTCCTCCAGGGCTCCAATCAACCGCTTGAATCTACATTCCAAAACATACAAACTTAAAATCCAAATCAAACACAACAAAATACAAAAAAATAGTTTTTTCTTGAGTTTTATTACTAAATAACCTTTTTTCATAAAATTTTTTAATAAATGACCGAAATTTTAAAAAATTAGTTAAAATGACTTTTTTTTTTCTACAATATTTAATCAAATGTGTTAAATAATTCGTCACTGATTAACTATAACGTAAATCACTAAATTTTATAATCAATCATCAAATTTCATAATTAATCACTGATTAACCATTGGTCAATCACTGATTTATCATTGGTCAATCACTGATTGACCAAAATTTGACAAATAACAAACGGCTATTTTCCTAAATAGAAAAAAGTTGGATCATCCATTAAGTGACTAAAAAAGGCCCCCAACTTAAGTTTCTTTTTTTTTTTTTTTACTTACCCTAGTACCACATGCAACTTTGGCCATCAGCTGCTGTTTGTTGTAGTCCCATATCTACACGACAAAAAAATAAAAAATCAAATTAAAAACTTTAAATCAAAATGAGAACCAGCAAATTGAGAACAAACAACAAGATATATATATATATATGAATATATATAGCTTCTCTGAGTATTATAATGATTGTTATATGAGAACCAGCTTCATTAAACAAACAGATCAACAAAACTAATATTACAACTGAAGCTGAGAAAACCAACTGGGCACTGCACCGGTCCAGCTGGTTCAGGCCAAACTTCACCATATTGTGAGCAAAAAAATAAACTACCACAATATTTATATAAAAGAAGCAGATGACAAATGTTCAACAAGTTAGTTCTCCAATGGATTGAATTTCCTATGAAGGATTTCATACTCAGTCAAGCGCTCGCTATACCTTAACAAAAAAATCGGCAGCTCCAACACTCAGCAAGAAACGGCCATCAGGTGACCACCTGCAATATTAGAAGAAGCTAATACATGAATCTTAATTTCAACCCGTGTTGTTAATGTTTATTATTCATTAAAGTTTGAAGTTTTCTTTAACAAAAATTACCAAAATAATCAAGTTATGTACCTAATTTAACATGTTTCCAGTAAAAAAAAAACATGAAGACAATTCATAAAAATGCCCTAATTATCAAAGTAATCAAGTCAAGTATAAAATGAAGACAATTCATAAAAATGCCCTAAGCCATTAATAGATTAACTTAGCTCATCACAGAACCACAAAACACATAAGTTAAGCCGCTGCTGCTCAGTCACCGGAGGGCTGAAGTTGAAGATGGAGTGCTATGTTATTTTAGGAGGGCTGGAGGGGACGGCAGAGGGTAAAAATAAGGGAGATTAATGTTGTTTCTAGGGTTTAATTTTGTTTTAATATCACCCAAAACACACAGAAAAATTGGGTCACACTTGAAAATATAAAAAAGGCTTAATAAGTTCTTAAAAAATAAGCCCAAATGGCCTATCTGTCGGGGACTCCTCCTGAAATGGAAAGCATAAGCCTTAGGGCGCCCATTCCTCATGGTGAGGCACGCCCTCGAGGTGCCTCGAATGCCTTTTAGTCGTTTAATTTAATGACAAAACAGTTTAAGTGTGTGAGTTGAAGTCATACCTTATGTGGGAGATTTTGCCTGAATTGGGCTTCCACACAGCCACACAGCTGCTGTTGGTGGCATTGAACACCTTAATAGAATCCTCACAACAACTAGCAACCAAGTCTCCGTTCGGTGCGAAGGCCATTTGGGCCCTGGGCTGTTTATGAAACATAATTTGAACATCATTATTATTATTTTAGCAGAAACAGTAATTTAATTGATAATCAAAAAGGTAACAAGACAAAAGCATAAAAGAGAGGATGAGTCCTCACAAAAAACAGAATGCAAGTGATAAAATAAAATCTAAGTCATAATACTCTAAAACATAATTTAAATATTAATAACACAAAGTCACACCAAAAAAAAAAAAAAAGCGCACACACACAGTGGCAGAGGCACAAGAAATTACGTTATCATGAGCTCTTATGCTGTTTATAGGGGCAATCCCCTGAACAATCCACAAACCGATTGTTCCATCCGCAGACGAAGAGACAATCATCTCCTCCCTGTCCCCTTTCCTCATATTGAAAGTGCGCCGCGCAACCTATCAAAAGTTTCCAAAAAAAAAAAAAAAATCAACATCTAAACGGTTGTATTATTTTAACTACTTAAAAGTTCAAAAGAATGAGAAATACCGCTCTCATTTCCTCTGGAGTGGCCCACTGTCCACCACCATATGGTCCGAATCTAAGTGCAAAATCAGTGGTTAACTCAATTGAGTCAACTTTTTTCGAATGACACTTCAAGGAAAAAAAACAAAAAATATATATTTATATCAGTAACTGTTCACCTTTGTTTATGCTAATTTGAAATGAAAATTAGCAGTAAATTGCACTACGTTTTTACTGCAAAAGGAAAATAAGCAATAAAGTGCCAAGACATACAGGCCTCGTGTTTAGGGTTTTGTAGACATACCATTGGTTTTTCAGTCTGAAAAACAGCTTTATTTCAGTGCTTTTTTGCAAAATCACTAAGAACTTTACAAGTTGCAAAATAACTACGTATATTGAAAGCGTGAATGAAGAAAATATACTCTCTCTTATTGAATTAAACTTCAGAAAATGTATATTGCCATCAAAATCGCAAACTGCAAGAAACAAAAGAATCTAATTGATAGGAACCAGTAACTTTTTCTCCCCCTTCTGATCACCCTCTCTGCCTTATTTATACTTCCCTCCTTTCTCACGCCCTGTAAACAACTCTTCCTATTCAGTTATATCCTGACTAACTACTAATAATTTCTCCTAATTTGTTACACACACTGACTAGCTAGCTAACTAACAAGTCCTATCACTAATCCTACCTAACCAACTGAATTTGAACATATTTAACAAAATCCTATATCTGGATTTTATTATTCAAATTTTAAATAAACCTGAAAACTATCCCAACTGACTCCTAACTTCCAACATACATGTAAAGGAAGAGATTTCCTCAATAAACAAAATTTTATCATTATATCTACCGGTAGAGTGCGAGTCAACTCAAAGGATGAGTCCCACACCATAATCCATCCATCAGCACATCTGCAAAATTCACAATTGATGAGTGCTTCAAACTGTTGAAATAAAATTTAAATTCAGTAAAAAAACTGAAAATAGTATTATCATACCCTGCCACGATGAAGTCTCCGCCACTCCAACGCAGACAAGTAACCAGATGGTTATGGCCAGCAAGATGCTTGGCCGACGTCAGGGACATAACATCGAAAACACTTGTGCCAGCATTTGCTCTGGCACAAGCAAACCTCCTGCAAGGAGCCTCCAAATGGCACGGTCTCCACGCAAGGTTCCCGACCCACTTGCTTCGTCCCTAACAGAAATATTTTAAATCAATAAGATAGTAAAGAAACTAGAAATTAAAATTAAATAAAAACAAGCCTGCAAGTATTGATGAACCTCAAGTGGCCTCCCCAATTGCGCCCCTATCCGTGGATCCCAGCACAAAATTTCACCACAGTTGCTCGTACTGAGCAAAACAGTGCCGTCTGGTGACCAGAATAGGGCATCTACATCACCCCTATGACCTGAAATTTTTAAATCAATCTCTTAATTCAGCAAACATTAAACCATTTCTAGTGATTCTTTATAAAACAAAAACAAAAACAACGTACCCAAAGCTATTTGAGAAAAGATATTTAGCTCAACAATTTTTCACATAGTAGGGAATGGGAGTAAAATCATAATCACGGAGAGAAACAATGCAAGCTTTTCAAAGTGGAGTCATGTTGGTCATTTAAAGGAATTAGTTGGAGCCCACTACCTGCGGATAGAGCTACTTGGTTGGAAAGGAGGTTCAAAGTAGAGGCGGGGAAAAGGGCGATTTTCAGTTGTGATAGGAAAAAATCTTTGGGGTCAGATGGGTACACATTGGCCTTCTTTCAAGATTGTTGGGAGCTTGTGAAAAATGATCTTCTAAAGGTTTTTGAGGAATTTTAAAAGAATGGTATGGTTTCTCATCAATGAATCATATGGTTTGCTCATCAATGAATCATACCATTCTCTGACTCGTTTCAAAAAGGACTAATTCTAGGAGTTTGAAAGATAAACAGATCAACCTTGTTACTAGTGTCTATAAAATTTTGGCTAAGGTGTTAGCCAACAGATTGCGGGAAGTTCTGGACTTAACGATTTCTTCTTCACAAGTTGCTTTCGTTCAAAACCATCAGATTCTAGATATAGGGTTGGTAGCAAATGAGGCAGTGGAGGAATATTGATCTAAAAAGAAAGGATTCGGTGCTTATGGTAGATTTCAAAGAAAGCTTATGACCATGAAAGATGGAGATTTCTTGATAAGGTGTTGGTAAAAGAGATTTGGGATGAAGTGATGAAAATTGATGTTTGAATGTCTTAAATCGGCCAATTTCTCGACTATGATCAAGGGAAAGCCATCGCGTTTCTTTAGGAGTTCAAGGAAACTAAAAAAAGGCGATCCACTTTCCCCGTTTTTGTTCACTTTGGTGACTGATGTTCTTGGGAGACTCATGGATAAAGCCATGGACGAAGGAATTGCAAAGGGATTCAAAGTAGGTAAACTTTTCATGCTTGT
Organism: Ficus hispida; assembly: GCA_025413025.1. NCBI lineage: Eukaryota > Viridiplantae > Streptophyta > Magnoliopsida > Rosales > Moraceae > Ficus > Ficus hispida. The sequence continues at coordinate 5,320,237 of CM046362.1, forward strand.
GGCGGATGTATAAAACATTTTCTAATTTTTAGTATATTTCGAAGTTCTTCACTACTTGCTCGGATCTAAAAATAAATATGGGGTAGAGTACTTTAGCAGTGATAAATTTGGATAGAAGATTGTTAGATTTCGCTACAGTGTGTTATGACCTCATTGCACTTCACCCATGCTAGGCGTGCCAAGAAGCAAGGACAGCAAATGGTGGCAGGAGAAAAGCATGAATCTCAAGAAGGAAGTGCGGGAGGGGGAAATTCCGTTAAGAGGGAAAACCAATAATCTTATAAGTATTAGCAAAGGGGAATTTGGGCGTTGTGCAGGCACTTAGTGAGTACTAAGAGTGTGGAAGAGCTCGCAAACCTCTCGAACAATTTGCGAATCCCATCTTTGATTTCTAGTTTTGCAGTCAATAAAATTCCCTTGGTTCTTTCCAATTTGTGATATTTGAGCTTTCTTTTCTCTTATCAGATTAGTTAGTTCATAACAAATTGGTATCAAAACATCACGATTTGGGAATGGCAGTGAAGTGAGTCGTCGAGCATTTAGGAATGATGGAGGAATAGGTTGGATCGGTTCATGGGGAGATGTAATAGGAGTTTAAGCGAATGTGTGGGGATCCTCTATGGATTCGAGCATTGGGGCGTAATTCGGAGGCGGTGTTGGCAAACTCGACCAATTGTTGAAGCCGATTACGTCACAGGTGTCACCAACAGTGAACTTGGACCAGAAAGAATGTGCATCCTCTGTCGTCTACTCCGACCTCAGCTACTTCACTGGAGGTCCAATCTGGTCCTATCCTTCAGAAGATCGATTGGAAATCCGAGAATCATCTACGGCGTCTCGAGATGCCTGTTTTTCGAGGGGAGAATCTTGATGGGTGGATCTACCACGCAAAGTGGTTCTTTGCTTTACATCAAATGTCGGAACCAGAGAAAATGGAGACTCTTATCATTCAGTCTTGATGGAGAAGCTCTGGTGCAGTTTCAGTGGTAGGATTGCCATCGTGTGGCTAGCAACTGGATGGAGCTCGGGATGATGATCACGGAGCAATTTCGGCCCTCTTAGTAGGGATCGATCTGTGAGCAATTTCTGTCGTTTAAGCAGGACGGCACTGTGAGGGAGAACCGCCGACAGTTCAAGTTGCATACTACTTCTCTGGAGAATATTCCGAAGTCATTCTGGAGAGGAATTTCATCACCAAGTTAAAACCCGAGATTCGAGCAGAGGTCCGTATGTTATAGCCCAGCGGGTTAAGCTGGATTATGGATCTTGCCCAGCAAGTTAAAGATCGGAATCTTTCTTTGAGGCAGCCTAAAGGTTCTGTTAGGTTTTCTTTGAGCCAAGGCCCAACTTTTAACCCTAATTTGGTGTCTAAACCTAGCAGCTCCTCTAAAGTCTAAATTGCCTCGCTTCTTGGAATCGAGCACCTGCTACTATGGAGAAACCCTCGAGTCCCAAGAGTGACTTTCCATTCCATTGTCTCACGGACTCGAAGCTACAAGCCACGAAAGAGAAAGGATTGTGTTATCACTGTTATGAGAAGTGCTCAATGGTCACGTTTACAAGAAGGAACTCCAAGTTTTGGTGGTCAACGACGAGGAATAGTAGAAGTTGGTGGAAAGCAATGACAGCGAGGGGTTCGGAGTCAACGATATGGTGGAGATTTCACTCAACTTTGTGGTTGGGCTGACAACTCCAACAACCATGAAGCTGTGTAGGATGCTTAGACCTCAAGAACTTGTGGTGCTGATTGATTATTGGGCGACTCACAATTTCATCTCAATCGATTTAGTCAAGAAGTTAGCGATTCCGATGGTGACCGCCAAGGGTTATGGCGATTGGATGTAAACCGGGTTTCAGTTCGGGGTGAATGGATGTGTAAAGGCATTGTTCTCTCGTTTCATGCAAACGAGGTTGTTGAGAACTTCTTGCCTTTGAAATTGAGCAGTCCCATGTCATTCTCGGCATGCAGTGGCTTGGAACCCTCAATAACATGACTCATTGGTAGGCCTTGACTGTGAAGTTTAAGTAGGGTAAATATAAAGGTGTTGTTAAAGGGTGATCCCAGTCTTTGCAAATCATTGATTTTCTTTGACGACATTCTTGTTTATTCCAAAACTTTGAATGAGCACAAACAATATCTGGCCATGGTGTTGGAAGTTCTGCAACATCACATTTTATGTGCTAACTGGAAAAAATATTGCTTTGGCCAGACTTGTCTCGAGTATTTGGGCCCTATGATTTCGGGTAAGGGTACAACAACTGATGAACAGAAGATTGAAGCTACGGTGGCTTGGCCAACTCCAACATACATTTGTGAGTTGCATGGGTTTTTGGGGGTTATTACTACAAGTTTGTCGAAGTTATCACTAGCTTGGCCATTGACGGAGCAGCTTAAGAAAGATAGCTTCAAGTGGAATGAGTTCGCTAACGAGGCTTTTCGCCGTCTTACGAAAAGCAATGTCGACAGCTACTATGCTTGCCTCGCTGGATTTTACTCGACCATTTACTGTCAAGACGAATGCTTCTAGTCATGGCCTTGGTGTGGTTCTCATGCAAAACCAATGTCGGGTGGCTTATTTAAACCATGTGCTTTCTCCACAAACTTAGTTGAAGTCAATTATGAGTGCAAGTTGATCGCTATTGTTCTTGCAATCCAGAAATGGCTGCCATACTTGTTGGGTCATAAATTTATTGCCCGCACAGATCAACGTAGCCTCAAGTATTTGTTGGAGCAACGTTTGGCAAGTAGTAACCACCAAAAATGCCTCTCGAAGTTGCTGGGTTATGAGTTCAAGATCCAATTCTGTCCTGGGGTGGGCAACAAAGCGGCTGATGCCCTATTGCGGCTTCCAACTTAACCGTCTATCTCATTACTTTCTGTCCAACAGCCTCTTTATCTCTCTGATTTACCGCACAAGTTGCTCGAAATAGCCGTTTGGCTCAAGTTCTCCCAAACACAGGCACTTTTCCATGTTTTACTTTGGAGCAGGTACGATTGTTTAACAAAGGTCGGTTGGTTCTACCAAAATCCTCTCCTCTGATTTCCACATTGCTTCAAGAGTTTCACGACAGCCTAATGGTGGGCCGTTCCGAGGTGTTTAAGACATATAAGCAGTTGGCGGCTGAATGGTACTGGATTAGGATGAAGTTATGATTCTATACTAGTCATGAATGATCATTTCAGCAAGTATGCTCATTCATCGCACTTCGCCACCCGTTTACTGCCCATACCGTGGTTGGCATGTTCACCAAGTAAGTGATCCATCTTCATGGAACTCCTTGTTTGATCATCTTTGACTGTGACAAGGTTTTCTGAGTTTGTTTGAACCGAACTTTTACATTGTAGGGTACCACTCTCAAGCATAACAAGGCATATCATCCCCAAACCGATGGCCAGACCGAGGTGGTCATCATTGCATCAAGGCTGACTTGCGTTGCTTCACCTCCGACAAGCCACGACAGTGGACGATGTGATTAGCCTAGGCAGAAAATTGGTATAACACGTCCTTTCACACTACACTCAAGTTACTCCATTCGGATTCTTTACAGCGATGACCCTCCATTGACCCGTTTTGGTATTGGTTTAACTATCGTCGCTTCTGTGGAGGAGCAACTGCAATCTCGGGATGCAATTTTGGATGAATTAAAGCACCACCTAACCCATGCTCAGGACAAGATGAAGGCTTTGACTGATGACAAGCACCGTGATGTGCAGTTTCAAGTGGGTGATATGGTTTATCTCAAGCTGCGAACCATTTCGGCAGAAGACTTTGGCAGTATGTTGAAATGAGAAATTAGCTCATTTTTATGGCCCATATGAGTGTTGGTGCGTGTGGGCGCAGTAGCTACAAGTTATGCCTACCTGAGTCG